>JARVLU010000646.1:12541275-12565189 GCA_031762415.1 Simpsonichthys santanae
GAAAAAACGTGTTTAAAAAGACGTTTTCGATCGCGGTTTTACTTCCGGTTTTACTTCCTGGTTCGGCGCGGTTCGGCAGAATCGACCTACGAACAGTTCTTAGGTCCGGAACCCGTTCGTAGGTCGAGGACTGCCTGTATATATATAAATATAAATATATACGTATATATAAATATATACGTTTATATAAATATAAATATATATATAAATATATATATATAAATATAAATATACATACAGTATATAAATATAAATAAAACCAACTCTTTCCCATTCAGTTAAGAATGATAGTACAGTGAGGGGTCAAGGCAAGGTCAACTGCTGCTCCTACAGAAAATTGAGGAAAAATGTTGTTGTTTTTGTCCTCTAGTTGTTCCCTTCTCTCCCGCTCCTATATTGTCCTCCTCCTACACACCACCGTGATTTATGGTGACCATCCATCTTTAGGCTGCGTCCATCACCTCCTCGTTGCTAGGCGATCATGGCAGCAGCTGTGTGCTGTGGGAGGGAATGAAAGTCAGTTGTCCCGCTTCCCAACTCAACTTTATTCCCCTTCAGCGTGAACTCTTACTCTGAGTTTGAACTTTGAATGCAGGACTAGTTGCTGTTTTTGCAGTTTAAGCTGTAACGTACAAAAAAATCCCAAAAGTTTATTCCTCATTTAATTTCGTGTTAATTCTGACAAATTATTCTTTTTTTTCATTTGGACCCTAAAGTTCAAGCTCCCAAAGAAGAAACAAAGCCGTACATTCTGATGGCTGAACGGAACAATAGGTTTTAAAGTATCAATCATTGTCTCCAGTTTTAGCGTCTCCCTGTCAAATTCAGAATAGAATTCAAAAATCTTACTTCTAACCTACAAAACCCTCAACAACCTAGCTCCATCTTATGTTACACCTTATTGCTCCATATTTTCCTAACAGAGCTCTTTGCTCTCAGACTTCAGGCTTACTTGTGGTTCCTAGAGTTTCCAAAAGCAGAATGGGAGGAAGATCTTCCAGTTGTCAGGCTCATCTCTTGTGGGACCAACTTCCCGTTTCTTTCTGTGAGGGTGACACATTGTCCAGTTTTAAGACTGGGCTTAAGACTTTACTTTTTGATAAATCCTATAGTTAGGGTTGGATTGTTATGCTGCTATAGGCTTAGACTACTGGAGGACAAAGTGATCTAATTTCTTAATGAATTGTTACAATTGAATAGTTTCCACTTGATAGTGTTTCTATCTTAACGTGATTCTTGACCTGCCATTGTGTATCTGTTCCTCCTTCCTGTTCCTCTCAAATCCAGCTGGTCGAAGCAGATGTCCGCTTGTCCTGAGCTTGGTTCTGCTAAACGTTTCTTCCTCGTCAGGGCGTTTTTCCTTTCCACTGTCGCCTTCATGCTTGCTTAAGATGAGAGTTTGTTAGTCTGCTCCTCGGCTAAATAACGTTAACATATTTGAATGTTCCTGTTCACTGTCCTGAGATGACGTCTGTTGTGACTTGGTGCTATATACTGTAAATCAGTTGAGTTGAGTTGAATTGAATTGATTTGTCAACCTAATGCTGGGATTCTTTTTCCTCCAACAAAATGGGAAATGGGGGCACTCTCAATCAATTTCTTTGACCCTGTGGGTTCTCTGATTCTCAGGATGTGTTTCAGACTAACATGTCAGTAAGTCCTGTTGTGACACACTTTGTCTCTTAGACAGTTCTACAACATCCTACACATGGCACAGAGCACTGGCAGAGGCGGATCAAACAGGTTTTATACAGAACCAGTGTAAACACGACACTCTGCTTTGGGAGAGAAACAAGGAAAAGCGTTAACTAGGCTAAACTATGTATTGATTACACTGTTTTTATATGTTCTTTTTTTCTGATGTGGTTTTTGCTAAAGAAGTGGGAACAGCGAGGAAAATTCAGGTGTATTAATTTTTCAATGTTTTGTGTCAACACTGGAAAGAGTTTTCCCTCATGCTTATTTCTAGCTTCAGGTTCAGTTGTAACTTAGTTGCCCTTGACAGGAAGTTAGTGTAAACAGTGACTACATACTGATTCACCCTGGTTTACCTGCAGCATATTTGTAGATAGTTGTGTGTCCCTCTTTCAGCCTTCCTCTTCATGTTTAGCTCTATTCACACGCCCGGTGACCTTTTGATCTTTTGAGGCCTAAACAGTTCAAGGAATTTGAGGAATAACTTGAAACCTTGCTTGAGAACGGCTCAGGAAAAAAAAATCTGTTTAAACGGGGCTAGATAAGGAAGTTGTTTATAGGAAGTTTAACTCACCATCAACAGATAGAGCAGGCTTCACGTGATTAATGGTATATTGCAGCAACATTGTCTGCTGCCTCACTCCCTTTTTACTGGCCTTGATTCTGCACCTGCACACAAAGGTTGTGCAGTTTAGTTTGGTTTCTTTCATTGTGTTTATCATTTATTATGGCTGCTTCAAACTGTAACCTCCCGAAGTTTTGTCATCCAGTGTTGAAGCAGCAGGAGGTCCTCATGTGTTCGGGGTTATTCTCACGTCAAACAAAGTGAATGAATTTTCAGGTCGTGGGGGTCTGTATGTGCAGCTGGCAGCTTTGAGGTGCAGCCACAACACAACAACCAGCTGAGGGTTGAATCTCTTTGCTTGTTCACTCTCTGTCTCTCTTTTCTCACTATGCACACTGACAAGGTTCAGCCCTAAGCTTTGCCTGGGGCCAGAATGATCTCTCTGTTTTTCCCATCTCCCATATCACACATCCTGCACTACAATTGGCGGACACATTGTATTCACAATGCCATCAGGGGGTAGAGAATGCACGCAAATAAACCCAACAAAGACATCCATGATCAAGTGAAATGGGATCGCCTGCATGGGCAGGATGTTATAGCAGAGTTGAAAACCTGGAAAATGCGCGGTGTGACTTTCACGAGAAAAATCTGCAAAAGCGACTTATGTCAGAAGTTATTCACTTCCGAGATGGCCGCCGATCACCTGTTAGTTTTTTTTTTTTTTTTTTTTCCTCATGGTACTTTAAGCCAGCTTGAAAGGATCAAAGGAAAAAGAGGGAGAGAACTAAGTTTGATTGAGTGTGTTACTTTGACACATGTGTACAAGAGAAAGGCATTTTAGGTATGTTACTGATCTGCTGCTATTTTGACAGAATGGGGCTGTTTTAGACTAAATTATTCTAATCTATTTAAAGAGGTTTTGACAGCTGGGAAACTTGAGAGAGAGTACAAAGCAGATTTTATTTGATTGAGACCGAGGTGACTTCCTGTCCTGCAATGTTCTTGAGCTGTTTCCTGTCAGTACGAGCCCCCCTGCAGAGGGGACGTGTTGGTTTAAGGCAGAGAATGTGCAAGTAAAATATTGTACATGTCGTGACGGGTTTTATAAAACCAATATTAAATGCATTATTAGTATTGTAACATAACATTTAAAATTATTTTTATTAAACTTTTTCTATACATGTCTATCAAGTTAATTTAAAGTAATTTTAGTGGGGATGCACAATAGTATCGGCATGGTATCTGTATCAGATGATATTGGTGGTAAAGTTAAATATCAGATAACCATTCCATCAGAATAACTGACTGACATAAAAGGCACTGGTTTTTTTTAATATAGATTATATATTTATATAGTGTTGCATCATTTTCAATGATTCAAAGATGTATGTATTTATTTATTTATTTATTTATTTATTTTGCCATACCAGCTCACGTTTGTGGTACAAAATTCGGACTCAGGTCCCAGATCAAAAAGCTTAACAATTAACAAAGAAATAAATACAAAAGAGTACACACATATACATATACTGTATATATAAGTAAGATTAAGCTGAATTAAGTGCAGCTCAAGTTCAGCAATCTGACATCTGCAGGGAAAAAACTGTTTCTGAGCCTGGTGGTCTTGCTCTGAATGCTCCTCAGCCGCTTGCTTGAGGGGAGGGACTGGAACAGACTGTGTGCAGGATGAGTGGAGTCCTTCATGATGCGGAACCCCCTCCCCCTGCATCGTGAAGTATAGAGGTCCAAGGTGGTGGGACGGCTGCTCCCCACGGTCAACCCCTTTTTGGCATCTGCATTTGGTAGCAGGCCAAATTGACAAAGACCATGCAGAATAATGTAGTATTTTAATTCCACAGCAGAAAAAGCTATATAATCTCTGTAAGTAGATCTAGGGAAAAAATATTGGTACTGTATTTGTATCAGTTATCAGCCAAATAAGTTTTAACATATCGGATATCAGCCAAAAACCCAATATCGTGCATCCCTACGTTTATTTAATGACTTCAATATAGATTTTTCAAAGGGAAATTAAGCTTTAAGAAAAAAAACAACAAAAAAAAAACAATTTAGTCTTTTTGCACAGTTGTCACTTGATTGTCCTACACATTGCAATACCACTGAAATAAACTTGAGCTTAAGTTACACACCTTTTAAAAATAAAAATAATCATTTATCCTCTTTCAAGTCTGTCCCGACTGTATCATAAGTGAGCTGTAATTGTGTTTCTGTTGATGGTTGTGCTGCTCAGTGAATGAGAACAGTAGCTGCAGGACAAGTGGCAAGCAGGGCTAGTTTGCAATTTAAATATTTTATCTGTAATTTAAAGGCTGACCTTGAAGGCCCCATTAGGGGCATACAACCATTAACAGTTGTTGCACTGGAGTACTGACCATACATTTCATCTCTCACAATAACCCATTTGCATGACTTTGGACTAATTGGTGTCACAAGTAGAGTTCATCCTCTAATTTTGCTGCAGTTTATAGTTAAAGTGCCACTAAGACTGTTTGTGTGTATCATTTTCACTGCTGGGTGGCTTTGCTCCTTGAAAATAGTGAATTTATAGCCCGAAGGTGAGCCGAGTGGCCCTCATAAACGAATTCACACCATCGTGGTGACGGAAAGATAGATGGGCCTGAATGGAGATGAAGATATGAGAGGTAGTGAGAAACCTGCCCACCGCTTTATCGCCACAATTCTTTTTTACAAGAGCGACCTTCAGTGTAAAATGTGCCTGACTGAATTGCAACTTCACAGTCCACCATGATGAGCATAACCTGCAAAGAGCACAGAAATTCAGGCACATGCTTTACTTGGGGGAAGAGCTGAATCCTCTTAGCCTTTTCCTCTTCATGAAGGGCACTGCAGTACTCCTCTGCATCATTAAGGGTGATAGCCTAATGCACTACAGGCACTTGCATTCACAGTCTTTTTGTGCACTTTTTGTATTCTCATTGTTTTGTTTTTTTCCTTTGTCCCTACCTTGTTCTCTTTCTTCTGCATCAAAATTTTTGCCTTTTCTCAAGGAATGTGAGGGGAAAAAAAGCAATGACTCAAGGGGCTTCCTCACATCCATTAGATGCATTTCATTTAATTGACAAGCAAATCTGAAGAACATTGCTTGAAATGCCACAACAAATTAAAAGCAGTCTCATTTCCATTAACTGGTTTGGAGCAAATAAACACGGCTAAGTTGGATTATTATGTTTCGACTGTAAAAATAATAGAGGGTTACAATGAGCTATTTGTAAGGCTGAGTGAAGGGAATGGTCTATAATAAAGTTTGAAAATGCCTTAGCGTTTATTTTAATTCTTTACAAGTTGTCTTGTTAATCCTTCTGCAGTCAGCTGATACTTTCATCTCCAGCTCTGCTCCCTGAAGCAACGTCAGTTTTTACTGCTCATTTCTTAATTTGCTGCTATTGTTGTTCTTTTTATTAGCATTTTATGCTCCTCTCTCTAATGTGAGCGTTTTCACACCCACACTTCCATTCACCATTTTGTGTCAAGGTTGCTTAAATTAACCAGACGTGCCCTTTAATCAATTTATTGTTGATTTTACTTTCAGTCGCCCCTTTGAGCGATAAAGGATAAGGAGCACACTGAAAATACAACAAAACTACTTAAACCCACTAACCATGGCATGAAAAAAATGCATTCATGGTCTAAAATAAAATCAATTTCTGTTGAAAAAAAAAAAAAAATAAAAGAAATGTATTTTAGACATTTACTTATTTACTGGCATCATACATTTACTATGTCCTCACTAGAGCATGTTAGTCTGTTGTGATCAACTCTGTGTACAGTTCTGGAGCTGGTATATACGGTGTCCTTCATGTGTCATTTGAATCCCCTGAGTTAGCCTGGGGAAATTGCTCCAGGCTTCTATGATTTATTTATGCTTAGGTTGATCTTCTTTCTGTAGATGACTGTGATGCAACAGTGTAACATAGTGCCTCTGTTGACAGATGCACATTTGTCTTTCTTTGGATGTACACCATACATCAAAAACATAGGTGTGCAGTTGAGATACAGTGCATGTGGAAAGTATTCAGTGCTTCGCTTTGTCCACATTTTCTGTTACAGCCTTATTCCAAATTATTTTAAATTGATCTCTTTCCTATGACAGTGTGGGGGAAAAAAAAAAAACTTGAGATTTTTGCAAATTTATTAAAAATAAAATAAAATAAAAACCCTAAGAAATCACATTTATTCAAGTATTCACAGCCTTTATTGATCCACTTTTGTCAGAGTCACATACAGCCTCAAGTCTGCTTGAAAATTTTGCCACCAGCTTAGCACGCCTGTCTTTATTCCAGGACATTCACAGAGTAGTCCAGGACCACACTATGAATGTCCTGGAGTGGTCAAGTCAAGTCCAGACTTGAATCTGATTGAACATTTCTGGAGGTTTGCGCAAATGGCTGTGCACGGACATCTCATCCAACCTGATGAGAAGCACTGCAAAGAAGAATGGAACAAACTGCGTAAAGCTAGGTGTGCTAAGCTTGTGGCATCATATTCAAAACAACTAGGCTTTTAATTGCTAACAAAGGTGGATAAACAAAGTTTTAAGCAATGGCTATGATTTCATAGTTTCTTTTTTAAATAAATTTGCAAAAACCTATAAAATCCTTTTTCACATTGTCATAATGAGGTGTGTGTAGAATTTTAAGGAAAGAGATAATTTAATTAAATTTAGAGTAAGGCTGTAGCATAACAAAATGTGGAAAAAGTAATGCACTGATACTTTCTGGATGCAATGTATTGATGCTTTTCTTTTGCTTTGTGGTTGTTAAAAATAAAACACTGTTTTCAACTTGGAATTCTATACAAGGTTTTAAAAAAAAAATAGAAATAGTCATGCACGTTTGTTTAAACAAGGATGAACCAGACTGCCCTCTTAGTGATAAATGTTCACTTGACACAGCGGTTGCCACATACATATATATTTTCTTGGCTGTATGGCTAAAATGCACAAGACAAACTGTAATTAAGCTTACACACACTGAAGTCAGCTGCTGTGAAATAAAGTGTCAGTCTTTGCATCATTTCTGTTCTATGCTTCCTGTTATGCATTTTCTGCACAGTTAGGTTGAATACACAAACACACACAGATTGCTGTTAGCCTAGACTTTTCTGGCTTCTTCCCTTCCTCATTGTCTTTGTCTTTGTCATTCTATTCTCACTTGCTCAGTTATTGAGTTATCTATTCCTTGACACTGCTGCACCTGCTTGGTCTAGCCTTCTCCTCTAGTGGGTCCTTTTTGAACCCTAGTCCCACTTTTACCATCACACAACTGGGTTTTATGTGTGTGTGGACCTGATCTGAGAAGGAATATACTGAAGCTTCAAAGATGTGAATAAATAAGTACCAAATAAAGGCTAGAAAGAGGAGAGATTTGAGGCGGTAATCCTTCACCAGCTTACCCCAGCATAATGTCCTCACACCTGCACTCTTATCCCCATCTCGTCGTCTCCTATCTGCCTACCTATTCTCTCATTCCGTTTCTTTATATCCCTTACCAACACGAGAGAGGCTATCTCCGAAGCTGTGTCAGCGATCAGCATCTCTCCGCTCCCCCTCCCTCTCCTTTTTCTATGTTTCCCAGAGGACAGTCGGGGCATAAAGGGAAGAACAGGCCTTGCAAAATCTATTCAACAAAATGAACAGGGATTGGGCTCTTGGCTTTGAGTTTCGACAGATAAAGCTAATGGCAAAAGTGGGCAACAAACGAAGCTTCAGTTGAGGCAAGATATAGAAATGCAGTTATTTAAATCCCTGTGCTAGCTGACTTTCTCAGAATGTGTAGGGGTGTTTGCATAGGAATTTCCAAGAGAGGCTGCACTGGGCACTGCAGTTTCTTGAAATGCGTGTGCTGCCAGCTCACTCTCTTAAAGTGAGAGTGTTTATTGTTTTAATCTGTTCAGTTGGACTTGTTTAAAAAGTAATCAATATTCCCAAAGTCGACATGCCATTATCTTCAACAGTGCATTTGTCTGCTTATCTGTCCCCACATTAGTGTGATAAGATCATTAATACTAATGAGGAACATTGTATCTTAATCACGATTTAGTTAGGTTGTTGTCAGAAGTCATAAATGAAAGAAGGGGAAAATATTTTTTTGTATGTTGGACTTTTTAATTCAGCCTCTAGAAAAAGTTCACTAAGCTATGATAAATGACTTAAAAAAAATCAACAAATATGTGTTTTTAATCACAATTTTTGTTATCAATGGACTCTGTAGTTTAAATGCTGGGCTTTTTCAGCACCATAGCCTCTAATATTCCTGTTAAAATGACATTTAGCTCAGTCGTCTGACACAAGTAAACACTTGCTTCCATGTACATTTTTTTGTTGCTGCTCCATATTGTTTGTCTGTCACCTCACTACAACTCCTTTGACACTTTCGGTGTACAATTGACACTCTGACACACAAATTCACAGAAAGTTGTGCACACACAGTTATTATCTCCTGGAACAATACTAATAGATGCATGCACTGCTGCGAGGAAACTGTTTGTGTCTTTGCTGCCAACAGTGGGAGGGTGAAGGCTTGCCAAATCTCCTCCACCCTGAGCTTCTTCCTTCTCTTCTATTCTCTCCCCAATAACAAACTACAGTATAACCTTTGTTGCACTCAAATGTTTTGATTTATTCAGATGTTTTTGCTTTGAGTTTTATGCTTCAGAATGCCATTTAAAGGCATTTTACTAAAATCAGATGCAAACTAGGTTAAGCTTGCACTCAGTCCTATTTGGTAAGGAAAGACATTCATTAAAAAAAATATATATATAAATGGCCCCCATTGGACAGGTGGACTCATGAGTTATGTGGTTGAGAATGAGGTCACACAACTTTGGCCTGCAAAAAAACATGATTCACTTGTAAAACTTGTAGTTCTGAAGAGTTAACTGAATGTAATAGATCTGTGCTAAGCGTTGTACAACATTACAGGGCATACTTGGAGCTATGATTATTTTTGGTCAACTAGTTTAGGGTGTATTTGTCACAGTTCAACATATTATTGTATTATTATTTATTTTATTTTATTTTTTATTAATCCAGGTTGACGAAACCAACTAAAGACTAAAGTATTTGGTTTGTCTAGAGTAAGCCTTCCTCCCCCTTTTTTGCAGCCCCCATTATTAGGGATGCACAATATTATCGGCATGGTATCTTGGAATGCCGTTTTGCTGTGTTTCCAAGCAGTTAGCTAACAAAATACCCTCAAAAAATTTGAAAAAACAAAAAACAAAATGCTGCATAAAAAAGACGACGTGATGTGTGATGACATCACTGAGGGTGGCGCCGTAAGTCCGAAATGCCGTAAGTCGATGGCGCCGTAAGTCGGTGACTGCCTGTGTAGTGTTGCATCATTTTCAGCCCCCTTTTTGACATCTACATTTGGTAGCAGCCAAATTGACAAAGACCATGCAGAATAATGTAGAATTTTAATTCCACAGCAGAGAAAGCTATGTACCTAGTCTCCCTAAGTAGGTATAAGGAAAAAAAATATCTGTATTGGTATAAATTATCAGCCAAATAAGTTTTAACATACTGGCATATCGGATATCGACCAAAAATCCAATATCATCCATCCCTACCCTTTTAAAAAAAATACTCCATAAGTTTAGGGTGAATTATGGGGTGGTCAGTTGTATGCAAGGTAAACCTGATAAATGTCTATAGAGTACAGTCATTATATCTTTCAATCCAGTTTTTTTGTATGTTTTGATTTACTGTTAAAGTTCCCATTCTATTTTATTTAGTAAAGCCTAATATTTCAAATACAGTATTTTTTTTTTCTGTTTATACAGCATTTTTTATTTTATTTATTTTTTTAATTTCACATCTTAATCTCACAAACTTTTTTTAGTTTTGTGTGACAGTAACAAGCAGCTTCTGGCTTTAATTGCCCCTTGCTTTCTGTTTCCTGAGCGCCGTATGCTTAATTTGTTTTGATTTCGTCCTGACATTGATGGTCTCTTTTATGAAAACATTTTTATAAAGACGACATGCTGTCATATGTAAGTTTTTGTTGTACTGGGTGCTGAGTCCCACCATTAACATAAAAAATCCAGTAGATGCTAAACAATGATGACCGTTTGCATTAGACTCAAACACAAAACCACTTCACAGTTCTTTATATATTTTTTTCTCTTTTCCCCAGTCTGTGTAAATTTGTTGAAAATCTAGTTAAAACAGGAATGAGCTGAGCTCTTTAATGTTTTACTACCATCACTGTACCTTCTAGCAACCATTACTTAAAAATAAAGATTGCATTTCAGCAAATAAGTGGTTAGGATTTTTTCAAGACTTGTAGCTGGGGTCATAAGCCAGAGTTTACTGCATTAATACTTTTATTTTATAGCTTGTTTTTAGTTTGAGTAATCAGAAGATGCATCAGCATTTTACTTTAGGAAAATTAGGTTGACAAACATTACCTCCCCTGTTAAATGATGAAAGCTCAAGACGCATTAAAATAAAATTCCTGCAATGTAGCAAGGCTTCTGTTCCTACCAGCCAAAAGAAGTTGGCTATTGATTTGTTTGATCTTTGAAGATCACAGCTGACCCAACTACACACGCATATAGCTTAAAAGACTCACAGCATTTTGCTGCAGCAACGGAATAATTTTGCCACCACATGAGAACGGTTTCAAGCCGTGTATGCTGTACGCAGCTTTTTAGAGCTTTCATCTCTGCATTGCTTTCATTTGCCATTCTTTACTCAGCAGTGCACATTTTCTCTGCAAGTCTTTGACATTAGCACTTTGCTTGTTATCTTGACGTTCACGCCAGTGCAAAATTCAAGATCCCACAGTTGCAACAAAAATGAATCCTGTGGTCTTCCTGAAGTTCTGGATAACAGCATCTAATCTACAGTAATCACATTTCAGTGCTCATCGTTTGCTTCCGAGTTGTAATGCTCTTTGTACCTTATCCTTTCTATTTGCTTCCCTCTTTTTCCATCTCCCTTCTCTTAGTTGGCTTTGCTCTTATCAAGACAATCTGTATTTCTGAAATATAAACTTGGATTTAATTTAAAGTCCCTTAGTGTTAAAAGAGTAGTGTGGTCATTGACTGGAACTGCTCAGCCCCCATTTAAAGCTTGGGGGATGGAAAATAAACTTTTCATAATCTGCTTGTACTTGCCAAAAAGCATTTTTAACTACATTTTATCTAATGAATTTGATGAAAATATTGTGCTGTTTTGTTTTTTTGTACAAAAAAATAAGCCTTTGTCAGAATCACACAAGTTTCATTTCAATTTATTTTATACATTAGATAATTCCAGTGAGCTGTGGTTTATAGCATGGTTACACTTCCACAAATAGTACCTTGTTAAGAAATGAAGACATTGTATAAATACTTAAAGCATTCTACCGTTAATAATAATGACTGTTAAAATGTAAGGCCTTTCTCATAAGTCTGTTATTTGGTTATTGTAAATTGTTGAAGCATCATTCATTTAAAAAATCTGGTTTAAATAGAAGATGTCACACATAAAATGCTTTCCCTTTATTCTATTTATAAATCATTTTATTATTTGATAAGTCAAAGAGGTAAATATTTTACTAAAGTTCTACTCCTCTGAAGTCACCAAAAATATCTACAACCAGACCTTCTTTGTTGTCCTACAAAAATAAAATCCCAGAACACTTTCTCTAACCCCTCAAAGTCATCTTTCTTAGGGCAGGGTACATCAGTCTCTAGGCTTTCATTGCCCTCATTTCTTTTTTTTTCTTTTACGCATAAAACATAATGACTGATTTGTGTTAATCACCACAGTGGTCACAGGATTTTCTAGTCTTTCTGTGTTTTCCACTTACAGAAGAAGTTGTGCCGTTTACAATTTAAACACGTCTGGTAAAGCAGTCTGTATACACGTTCACAGTAATGCTGGGCCTGTGATTATGATTTCTCTCCAGGACATAAATCTCAACATAAGCAGTGAAATTAATGGCCAGTGGCTTCACTTTTTTCCTACTGTGTGTATGTACACGGCTTTATGATTGTGCCTTTGTCTTGAAGTGTTTGTGCACCCACAAAGATGACAACATGCCTAACATGCCTCAGCCCCCGTTTAGAGATTTGTGTGGACCTGATTGACCACACACACATGCATGCCCCTTAGACTGTACAATGAACCAGATCATAAAAGTAAGTCTTTGTCATCTTTGGCTGCTATGAAAAATAAGGATGTTTTTCACCCACCAAAAAGGCAATAAACTGTCTCACAGAGAGCAACACACTCGAGTGGTTCTCCTCATGGCAAAAATAGGTCAGTCAACCGACCTGCAATTCGGTCTCAGCTTCATTTTAAAAATTCTTGCTTTTGACCGGAATATATACTGAAACATTTTGGCATTAGTTTAAGATTTGGCAGCACTGGGATCACTGCCAGCAGTATACAGATAACATCTTACTCTCTGCCTCCAATGACCTCAGTAACAACAAATCATAACACAAGCTGACTATTAAATATGGACTTTGGCTTTCACATGGTGAATAAATAGTATGCACACCAGAAAATATAAACTTGTCTTGGATAAATCTTTGCCTAACCAAAACTCCATTTTAAGCACCACATTTTAAAAATCAGTTTGTTAGTGAAGATAATCCAAATATCAAAGGTGGAGCGAAGTTATGTCCATACTTTTTAAACCAGTTATAGACTTTTGTTTTGGCTTCCCTTTCCTCTGTTGGCTTTGGCCACTGAACAGGCCCTCTATTTTACATTAAAACTAATACTAATACTAGGCCTGTTATGATAATAAATTTTGCTGGGCAATTAATTGTCTCAGAAATTATTGTGATAAACGATAATATTGTTTGAAATTTGACAATAAATAACAATTATTGTCAAATTTAAGAAAACGTTTAATTTGTTTAGCATGCACTACTTTTTTGACCACCGGATAGCAGTATAAGACTGTTTGAACCGAAGAATGAATAGTGAGGGAGTGAGCAGCGTGTCTCTTTAAGAAAAATGGGAAGGAGGCCCCTTGACGTGACATGGGCTGTCTCTCTTTGGTTGTCAAAATGGCTGACGCTCACTGTGATTTGAGCTTTTTAGCATAGCATTTTTCACACAAAGCTGTTAATTAAAAAAAAAAAAAAAAAAAAAAATCAGTAAAAAGTTCTCAGCTTCTTTTTGCAGAGAAAAACTACTTTTTACACGAAGGCATGGGTTTCAACAGTGAATTTTGGAGCTTCGACAAGATGGGAGTTTTTTCCCCCAAGATCGGCCTGTTAGCTTAGCTTGCAGCTTAGTTTCTCAGCTTAGCTGCTTTTAACGACCCATAAACGTGATTTTGGATGATTAAAATGGATTTCAAAGAGCAAGGATGGGGTCAGTGAAGAGCACCAGAGTTGAGCTTTTTGTCATCCGGTGTCTTCAGTAGAAAGAGATGCGAAGATATGATAAAGCCAATAAATTTGTCATGCAATTAATACATTGATTGTTTATTGCTACAGGCCCAACTAATACTAATAATTATAACAACTTTGTGGACACAACTCATATTGAGTCACAAAGCAACAGTTATACACCTGCTCAGAATAGACACTTCTTCTCCCTCAGCTTGCTAAGTATACACACACAAAGTATAGCTTCACTGTGCATCATTCAGTCTTCACTTGGTCTACAACGTTTGGGTAGTTCTCATGATCAGGTAACTCAAGTATGACTTTGTCTTTGCTAGTTCTTACAAAAGGATTAAATTGAAATTTTTAGCACACTGTATTTTGTGAATTGAACACTACTAGTAGTGAGCAACTTGTGCAGAAACTTAACAGTGAGAATGCCCATAAGAGCAACTGTAGGTGCCATGCTCAGTGCATTTAAGGAATTGCTCGGTGGCACTTTATTTTAGTTCAGCAAAATCATTTATTCACTCAAGAAAATCCAGAAATGTTCAAGCTTTTGTTCTTGCACATTATTGCCCCTGTGTGATTGTCATAAATCTGTTAAAGGTTTATGATACAGGAGCTGCTGCTGACAGTCTTTTATACAACATTCAGACAGCCCTTCTTTCACAGTAATGACATAGCCAAAAATGCTACCTAGATGATTTAATGTTTTAAAGTCCTGCATTCACTCACTTCACAAATATATCAGATGTCTACAGAGCCCTTTCTTACTGAGGCCAGCTCAAAGTGCCAAACACTGTAAGAGCAGAAGGAAATAATATTTAGTCTTTGCAGATAAATGCGCTGTTTGACATATTTTTAGTGAGTCTATCCACCCCATTGGTTAAAACATTTGGAATGTCACAAATTGGAAGGGGGGAAACAGGGGGGCGGGGGGGACACACACACACACACGGAAAGTTACTGATGGTACCACATAATATTTAGCCTCTTTTCTAAATGTAACAATCATTATGAAAGTTGTAATAGGTTGTTATGTTGCTGAGAATTTGGTTGACAAATTCCTAATGCAGTTGAAAATAATGCCTTGTACTCGAGGTAATTTAATGAGATCATATTTGGCTACAGCTGTCTTCAGCATGAGAAAAAAAACAAACAAACATCTAATTAAGAGATGGCATCAAAACAGATTAGTTTTGAAATGTCCCAACTAAGTTGAAAATTAGCTCCTGGCTTAAAGTGAGTGGACGAGCAAGCGTAATGTTTGTTCTTGGTGCAGGATTATGGGCTTTGACTTTTGTTTCTGAAAGAATTACATGTACAGATTGTTACACTGCATTGTCCCTACCGTTCCATTTGCTCTAACCTCTTGATCCTCACACTCTCTTTGCTGTTTTATTCTCTAGCTTGCCTTACTCAAGTACCCCCAGTGGTCCAGTCCATTTTCTGTATCAGCACTTATCTGCTGCACTCTGCTCTGTATGCCCCTTTCTTCCCCACCCCCACCACGCTACGTGTGGTGCAGTCCACCCATTCACCAATCATGCAACAGCCTCAGTGGCCAAGCAATATATTCCCCATTCCATCTGTAGCTGGCACTCTTGCATCACATTTTCTGTTAGTCCTTTCCCAAGTGCTTTTCCTCCCCGTCACACTCTACACTGTTTTCCCTTCTTTTGGTAGCACTACCCAGTTTTTATTTGAGCTAAACTTAGAAAATGAAACTATTCACATCGTTCTTCTTTAGGTTTGTTTTTGTCTATTCTATAACTGGCACCTCTCACACATTTTTTTCTCCAGAAACAACTAATGTTAGTCACATTATCAAGCTATGTCACATTTCTTCACGCTCATCTCAATTTTGTCATTACCATCACGTCATCTGCTCCTCTCTCTCTTTCTCTCTCTATGTCACCCCCTTTGTTTTTGATTGCGGCCAGCTCTTACGGTGTAATAACTTGATATTAATCAATCTTCCTCTTTGTATCTCTTAAACCTTATCTTTGGCCTCAACTTCACATCACTCCCCCGCCTCCTGCAGCTTTTTGAGCAGTGCCTGAATATGTGTCTTGCTGTGCTTCCTCTTTCCAATGACTTCATGATTGCTAATGAAGCACACAGACGGGAAACATGATGTGGGGGAGGAAGGACCAGAGAAAAGTGTTTCCCATGGAGACAAGCCCTCCACTGCCTGGCTAACTGATTGGCTGATTGATGACCCTGTAGCCATTTTGACCGATTAGGATGACAGAGCCTTTTATAGCACATTGCTGCTTAAATATATTATCAGCTTGCTCAGTATACTTCATTACCCAATATTATGCTGCGGCAATAGACAAATGCTGTTATAACTTATTTGAGCATACAAAATGCAAAACTGTGCCAAAGTATTTTTTTGAAAACATGTCACATAATTTAATGCTTGCTATTTTTATATTTATAGACGCATTTCACCAAAATGCATGTATGGAAAAAAAACAAACAACAAAAAAAAAAACAAACAATAAAAAAAAAAAAATAAAATAAAAAAACTTTTTTTGCTCACCTGAAAAATATCCTCACATTTTACATTAAGTACAACTGGAAACACGCATTTTGAAAACATAGCTATGTGCACCTAAGTAAACCACAAGAGCAGGAGACAAAAACAGCAGCCATAATGGCAATCAAAATATTCAGTATAAAATGGTTAAGCTTGAACTTCCAGTTTATATTCTTTATTTCTCTGCTTCCTTTAGGTCATTCCCCACATTTTACGTCTTTCGCACAATAAAGCTCTCCTTATTTTAGTCATTCTTGTTCTTTGTAACCCAAAAGACATGGCTGGCAGAAGAAAAACATGGACACATTTCAGACTGACCACAGGCTGATCATGAGCTACCCGATTCTTGCAAGCCTTTTTTCTTCTTCTTCTTTTGGCTTTTCCCTGTTCAGGGGTTGCCACAGCGAGTCATCCTCCACTATCTCACTCTGTCCTCACCCCAACTACCTCCATGTCTTCTCTAACTGCATACATATCCTCTTTGGCCTTCCTCTTCGTCTTTTTCATGGCAGCTGCATTTCTAACATCCTTCTACCAATATACCCATTGTCCCTCCTCTGGACATGTCCAAACCATCTCAGTCTGGGCTTTCACTTTTTTTCTCAGTTGTTCTACCTGTGCAGTACCTTTGATTATCTTATTCATCTTATCCATCCTTGTATTCAGAATATTCTGTAGAGCCTAAGGAGGCTCTCTGCCCAGAGTCTAAAATATAAGTTAAATTGTAAATCCACTGAAATACTAGAACAGAATAGGCTATAGGGGATTACATACAGTCATGATACAGTCATGAGCACAACTGTTATATCGATAAAGGACTGTTACATTTCTTAAAAAAAGGCAAAATATATTTTTATGCACAACTTTATTTTCTCTTTTTTTATTCGTTAGATATGTTAAGACGTATGCCAACATATGCCACCTCTTAGATGAAAGTTTCCATGTCTGTAAATGATTTTGCATGTAAAATGTTTTGTCTGTCTGATCTTTCTTTTTTAATGAGTTTTATAAATATTAGACATGACATTTGCACTATGAGGTTCTAGGTTTTGTACTCACTTCCCCCATAAAACTGGCTAATTTCATTCAAATTGTTTCCTAACCTTTAGATTTTGTTTGCAACATGTTTTGATGGAAATAATTTAAATTGTTGATACATCATCATTAACAATACCTAAATACATTTTTCATAAAAAAACTATATTTTACTGATAAATGCCGAACAGCCTGGATCTCATGAAAATCACAATGAAATGTTGTGTTGCCAAGGCAGTATACAGTAAACAAGCACCTTTTCACCTTTTTTCCATGAATGGAAACCATATTTGTGCTATTTTTTCTATAAAACGTGTGAAGTAACACAGTGGGCTTGCATACTTTACACTGAGCTTCTACTTTAACATTACAATATTATAAAAGGTCATGTTATTTGATGTTTGTCAATACAGTCATAGAACTGTATTGCCCATTTTTGTCTAATCGGCTTCAAATGAATGAAATGCAATAGCAGTTATTGGGACTGTAAAGAAAATAAAATAAAAGCCTTGTATTCAATAGTGCAAGCTGTAGAGGTACTTGTAAAAAAAAGCTCAATCCACTTCTGCACTGTGATTCATTATGCAAGAGTCATTCAGCACACTTAGGGTTAAAGTATAGCTGCAGTGTGTTGCTGCAGTGTCTAAAGCATTCAACTGATTGTTACAGTACGGTATACTGCTGGAGAAGAAAAGAATAGGAATAAAACATTTCTCTAATGTTTTAGTTTTTCTTCCAAAAATCCTTTTTATTGCATTTATAACATTTGGCACAGTACAAATTCTTGGTGCTTTTACAAGATAAACCTGTAAAGATCGACACTGACCTTTTTTCGGGTTTTGTTAAAGAAAGTCTTCTCTGTATAAATATTCTTTCTTGCCGCTGCTTTCTTTGTAGCATGGTGTAAAAATCACACAGAATGCCCCATTTTAAAACAACTACCCTCATTTGTCAAAGTCAAGACAGCATCTGAAACAACTCGTTATTTTAAATAGAAGTTACAAGTTAGAAAATAGTTTCAATTTCTTTTTAATATATGTTTCTCTATCACCAACCCATGGTAGTTTTATTTTGTCCGTATATATTTTTATTTATAAGCATGTACAACATTGAACCATCAGTCCTTTGAAGTTTGCACTCTGTACAAAAAAGTAGTTCTTGTTCTTTTTTTTTGTTTTTGTGCATTCTATTGCATGGTTTTTATATTAAAAAAAAAAAAAAAAAGGGTGATGTGGAACAATTTGGTGGAACCTAAAGACATAGGGAAAAGAGCAAGATCCTCAAAACAGGTGGAGTTTTTTAAATTTGGGTCTCCTGTACCTTCTCCTTGGTATGCGTTTTTATGACATAGGGCTCAGCCATTGCTGTAATGGTGCTGGGCAGGGTTCGAGGCAAAGAGCTTCCAACGTTGTTTTCTGTCCATTTAGCTCCCTGCCCACTTGGTTTATAGGTGTTGTATTTGGGCTTTAAAGTGCTGTAGTCCACCTTATGAGGGCTGTAGTCCACTTTATGTGGACTGTAATCAACTTTAGGTCTTTGAGTGTGTGGACTAAAATCAGACTTAAAGGCGCTGTAATCCATTTTGTGGGGGCTGAATTCTGTTTGGAAGCCGCTGTAATCAGGTGCAGTCTTATGAGGGGTATAATAGTCCTTTGTTTTGTAGGTAATTTCTGTTTTCGGTCTCTGGGTACTGTAGTCTATTTTGGGTTTAGGTTGAGTGCTGTAGTCGGGTTTAAATGGGCTGTAATCAGGTTTAGTTCTTGGGTGAGTTCCAAAGTCTGATTTGAATGGACTGTATTCAGCTTTAGGTTTATGTTGTGTGTTGTAGTCTGATTTTAACGGACTGTAGTCATGTTTAGATTTCGGTTGAGTGCTGTAGTCTCGCTTAAATGGGCTGAAGTCAGTTCTCTGTCTAGGATGAGTGCTGTAGTCTGATTTGAATGGACTGTAATCTGTTCTAGCCTTTGGATGAGTTCCAAAGTCTGATTTAAATGGGCTGTATTCTGATTTAGTTTTGTAAGTGCTGTAGTCCTGTCTAAACGGACTGCAGTCTGGCTTTGGTCTGTGATGGCTGAAATCTGGTGTTGATTTGTGTGTATTGTAATCTGCAATAGATTTGTGGCTACTGAAGTCCATATTTGGCTTGTATGTGGTGTATTCAGCCTTCGGCTTGTGTAGTGTAAAATCAGGCTGGGGCTTATATTCTGCCTTGGGTTTGTGAAAACTGTAGTCAGTCTTGTGGCTGATAAAGTCAAGTTTATGTATGCTGTTATGGTCCCGTATTTCAGGCAATGTTAGAGATGACTCTTGGGCTGCAGATGCTGGTGGTGGAAGGTCCTCTTCATCCACCTGAATTATCTCAACGGTGCGAGCAGCTGCCACTGTGCTCTTCTGCTGGTGGCGCTTTCTCAGTTTGTAAAAGGCAATTAGCATGACTGCAGCAAGCAGTGTTACAGCGACAAAGCAACCAATTATAATTTTAGTAGTCTTCATCACTTCATCCAAGCTGGGACCAGACTTGCCTGGTTTGCCTTTGGCACCTTGAAGTCCTGGTGCCACAGATGGCTTAGCTGCATTGGCTGGACTGTCAGTATTTTGCAGCAGCACTGTTGGTGTTGAGATGAACACAGGCCGAAAGACAGAAGGAGAGGCAGTTGTAGTTGTCGTCCCTAAGCTTACTCCCCCTCCTCCAGCAACTCCAGCACCTGCAGCAGCTATGGTTGTAGTTGTCTTAGGCTTGGGCATCTCAGTGGTTGGACCAAAGACTTCTACAGTCACTGTAGTAAAGTAACTCAAATTAGAAGTGTTTAGTTCAGCTGCACTTACATTGAGGTACGCTGAGGCATTAGAGTTTCCAGCTGCATTGGACACCATGCAGATATAAGTACCGGTGTCTGTTGCCAGCACATTTGAGAAGTTAAGTGTACCATCATTGAGAATTGATATTCTTGCATGGCTAGAGGCATGTGTCAAGATAATTCCAATGGGTAGGAGCCAGCGAACTGAAGACATTGGAGCTGTGCGGCAACGAAGCTCAGCCACTCTCCCTGCTGAGATGTTTAAGTCCCGTGGTGCATCAGCAATGAATGGTGCAGAGCACTGTACTGCAGCTCCCTCACCACGGTCCACTTCAACTAGCTGTCGACCTCTCATCGTGACAGGTGAGTGGCAGCGTCCACAGCAAGTTGAGTTTGTAGGGATGTACTCTCTTAGCCAGCGTGCTAACCAAACAGCCTCACAGCCACAGTTCCAAGGATTGTGGTGAAGGTGAAGTTCCACTAGGTATCTGAGTGGGGAGAACAGATCGTGTGGCACAGCACTCAGATTATTATGGGCAAGATTAAGCTCCACCAGTGAAGATAAACCATCAAAAGCATTGCGCTCTATCACGGTGATTTGTGAGTTCATCACCCAAAGCTTTTTAAGAGAATGTAGACCTGTAAAGGAGCCTGGTTTTATCACTGTGAACAGATTTTCTGAAATCTCTAGCTCTTCCAGGCCCTTTAGGGGACTCAGGTTTGGCATATCACCTTTTATGTTACACATTCCCAGGTTTAGGTACTTGAGGTTTTGCAGGCCCTCAAAAGCTCCCTCTGAGATGTACTCTAGTTTCCTTAATTCTCCCAAGTCCAGTCGCATGAGTGATGGCACCCGATTGAAGGCATAAGATGGAATACTCTCAATGGGGTTGTTCCTCAGCCAGAGTTCTCTTAGTTTAGACAAGTACTCAAAAGCTCCACTAGGCACAACTGTCAACCGGTTGTCAAACAGCTCCAATGTGTTGAGGCTTGTCAGTCCATTGAACGCGCCCACCTCAATCTGCCTTATGGCATTTCGCCCAAGCTGAAGCACCTCAAGGTGGTGCAGATGGCGGAACGAGTCAGCCTGCACCGCCTCAATGGCGTTTTCCATTAGATTAAGGTGTCGCGTGTTTGCAGGAATTCCAGGGGGCACTCGTGTTAGGCCCCGTCGAGTACACACCACTTTCCCCTGCTGATTACTACAGGAACACTGGGGTGGACAGCCCTGAGGTCCTAAAGAGACTGCCGCCCCCGCCAAGGCCAGGGAGGCACTGCTCCACGCTCGCGCCATCAGGAAGACTACACAGAGCAGGGCGGCTTTCCTGGCACGATGCACAGCTACCCGCCCCAGGAGACTCATGATGTGGCACATTCATAATTCAGCATCATCTGGGGGGAGGTTGGGGATGTTTGGGGCAGATGTTTGGTGGATTTGGGAGCAAGAATAGTTTCTGGATGTCTGATAATGCTGATAAGGGAATCAGAGAAAAAAGGAAACTAAATAGGATGGAAAAAATGACAAAACTTGATTTGTACTCAAGTAGTGTTTGTAGTTCCATGAACTGTCAGGGGTAAAAAGACAAAGGTTGGGCAGGGCTGTTTTTTTTATTCATGTATGAAAAAGTCATGATGGGAAATTAAGCAAATCAAATAGTATTGAAACACCGAGGGACAAGTTGTACGCTAGAAATTAATAGAAACAGGGGTTGAAACACTAGACACCTACCTCAAGTTATTATTACAGGTCCTTGAACTGAGATATATAGCTTCCCTCCTTTTGCAATCAGACAGAGCTGTGGCTGTCGCATCGGATGCAATTGTATCCAAGATCAGCAGCAGATAACTTTTTTAACTGACTGTTAAAATGGGTATCGATGCCAAAGAGCTTAATCAAGTTGAGCCCTTTTTGTAAATCCATACATCCATAGAGTAAGATTCGAAGGCCTTTTGTGAGCGTTTTTTTTTTTTTTTTTTGTTCCCTTCTTTCTTCCCGTCTGTGCTGATACAAAGAAGAGAAAAAAAGTAAAAGGAGACAGCAGAAAGGAATCCAGTCAGGCTCCTAAAGCAGTGGTGCTCCCTTGCTTGCTTCTTGCTGTTGGCTCCTCTTCTCTTGCTTGTCCTTGGAATCCGACAGTTGATCCCCCTCTTAGACACCTTACCCAAGTCTCCATAGTACAAGCGACCACAGAAACACACATGCACAATTTTTTGTGCACTAAAACCAAAAGCAAAAAAAAAAAAAAAAAAAAAAAAAAAAAAAAAAAGTAGCAGTTGATTGGAGAAGGTTAAATGGAAATTCCACAGTCTATTCCACAGTTTTTTCCCCCTTTTTGTTTGCAGTGGTTAGGAGGGTATGTTATCGAGCTGTGAGAAAATATTCAAAATAGACATCCCCCCTTCTCTGTATTCCTCTATCCACTTTTTAGGGCTCAATCAGTTGGTCGGTTTGACAGTCTTGACAGCCCTTTTTTTCCTTCTTTTGCACGCGTCTCCTTTCTTCTTTTTTTAATAGTGCTGTTGTCTCCTCTTGATTTTTGTAATACTTTTTCCTTCAAATGCGGTTGGCAGGGTTTGAAAAGGCTTGGCGACACACACTGCTTTCATTAGCTTATTAGTCCTTTTAACCAGCCACACGCTCCAACCTCGACAGCCACGGTTGCGACAGCAGCAACTGCAAACGAACACACACCATCCTTGTAAAACACAGCAGCAGTAGCGAGCACACGCAGAAGCATCTGCCGTCTGCCTCCCGTGCACTTCCCAATAATCCGTCAATTTCTTCAGAAGGAGAGTTGGGTGGGGGATGGAAGGGGGTGCTTGGAGAAGTGGGGTTGTTGTAGCTGCGTTGATCGAGGTGGGTTAGAGGGAGAAGGGATGATGCACAATTTTCCCCTCCTCTCCAGCTTGTTTCTTCTTATTTCCAGTTCTTTTTTCCCCCTTCCTCTTGTGGTGATCAGCACCCCCTTGTTAATGCGGCGTCTAACTGGGGAAAGAAGCAGAGCAGAGGAGGCAAGCGCTGGGCAAGCGCGGCTTACAGGCGTGACGTTAACAGCAGCGTCGATGTGGAAAGGATCCGTTGTAGCAGCAAAAGAGAGAGTGCGCTCTCTCTCATGCACACTTGCTCTCTCTCTCCATACCTCTCTTTCTTTCTCTCCCTCTCCCTCCTGCTTTCTGCAGTGTCCTGAGGTAGTTGTGTGAGCTCAAAGCACTCAACCTTTTTAGAGATCTACCTCTTCAAGAACCAGTTTGCTCCTGCTATCCTCCTCTTCCTTTTTTCCAGTCTCTTGTTCTATGGGTTTCAGGGGCTTTTTTGGCTTAAGGGAATAGACAGGCTGCCCAAGCAAAAGGCAGAGATGGACTGTGGCATTCCCACAGCAACCAGATTTTAACCCCTTCATGCCCACAAATAATCAAACTATTTCAACGAGTGTGGCGAATGTTTCCAGCACTCCTTTGGTGGCAAAGGCACACAAATGAGGACTCTTTCTCGCTTTTTGTCTTGCCTAAATTGCCCTTTTTTTTCTGCATTTTGTCGCTTTAGATTTTTTCTTTTACTTCACCTCTTTTTGCATTGTCCTTTCGTGGAAAATACAGGAACATGAATGGACTGCTGACGCATTCTGCTCGGAGCAGTGCTTTGGTTTGATGCAGTGGGTTATATGCATTAACTTCCCCCACCCACTCCACCCCCACCCTCTTCACTGTCTTTCCTCCTATGCTCACTTTGTCCGTCACTGTCACTCTACTCACCCTACCTCTCTTGCTGATTGTCCTTGTATACATACAGTAGGATTTGTAAGCTTACATTTGCTCCTTTTTTGTTCACAAACTGTTTTACTTTTTAGTGTGCTGGGGGGGGGGGGGGGGGGGGGGCGGGGGGGGGGCGCGGGG
>JARVLU010000646.1:12565289-12577091 GCA_031762415.1 Simpsonichthys santanae
GGAAATAAACATTTCTGATGAGTTAACTAGGTTACGTTTAAAACATTACTGATTCCGTTTTGGATTTGTGTTTTAAGAATTAGCCTGTTGAGGTAAATAAGATTTCAACAATGTCTTGAAACATACAGTGGAGTGGACTAAGATCTACAGCTCCATGTCCTTTTCCAACACGTCTTTGACTATTGTTAGGGCACTCTAACCAGGAAATCTTTAACCCTCAGTTTGAACATAAAAACTGTCGCTCCAGGAAGCACACAACCATAAAGGTCATGAAAAAAGGGAAACAGGAAAATACATGTTTTACCTCCTTACCAAAGAGAGGCAAAACAATGGGACCCTGTTGTCCCATCATCCCTCTATCTCACATGATTTGTGCAATCCTCATGCCCAACAAACTACGTAGCAGTGTGGGTAATTGATGGTTGGTAAAGGTACTTGTGACAATGCTGCTAGGTGTTTGCGTTTGAGTTGGAGAGGAAGTGTGTAAGAGAGAGAGCGAGAGAGAGATAGCGGGGAAAGAGAGAAAGCATACCGACTAGGCTAGTAAAGGTCACACTGCCTATAGCACAGTACGTTATTCCCACTGGCACAGGAGTATAGAGCCAACTCCTATATTATACACACAAAGACTTTCTCCTTGACTTCACAGCAGTTGAATACGAATAGGCTTCAATGAAGCACATGTAAGCATGAGGTGGCAGTCACAGGAGTATAGGAGAGATTTTTCCAAGTAACAGAATGGCATTTCCTTTCCACAAGGAGTCCAGAGCATCACAGCCATGAGAAGAATATAATTTTAAGAGAAGGTAATCAACATTTTATGTTTAGTGGAAGTTGCTTGTTTTGAGGTATAAGATGATAGATATTAAAATTGTGCTCTTTTTCATTTTTGGAGTGTAGGTCTCATGTTGTCTTGTTAAAAATCTACTAAGCATATTTTCTTTACAGCAAAGCAAGTTTATCTCTTCCTGAAAGCCCAAACATGAATACTGCTTGTGAATGATGAAACTTTGCAAACCCATTTTGTCACTATATCTGTCACTGATGTAAAAGCTTTCCATATGTCAATCACTAAAACTATTACCAATAACACTTTTTTAGTTTGTTTTTTTAGTTTGCCCAGTTTGACAATGTTACTTTTGACACAATTCACAACACTTTTCCCATGGATTTTATGCAGATTTCCCATACAGGACTTCTCATCCTCTTTCTTTGCCCAACTTTTCAAAACTGTAGGTTTTTACCGCCATTAAGTTTTATTTAGTACACTTTTTTCCAAGTCCTATAAATGCATATACAGTAAATTTGATTGAAATTGTAGCAAATTAGAGGCTTTTCTTTTACTAAAGCTACAGTATGTTGCACAGTTTTAAATGTGTACTTAAAGGAAACGTTAAAGGTATAATTTTAACATACATACATACATACATGTTATACGTGTAAAAAAAAGTACATTTAAAATTTGATATTGCAGGTAGTTTAAAATATTTTTAAAAAATGAACTAAAATTTGTATATAAAAATAACCCTTTCAGACATTGTTGAACTTGTGCACACTTCACACCTCTTCTATGATATGTTCTGGCTGAAGCTTAAATATGAATTTGCTTCATAATTTTTAACCATTTTGATTTTAATATTTTCATAGTGTGTTGCTATTATTATTTACCTTTTTTAACCAGTCAAATCCCACTGAGATCACATCTTTTGTGAGGCCTGGGTCTGAAGGCATCTTAATCATGCATATTTTTAGACTGGGAGGAAACTGGAATACCTGGCAAACACCCATGCAAACAAAAAGGAGACCATGCAAAGTCCACATAAAGACCCCTGGCCCAACCTGGGACAGGGACCCAGGACCTTCTTACTGTGAGGCAACATTGCTAACCACTAATCTGTTATGCTGCCCATATCTTTAGTTTTTGGAGAAAGTTTAACTTCCACTTGACGAGAATTGTGCTGTCCTGACAGAACTTCTAGAATCTTTGGTTGGTGATAACTTGATAAGCTGTCGGACTTGTAATGATTTTTTCCATCATGCCAGTCCCATTCTCCTGCTGTTTGACCCCTGCCCTCACTGCTTCTCCTTTAGCTTTGTAGAGCCAACCCCTGCACCACTCCAGCAGAGCACTAGGCATTCTTTGGGTTTCTGCACAACCTACTTTGGTGTGGCCTGTCCATCAGCATATGCAGAGGGTATATGCAGTCAGTACAGAACCCATCCCCTGCGGTGAGCGCTAGCAAATCTGGGCTGTGGCCAGTCACATGTAGGTCAGCAGCTTGTGTCTATAAGTGTGCTACATGTCAGTAGTTCCATTTGGATAAATGGTCTGCAGTAGAATCTTGCAGCAATTATGATTGGATGAAATGTGCAGTTCATTGATAAATCTGATAATCTCATCAACACAATGAAAAATGTATACTACAGGTCTAGTGGTTATCTACATGGTAGTCTTAGAAGACAGGGAGAAGGCTTCAGGCTTGTCATGTGCCTTGTGAGCAATTACAAATTTTAATGCATGTGTGTATGCAACCATGTCCTTTGAGTAGTGATGTCCCAGATTATGGGGACACACCAACTCCAGGATTTCTGAAGGTCACCGTAACACCCCTAAGCAGTTTTTATTTTAAAGTTGACCTTGAGGAAACAAGTGTGGTACAAGAGTTTCCCCCTTTTTTTTTTTTTTTGTTTCAGACATCAGGAATTAATACTGAAAGAGATTATATGTCGAACACACACACAAACTCAGACACAGTATCATATTCCTAGTAAAGGTTTATAGTGCTTGTTAGGAATTTTAAAAAAAATCCTTTTTATGATCTCTCACACATGCACTAGTCTTGTGCCAGCAAATCAAAGGATTATAATAGGCAATAGGGTGTATTAGTGAGTTCCATCTGGCAGGGTAGAATGAATAGTTGTTTCACTGAGATACCTGTTAAGTCTCTCCTGTTTAGTTTGACCTTGTGCAGCCTCCACTCAATACACCATACTTAGAGTAATAACTTTTAGCACCACCCTTCATGGAACATATAATCTTTTCAGAAATGCAACTTGAGTTGCCTCACAGCAACTGGAGTCCATGATAATAAATTGCACCTATTTCAGTTTATAATCAAGGCATTTATTTGGCCATTTTTTTTTTTTTTTAACCTTTTGCAAGCTTGCGTTTGTAACATCGTGCATGTGTTGGTGTAGCAATTCAGAATGTTTTTTATTTGATGATATTGTCCAAAAAGAGAATTCCCTTACATTAATACATTGTCATGTATGGAAAAGAGGTATACATGCGCTATAATTAAACAAACGTTGGAGTTTTCTACTTCCAATTTCATTGTATGTAATGCATCCACTTGCAGATTTAAGACATTTTTCTCATCATGCTTTTAACACAATATAACTTGAAGTCACCAAAATACTGTCTGAAAAGTAAGTTCAAGTTCAAGATTCTTTGTCATGCTCATCACATGTGGTGCATGAGGTGGAATGAAATTGTGCACTCAAGGTTTCAGTTACACCCAAAAATAGCAAAAATCTAGTTTAAAAAGAAACAGTATACAGTATAAGGATCTAAGATATATGCTAAACAAATGCTAAACAATATGCTAAAAGGTCTAAGATATATTTAAAACGATAAGTAATAAAATACTCAGTAATAAAATACTCATAACATTAATTATTTTGAGGGTTTCTTTTTAGCACAAAAACACTACATGGAGAATTCAAGCTCTCATCTGTTTGCAAACATACTCTGGATGTGTGGATGAAATTGGGACCGGTCAAGCTGAACTTTGTCCAGTTCTGGTTGCCTGTTGAGCAATTGGTCCATCTCTAGAACAGTCTCCTGACAAATCCAAGAGACGCCTGTACAAAGCATCAAATAAAGCCACTGGTATTTACAAGTGTGCAATGTTTGTTTTTACCTATCTTGGTCTTTCAACCCCTCTTTGTTTTGGTCTTGTTACTTTCCTCATCTTTTTTTTTAATTTATGTCTGGCCTGCCTTAATGACGCTTAAGTTTTGTTTACAGGCTTATTATCTTGTAAACTAGTTTGTGTGACAGGATATGTTTTTTGAAACAAAGACAATATTCGATCATGGCAACTAAAGGTACACTAAAGATGAACATGTTTGTTCCTCCCACCACTACCATGCTTTTATTCAACCTCTGAGCTAGACTAGCAACCATTGTCTCCTGACTAATGGCCTTCATTATAATGAGCTGTGTTCATACTGGCTGCCAGAGTGGAATTAGCCTATAGGACTGTGTTAGTCAGGAACACAGGACAAATATAGTAAGGTTAGCACTGTTGACCCAGTCAGCACATTCAGCATAAACCAAGATGGATATTTTGAGATGCCTCTGCTGAGTCTCTTGAAATGTTTTTATCATTTAATTCTCCATTGAATAACATAAATTAAGATTTAAATACTAAACATGTTAAGTGTCCTGATATTTTCTGTTTCTCTCTGTTTTACCTAAGTTACAGCCCAATTCAGACTGAGAACATTCTTGTGATTTAATCACACTATTTTCCAGTCAACTGCTACACTTAGACACCTAAAGACTTGATCTATCTTTCTAAGAAATTTGAAGAAAAAAAAAAAAAAAACGCCTTTCCTCAATTAGATTTGTTTGTGTGCCATGGTTGGATGAAATCACTTCTGAATTGTTGGGGTTTTATATTGAAATTTGTAAGACTTCATTTGCTTTGTTTTTTTCTCCCTATAGGATAAATATGAGTTCTAATTCCAATTAGTTCCAATTGTGATCAGTTGCACATTGCATCTATTACTTTGCCTTGTTAAATATATTTGCTTCTGCAGGTAACTAGATTGAACATGCAACATTACCACAGTTGTGGTGTTTCTGTTAAACTATGTTTTTCTTCAGAAAGTGATACCATCTTAAATCTTACTAAGACTCTTAACTTTTTTTATTGTGCTCAAAGTGCTCCCTACTTTATTTATTGCACCTATGAAGCTGTTAATTCCAGAAACTCCAACAAACCCAATGTAAAGGGAAATAAACTATTCAAAGGCACGGTGGTAGAGGTATGTTGGTAGAGCTGCTGCTGTTTCCTTTCAGGTCATCACCGGATCAAATCCCAGCCCAGGGCCTTTACTGGGTGGTGTTTCCATGTTCTCTTCATGCATATATGGGTTTCCTCAAGGTACTCCAGTTTTTTTTCCCCAAAGACCAAAAAATATGCAGGTTATGTAGATCGAGCTAAATTGCCCCTAGGTGATTCCAGGATTCAATAATTCAAGGTTCTTTGTCATTCACATCACATGTGGTACATGAGGTGGAATGAAACTACATACACTGGGTCCCAGTTACATCCAACAAAAATACAAATTGTGAAGAAAGATATTAACAAGATCCAAGACATGAACTAAAAAATACGCTAAACTAAGAGTCCCTTACACTAAGAATACACTAAGCACTAATAGCACAAAACAATGTGCCAAACAGCAGCAGCATGAACAAAGGTGAGAGTGAGAGTGAACAGTTGTTTGTCTCTGTGTCTCTGCGATGGACTTGACACCTGTCCAGGGTATATCCCACCTCTGGCACAGTGGCTACTGGATATGGGCACCAGTGACCCCCGTGACCCAAAAAGGAAGAAGCGGGTAAAGATAATGGATGGATGGATGGATGGATGTCAAAGCGCAAGAACCACTGATGAATAGTCATTAAATGTAACTTTTCCACCCACTTCTGATGACAGTGTTAGTAGACATTTACACGTCTTTCAGTGTTATGTTTTTATCATCCTTTTTATCTGTCAGTGTATTTTGCCTTCTGCCAGATAATTTGATACAATTGATGGTAGTCATTGCGAGCTTTTCCCCATTACTTTGCAAGAACATAAGTGTAGAAAATAAATGTTTGTCTTATATGCTTCCAAGTTGAGTTCATTACTGTTGTTGGATTTTCTACTTTGTGGTCAAATGTTTCATTTAATGTTTGTGTGCATAATGTCTCACAGTCGTCGTGTGTGCATTGCAACTTGTCTTTTCTTTCTTTGTTTCACCTAAGCTATACCATATATGCAGCAAACGAATGTTTAAAGTTTGTATTGATGTGTACCAGTGTCTTTGTTTTTAACTATTAAATGACAAGCCCCTTTTTTTTTGCAACATCCAAGGTTTTTGTGCCTTTTTTTTTACACTTGGGATTTGGGAAACCTAGCTAAGTGTGTCTAATCCATGAGTACAGCCAGCACGGTACTGAATGGTGCTGCTGTACCTGCAGCCTTCAACAATATAATACTTCAGCAGCTGTTCAACCAAGCAAGTAGCAGACAATGCAGGATGGGGAGGGCTTAAGCTTGAGAGACACCTGAGTAGATGTTGACATTATTGCTAAATGACCATGAAAAGTCTAGAGGACTGAGGTAATGTGAGGAAAAAGCAGAGGGGAATGAAAATGGATCAAGAGAAGCAAGGACCCACCCACTCCTCAACCACACTGTATCTACACTCTGCATCATCTAAAATCTATGCTCTTTGACCCTGTGTTTTCTGTAGAAATGCAATCAGGGATTTCCCCGCAAGGAAGTAGATTGTGGATGGGGATCAGCAGGGTCTCAGCTATGAAAGGATGGGTGGGTGGGGGAAAGCAGCAGGCAGCACTTTCAAAATTGAAGTCAATAACGCAACACGCCATTCTATCAGGACAGGTCCTTCCACACGGCCTGCTTACAGTCACTAAAGATAGTGAAAGGGTGGGGTGTTGATAGAGTCCTTCAAATCAACCCTCTGCATGGGCACATGTTTGTGCCAGTGAACACGAGGAAAAGGTGTCTATAATGGCAGGTGAGGGCTGAGCAACACTTCGACTTCCATCACTTTATCAAAGTGATTTTCTGTTTCCCACATGTGCAACACCTATCTGACAATAATTTAATACATGACAGAAGTGAGCCAAAATGTGAAATCCGTAAAACTAGAGAACCTTTAGAGATGGTGACTTTACAAACTGTCATGAGTCTACACATGAAAGTGAAAATATTCTACATCTAGTTGTATCAGAAAGAATCCTGTTAATGCAGGCATGTTTGAGATGCGTACATGCACAGCCTTATTTTGCAGTTAATCCCTTTGTTCAGTTGGCACTTCTACATAGCTTAAGGGTATTAAAATGGGGATGGCAGGAGTAAAAATAGGTAATAAGCGATTAGTAGACAGTCAACATTTTAACGACAATGTTGTGGCACATGCGGCACAATGACATACTTTTCGATCGACTAACTGTGCAATGGTTGCTGGCACGTCTGCCCTCGATCAAACGGGCACAGCATGTTTGGGAGCTTGCACTTTTTGCTTGCATTTGCTGAGCTGAACATTTTAGGAGTCAATTGACTGCACATTTTAATAACCTGCTTTCCCAGTAGTGTGCTGAGTTGCCTGTGTTCTTTTTTTTTATTTTTTATAGACAAATAGTTTTATGATCAAAACTCAGATTTCTGTTTATAGGATGGAATTTTTTAACAGCTAGCAAAGGCAACTTTTTTTAACTGCTAGAGAATGTTTGCAAATAAAATTCCATTAGAAATTGTCCAATGATGGTTTCTGTGTAAAGTTGTTCAACCATGAATATGTCTGTGGATTTCTGATGAAATATCTTTCAGGGACACAGAAAATGAGCGAAGGGAATTCATTCTCAGGGCTGTTGAGCTTTTTAAAATTCCAACAATTCTGCTAGATTTTCAAATCATATTGTAATCAGTCATCTTTACATTTAGCAGCAAAATACACATTTATGTATTGGCATTCTCTCACATTTTGTGCTTCTCCGATTATTTAGTGGTAGATAAATCAACCCATATTGCCCACAGGCCACCACCGCTTTTACTCTTGCTCTTTCCCTGGACTCTGTCAGTTCCCTAACTGATGGCATCAGTCTAGGCCACTTGCACCCTAGTTGTGTTTATTGGTGTGTGACCCAGTTATTTATTTATTTTTTTTCAATAATCACCCCTTGCTCTACACTTGCACAGCACACAGAGGACTAGCTTGACACATGGATGAACAGTGGTAATTTCCCTTGGCAGACATTGATTTCACTTTCATTAAACCATCCTGGTTGACATGCTGATGAAAATCATAATTTTGACTTGAAACTTACAGATGGTCGTTAATATTACAGATAGTATGGATAGCTGATTTTGACACAATTAGTTTTCTTCATAAGTAATATAAAAACAAGTTTATAAAGCTACTTTTTGTCTTGCATTTGGCTTTTTTTTTCTCTTTGTATTATCATTTTGTGAAACTAGGAAACTGAATAATGTTGAATGTTATAATGAATAAAGTGCCACAGCTGTATACATTAATAAACAAATGTATATATATTTAGCATAAGTTTATATTTAAACTTTAGGAACACCAATGTTATGTCTGATTTTGTGTGTTTATGACATTCTTTTTCAATCATACAGTGGTGTTTACAAATATGTAAATAAAGCATCTTTCTACCATCCCAAACTCACTTATTGCTGTAATCCTCAAAATAGTGAGTTTGGCTTCATTTACTGTAATGCTGTACGTTGATATTACTCCATGTTAGAACGAGAATAAGGCTGTGGGATCAAGTTCCATCTTATCTTATGTTTGCATTACATGTGTGGAATTTGAATGCTCATTTCCGATCCTTTGCTCAGATCCAGTTTATTTGCTTGGTGGTTCACATTATTATCAAAACGCAACCTTTATTATATACAGGCAGTCCCCGAGTTACGAACGAGTTCCGTTCCTACGCCTTGTGCGTAACCCGATTTTGCCGTAGGTCGGAGCGCAACCCACGTGGCGGCCGTAACTCCGGATTTTTGCTGTAAGTCGGAAAAAGAACGGTAAACGTTGTTTTAAACACATTTTTTTCTATGCAACACAACAACAGCGTACTTAAAACGCTGTTTTACTGTATTTCCAAGCAGTTAGCTAACACAGTACCCTTAAAAAAATCAAAAACACAAAATACTGCATAAAAAAATTCAACGGGAGTTGTGATAATGTCACTGGGGGCGGCGCCGTAAGTCCGAAATGCCGTAAGTTGGGGGCGCCATAACTCGAGGACTACCTGTATACATTAAGACAGTTATGAGGCAACCTGCATGAACATAAATATTGTGATGCCACACACATAAGATAACTTGACGTCACGCAGCACAGTAAATATGGATGCTACTCGTGTGATTCTGAAGTTATTATGCAATTAGAACTGATTGTACATCAGCTGCCACAATGATATAAAAGTCAGATGAAATGCAGCATTATTGTTTAGACTGCAATCGCTTGAAAAACATTGCATAAGTATCCAATTCAGTACCACATATGAAAAAGACCTTGGTCAGATTTTCAAAAATTATGGATTTGTCACGTTCAGACTGTCATAAAAATTCAGATATGCGTCGCCTATGGACAAAAAGAATCCGGACTTGGGACACATTGGCCTGCAGTGTGAATGTAGCATTATTCATAGCAACAAAGTGAAATTACATCACTTATATTGAAGGTACATTCAGTTCCCTTTTGTTCACATAACCTTGTGAATGATTCTATCTTCCTGGCATTTGTACATGTATTGTGTTTAGAATGAGCCATGGTCTTCATGTACATGATTCACACGTCTTGCACGTTTTGTCCATGAATAAAAGGAATGGGAAATGATTTGCTGCTGCTTTTGACACAAGTTTTAGCTGAAGAAAAACTGTAAATGAGGACAATTAAAATGGAATAATGACTGATCCATAGCTTATTATTCTCCTTAGATTTGGACTACTTTGTTGTGGATAGAAAGATTGAAAGGATCCTAAATCACATCATCTAAAGGGAAAACGAAACTAAGTTGAAATTATATAATATAGATGGCTTGTACCGTCACCCTATCCTTGCAGTGCGTCATCTCAAAAATTGAACAAAACTTACCTTCATTTATTTTTCTGTTTCCCATCTCTGTGTTGACTCTGTAGGTAAAGTATACCCCCTTTTACTGCACTGCCATGTTTCTGCAGTCTTGGAAGACAGACGCAGAAAAGGAGTCATTTGTAATACGTTTCTTTCCCTTATTTTTTCCCTCTGCACTTTTGATTAGTTTTGTTTTGGACAGACTCATCTCATTCCACAACTGTTATCCTAATTTTTTTCCCACTTTTCTCCAACATTAAGGCATTTGAAGCCCTTTGAAATGGATAGAAAGTCCAGTGTTCATCTAGTAATTTTTAATAGTATACTCTTTGCAGTAGTGTATATGTGCATGCAATATTACGGTTTTAGCAAGTCCACACTATAAATAAAATGTAATCATCTTGCAGTGAAATTTGTCATAAAGTCTAATATTGACCAAAATGAATTAAATTTCCAGCTAGTGACAATATTTACAATTGTATCCGGGTTCAGTCCAATAATACTATGTACATAAAAGGTGGGTGTCTTAATCAAGAACTGGTGCCAGAGTAACGGTGGTTTTATTCATTTGGCACACACTGTTCACATGAAAGACTGTGCTAGAAGTCAACTTGGTCAAAATGTACATTTGAATAAAAATTAAGAAATGTAATCTGCCCGTTATGGTCATTTGTAGTCCAGCAACTGACTAACGGCATGGTTTCTTAGTAGCAGTTATTTGATTCAGTAATTCCCCTTCCATCTCCAATCATTTTCACACACTATCACAAAGCGCACACCTCAGAACCCCTATCTCATTTGTTGATCATCACTGGTCATTTAAATGTGATTGAATGTGTGGCAGGGTTAAATAAGACAGCCAAAAATGAAGCATGACAATGTAGTGATTTGTCTCAAGAGGTGTATCACCCTGTATGCCTCTGAATGGGGTCAGTGTTTTCTATTTAATCTTTGACTACCTGTTGGCATGAGCAATTGATATTAGCTGGCAATGTCTTTCCTCAGCTCACACAGTTTCCTTGAACACAATTTCCCACTTAAAACCAAGCTTGTTCTTTTGTTATCCTTTTACAAATTAGGTGTGCATCTAGAACAAATGCAGTTAAATGGATTTGTCTGTCAGACCCTTGGCAGCCTCCAGCTACTTATGACAACTCTTTACTGTACTGATGTTTCACAGCAACATGAAGTAGCTCTTCAGGAGCTCAACACCGCCACTTGTGTAATACTCAAACTTCAACCCCTACCTAAAAACTCTCCACCTAGCCTTGCCGCTCGGCACTGCATCTAGTTTTGACAAGCACCCAGAAATTGACAAAAAGCCTCGATAGAAAAAAAAAAAATCTGTCTGCTTTTATACCCCTTTTTTTTTTCTCTCATTGTCGCATTTTGTCAGCACAGCTAGGCTCTGAGAGGACAGAAATGGCTTTTTGACTGACGCAAGCTGGTGATGCCATTTGGCATGTCAACTGGTGGAAGCGGATAGAAAGGAAGGTGGAGACAAATGATGATTGTTCCGTGTCCTGTCTTGCGTTGGCTTGCCATCTCTTCTCCCTGAGGTCATTGAGCCCTAATAACATTGCCACAATTCTAGAGAGAGGAAAAAAATGTTTTTTTGTCACAGAGCTGTGAATGTTTTTTCTTTACTCATATCAAATTTAACTCCTTTCTACATATCATAAATTGACAGAAAAATCTAATACCATAGATTTGCTTAAGTAGTACTTTATAAAATCTTTCCTGAGGAAAAAGTGAATTAGACTAGTTAGTCAGACAATAAACCAAACCATATTGTTTCTATATGGATGCTGTTTAACTCATGGGTACTTCATTGTGATTTATTAAAAAACAAAACAAAAACATATTTATACAGTATATATACTGTGTACT
>JARVLU010000646.1:12584792-12602484 GCA_031762415.1 Simpsonichthys santanae
TTTCTTTTTTTTTTTTTTTTTTTTGTCTTTAGTGTCCAGTCTAGGAATGCACGACATTGGATTTTTGGCCAGTATCCGATATGTTAAAACTTATATGGCCGATAACCGATATCGATATTTTATATACTTTCCTTTGTCAGAACATAGTAGTCCTCTTATTTAGGGTCAGAACATAGCCCTCTTATTTAGGCTTATTTGCTATAAAATTGTGTAACAGCTGTAAGAGCTGGTGACATATATTCAGTAACAGCCATATGCATAGCACTTGAACTTGTATTAAATGAAAAGTGTTAAATATTATTTATTAGCATTAGTCACCTGCGATGCTGTCTCACTTGTGGAGACTTGTTCCAGGTTCCAAGCTGCAGTGTGGGATCATTTGCACTCCTGTGCATGAAGGACAGCCTTTTTAAGTTCAAAGTTTTTGTCTATCCATTGTACCGTAATGCTAACAGCACTAACACTTGACGTCTAAATGTTTGTGGTAAAACGCACCCAAGTGCTATCGGCTGTTAGCTTCTCAATTACGTAAAAAATTATGACTTGTAACTCTGGTAAGGCTACGTCGGAAAAATATCTCTGACTGACGATGTAGCAAGGCTGAAAGTAGTCCAAAAATCAATTGAATCTGACATCCTCAACAGAAAAAAAAAAACCTTCCACACAGCTGACATTTTGACTCCTTCCTCTTCGCCGTGATCAGATCAGGTAGGCTCATGTGGCGTCATCACTTTGTGCTGGCGCTGCAGGCGTCTTTGTCACTGTGTGGTCATACAAAAACAGGCCTTTTATATCGGTGAGTTATTTTGATGGAATGGCCGATGTCTGATATTGAACTTTAATGCTAATATTGGCCGATACCATGCCGATAATATTGTGCATCCCTAGTCCAATCTTTTTTTTTTCCCTTCTTCTTTTGTGTGGTCTTTAGCTCTGACAGTCTACAGTCCCTATTTTTTGTTGTTAATTTTCAAACAGCTAAGTGAATTAAATCTTCTGCAATCTTAAAACGTTCTCTTGGACCAGGTTTTATTTAATTAGCACCAAGAAGTAGTCTTTTGTACTTTTGAAAATCCAAACAAGTGCAGGTGTTTGCACCCACATAAACATAGTATTCATGAGCATGCACTTTTTTCTACCTTTTTCTCCTTTGTCTCCTTTGTCTCCTGTGCCCAACATAATCCCAGCATTTATGAGATTACCAAAGCCCATTTGTGTTCCGTTGGGAGCCATCTTGGCTCGAAAGAGGCCTCCACTGGGAACCATCTGGGCTCAGTTCTAAGCAGCTTCCCCTCACCTCCTCTGTCTTTTGTACATTGTGACCAAAACTATTTACTTCAAAAGGAAAAGGAGCTAAGATTTAGCACAAAACTTTAAAACTAGTTATTGTTGTAATTTACTTCAGTTTGTGATATTTCATTCAAGAGATCAAGAAATGACATAAATCTTTAAGAAGCTGACCTCACAGCATTACTTTAAAAAAATGTTTAAATAGTGAGGCTACAACCTAATTTTATTATTAGATGGAATTTTCTTATGTTCTAGGTTGAAGATATAGAAGACATCAGTGGTACTGCTGCGTCAGGCACCTGACACCTTTAACAATTTCACTACAGGTTTCCAGGTTCCCTTTGCAGCACTGAGACATATTGACTTCAAGCAATTTATCTTTTAGTAAATTTCATTCTAATAGTGCAAAACAATACACTGAACAACAGCAACACGAACATGAGTCTTCGTGGGTGGATGAGTACGAATGAATGAACACAGCCACATGAAATAATCAGCAGCATGAGATCAGTAGCATGGATAATCAGCAGCACATAATCAGAGTTGCATTACCATGATTTATTTTTTTCACCGTGATAATCCTGATTAGGGATTCACAAGTCTTAACAGCTTCAGGGTAGAAGCTGTTCCTCTGTCAAGTGGTTCTAAACTTAATGCTCTGCAACCTCCTGCCTGAGGTTGTGATTTAGATGACGGGGAGAACACAAAAAAACTAAATTAATTTACAAACTACTACACTTTACATCTAAAAACACAAAAAATAATCTGTATGTGTTTAATCTTTTTTATTTTATTTATTTTATTTTTTTTTTGGTTAGAAAAATAATCCTGTAAAAGGATGTTAAGATGAATAAATACAAAATAGATCAGGGTGTGAATCTTGAGCCTTATGGGCATCCCACTAACCATTTTATTTGTATGACATATGATTTACAGTTAAGCATTTAATATAACTTTTCACTCAACTACATTTTCAGTAATGAGCAGTGTTCAAGCATGACTTTGTATAATACATGCCTTTTTTCAGACAACTTAGTGACTCTAACCTACATAAAGTACAAAGTGAATCCCGGGAGTGACTCTGCCCTTTGCATAGGTTGTGATTTGTGCTTAATGATAGAACATCTAATGCATTCAGTAATAAAAGCCTTTTACTGTCGCTGAGAACAAGGCAGAGCAGTTTACAAACTTAATTCCTTTCAGATTTCCCTTGTGACTACAGGGCTAAGCAGTTCAAGTCTTAATCACTTGACTTCTCTCTATCTCCTAAGCACACCTGTCCTCTGACTTTCTCGCTGACTTTAGACTTCAGCAAAAAAAAAAAAAAATCCCTGATCGTCCATCACTTATATAACAAAATGTTATGAATAGATAATTAGCCTGAATAGGCAGAATTTAGTTATGGTCTATTATGAGCAATGTCGTGAGGTCTTTTCTACTTTGTCAGCAGGGTTAGCTCTTTCATTGCCCTCATTTGTTTACTTAAAAGAATTGGAGCTTGACTGTCACTAATTGAATATGATTTACTCTAGGAAAAAAAAAAAAAAAAGTAGTATAATGATATTTAGAGACTTAATTAAGTTTGGAGTGCATATTCAACACTAATTTAAAGCCGCTAACAGCCTGCTCTGTTTTTGCAGGTCGTGTGATTCTTGTGGTTATTGTGAGTACGGTAGACACAATGTTGAAAGCAGACATGCTTGATTAAGAATGTCAAGGACTCAAGTTAATTTGAAAACAAAAGGACATTGCTGGATTTTGCGTGTCAAGAAAATAAAACAAATGCCTACCCAGACCATTTAATGTGATATTTGCTGCAGAGCAGTGAAACAGGATCTCTGTGTGCGCTCCTGAATCGATTGAAAGCTTGCACGTCTCCCTTGATCTCTGTTTAGAAACGTTGCCATCTACTTAGAGGTCTTCATTCATTTAATTTGCTATGACATACCTTCAAATGAAATCTTGAAACTATATATTAATGAACTTCTGATTTTCTTATGTTCTAGGTTGAAGTTGAAGTGGAGAGCATGGACAAAGCAGGGAACTTCATTGGCTGGCTGCACATTGAGAGCGTGAATCTTTCCGTGGCGCTTGTGGAAAGCGCTCTGTCTAAGGTCCACTTTACAGCAGAGCGCAGCCCCTACTACAAAGCCCTGGTCTCGGCAGAGGAGGTGTGCAGGCAGAGGAAAGAAAAGGTAGGTCTAATTTAGAAGCTACAACAGTAGAAACTACTTTATGTACTCCCAGCGAGGACTCGACTTCTAAGCAGCAAACCGCTTTCATGAAGCTTCCAAATGGTGAACATCCCTCACTTTAATGCCATAGTAAATTTCATTCAGTCATGACATGGATAGCATCTAGTTTGGAATGGTTTAGGTGTACTGGTAGCTCAAGATAACATCCTGCATAGACATAGTGACAGCTTTCTTAAGTATTTTATTGAAAAACACACTTGTCACAGTAACCTGCAGCATGTGGAAAGAAAAATCTATATTTATTCGGTTGGCTGTCACATACATGAGCCATGGAGTCCTAGGTCTGACTGCCTATGAACATATTTTCATTTCAGTGCATGCTGATGGTTTCTGCAAACCGCTTCAGTTGCATTTGTCTTACTTTTCTCACCTGAAGCATCGATGTTCATTAGCGTTTCATAAGCAAAGCAGGAAATGCAGTCTGGGCGAACGCAGTTCATTGAGAATTCAGGAGTAAAATATAAAGCCTTTTGTCACAGTGATGATTTACTGGCCATGAGAAATGACATTAGGTCATTATGGTGGGCACATAAATTTGACTAAAATGTATTAACACCCAGTCTGAACTTATTGTAGCCAAAGCTCTTGTGTTGTGAAATTGCTCTATCTAGGGTGGCAAATAGCCACATTTGCTGTTATCATTGAAGTTGTCTTCCCTCAATGGGAGTTCTTTGATGGATGGAGGCCTCTCTCACAGTGATCCTGATCTCGCCTTGCATTTTCATTATGGCTCCACGAGTCACCCCTGGCAGATGCACGAAGTGCCCAGCCAGCTGTCACGGGTGTCCTCCTTCTCTCCATCTCTGTAACTTATTTCTTTCACTTGCTCTCCTTTTCTCTCGCTCCTCCACTCACTTCTACCTATCTGGGTCCTTGAGGACACACAAATGCCTCCTCTTCCCATATAAATGTGATGTAGTGCTGGACCTGGGAAGGGGTTGTGTTCTTTCTCTCTTCTAAAAATTTATCATGTTCATAGTTACTGTGTCGCTACAGTGTTTTTTCTCTGGGCTCTCTTCTTTTTGTTACAATTACTCTCCATCTGTGTCTTCTTTTTTTTAAAACCTTGACAAATATAGATAAATATCTTGAGAGGTGGCCGCAGGCGAACATTTACTTCCAAAAAAATAAAAGCAACATTTTGCTGGCCACCTGAACACAGAGACCATGCCATCTTAAATCTCACCACAGCAAGAAGCTGCTGTCCTGACACCTTTAACAATTTCACTACAGGTTTCCGGGTTCCCTTTGCTGCACTGAGACATATTGACTTTAAGCATGAGGTTTTGACTTGAGCTAACCTGAGAGTGGACAGGGCCATAAGGAAAGTGGGCAGAATGGGGCCTGAATTGACCAGACAGATGGTGATCATGTTTGATCTTAGTCTGCCACAGGCACTAGTGGACAGATCAGCCACAGCCTGACTTGTTTGTGTGAGTATATGTGGAGGGTTGTTTTGTCGGTAGAGCACATGGCCCTGACTTTCATGTGCATGCAAATGCGAACTATGTAATTTGATGTCAGATGATGTGGGACTTAATTAACCTATAGGGACCATCTTTAGAAAAGCCAAGTGCATGGCAGTTTGTTTTTTCTTTCTTTCCTGGTCATTCTTTTTGAATCTAGTGGCAAGATAGGGTGAACTGGATCCTTTCTCATCTTTTCTTCTTATTGCCCTCCCTTTATTGTCTTTACTGCTGTAGATATAGAAGACATCGGTGGTACTGCTGTGTCAGGCACCTCAACAAGAAAACAAGGTTGTCGTAATAAAGTGCACTGAAGATGTGTGAAAGCGCACACACACTTATTAAGGAAAAGTTTGCGTTGGTGGTCCAGCAGAGACCCAGGTCAACAAAGGGGATGGAAGCTTGCTGCAGTAGCATCCCAGACCAAAACTGCTTAGTTGGGGTGTCTTAAGTGAATATGAGATTTTGCTACAATGAGGCCAATGGGACAGAGTGATTGTGCTCTAATTGAAGAATTCCAACGGGTTCAAAGGAGAGCCTTTTCCAGGCTCAGCATGTTTATAATCTTGCATATCAGCACCTCTTGGAACAATATTTGGAACAGTCTTCACAGCAGATTAAGCTCCACATGAAGGAGACATGAGTTTTAGATTTGGGTTCATTCCTAGGTCTGGCTGCTTTTACATAGCGAAGACATATAAATCTCTCTGAAGTGTGTTGCTGTGTGAAAATTGTCATTGCAGTGCTCTCAGTGTGAACCTTTACATTACTCAGCTAGAAGATAAATTGTTTTCTGTACAACTGTTCCTTGTTTTCAAGCAGTCTTTGTGCCTTTTTTGTTGTTGTTGATTTCTTGCCTAGTTTACTTAAGCTATTTTAAAGCTTCTGATTTTCAAAGAGATGGAAAAGTTGTCGTGCTTTTTTTTTTAAGAAAAACTATTGCTGATTTTTTTATTGCTTAAAAAAAAAAAAACACTGTGTATTGTCTTTTATATGAGATTCCTTGCTGATAATCATGTTTCTTGCACCATTATGCTACAAGTGATAGTAATACATTTTATGAGATAGCAACATTTTGGTTTAGTGGACTGAGAACTGACTTTAACTCATGAGATATTGGCTAGAGCTTTCATTCAAGTTCACTTAGGAGTTGGACTGTGTGGGACTTTAGGATGTGAAAAGGATTAAATGTGCTGAAAAGAACAGGAAAATGTGTTGAGTTTTCCAGGGGCTCTTAGCTCTACTTTGCAAGTTAAAACTTACCCTTTCTAGGTTAAATACATATTGCTTGTTTATTTTCTTATATGTATACAACTATGTTGTAGTAGTTAGCTGACAAAAAAAATATTTAAAAATTAGCCTGATTCTGTAAAATTAAATGGGGGAAATAACGGCCTCTAGTATTACCAAACTGTGCGTACAATTAAGCTTTTTTTTCCCCCCTCTTTAATTACTGAATCTTGAAGGAGATTAATACACTCTGGGTGAGTCTCACTGTTGTTGAATTAAAATGGAAGAGTGAGGGAATAGAAAGAATATGTGGCAACCCTGGTTGGAGATGGTTCATGTCATGGATGCCCCCCAATTACTTTCTGTCCTGTTTTCCTTAACCCACATCAGCCCTCTTCAGACCCCACTGTCTTTAATCTCTTCTTTGTTTCCGTAGCCTTATGCTCACTTCCATCACATTCCCACTTCCTTCTGTCCTCCTTGGACCAGTCATCGAGTCCCTGTCATGACCATGTTTCCTTCAACTGCTTTGACAGTTTTCGGATCAGACTAGACAGCTCGGACTGTGTAGAACTGACGCAGAACAAGTCGGGCACCTGCATCAGTTGTACTCCCAATTTTAGAGAAGAGGAAAAAAAAAATCTTTAAGAAACACAAACTAAAGATCTGCTGCTGCCTTTTCCAATACTTCACCCATCTGTCAATGGCTCTTGTCAAATGCATTTGAAGCAGCATCTTTCTGACATTGAGCTGTGTGACGTGTCCTTGACTGAGCCTGATTGAAGTACATAATCTTGTTTCAGCACCACCCCCCACCCCACCCCCTCCAATGATACTAGTCCAGCTGACTTGACTGTAGCCTTAGTCAAGGGCTTACTTTTTAGCCATGTTGCACAAAACAACATTTTTGTACCTTGGCTTGAACCTAAACTTTGCCAAGACTGAATAACAATACTAGCATGTCTTGGTACATATATAGCAAGTTGATATCTGGAATTCACTTGGTTCTTTTTGTTTGGTTTTTATTTATTTTCCCCACTTGAGTAAGTAGATTTACTAATCATGCCAAAATACTACAAAAAGCCAAACACAGGTTCACTTCATTTATAATTTCTTGCCGTTTTTCAAAAACTGTGCAGAAACATCTCCCTTATCCCCTCCATCATTTATGCTGCATCTCCTCTACAGTCAGCACATCACATACCTGGATACACAGGAATACACAGAGGATAAATCCAGGTAGCTTTTAGCAGAACTGTTTGGCTTCTCTTTCTGATTTCATGCTGCACCAAGTTTACATCCAGTAGATGGGTTTCACGTAAAACAGATTATCTATGGTACGCATTCCCATGCATTTAAGGTCTGCATTGTTTCTTTTTGTTTTACCTGGAGCAGTTTAAATATTCTAAAAACAGACAAAATGCCCTGTAAGTACAACTAAAGACCATTTTGTTATGTATGTGGTCAGTGTCCTGTGAATGGTCTACATTAATTAGTTCCTATCTGCCATGTTTAAGTTTCATGGAAGTCGTTCTTTTTCCGGTAATACGATTCTCAGTGATTTCTTAACACTGAAGCCATTGAATTGCTTTCAGAATTGCTGTCTTGGTTTGACAGAGGAATGCACACAATTTTTTTTTCCTCTTTTGAAATCCAGTCCTCAAAAAAAATTAAGACCACAATGTTTTGCATAAAATGTTTTATATAATCCCCCTTGAAAGAGAATACACTTTCCCAAGCAAATTAAATTTAAATTTAAAGTAACATGAAATGCATCTGTGAATTCTTTGTTGATTTCCCTATAGTTTGAAGGCAGATTGTAAAATAACACAAGCTATAGCATATGTTGTTGTACCTAGTAGTGGAACTTGATAGTCCTCACCTTTCTTTCCATCAATTACCTTTTGGAACAATTTCAGAAAACTATTGTATGAATTTCACTGATTAAACTTTGAATAAAGAAAATGTGAGGTGCATTGTGTGGCATACTGTGCCAGTGTGCTCCATCTAATAGAATAAACTCTATTTACCAACCAACAAGCAAAAAAAAAATCCCAATAACTACTTATTGCTATTACTAAGACAGTTACCAATCTTAATTTCTCAATTTGAATAATTTTGTTTACAATGGTGATTTTAGAATATATTACATTTAGAATATATTACATTCATTCAGCCTTCATTTATACAGGGTAGTCTTACTGAGACACAAAGACTAATTTTCAAGAAAGACCTGTTACAGTATTACAATAACTACTGTTTTTAAAGGTATTGTGTTACTTAATTCCTTTGTAAACATATCAATCCATTAAAAGACACATACAATTTTCAGATGTAAAAAAATCTAATAAGGAAAGAAAACTGTCAGATATTTAACCATATCAAAGATGGAGAGACCATAAAACTGTCAATGAGTTTTTCATCCTTTAGCAGGCAAGTCTAGCCTTGATTATAGTCACAATATTGCATTGTTCATCTCAACAGCATTCACAAACCATCTAAACTCCAAGGTCTCGGCCTCCCTCCACATGATTTCTTTGACTCAATCACCATGTTGTAGGTGTAACAGCAGTGAACAGATGTTATCAGTTTGATGACTCATTGTGCAACAGTCCTCATCCTACGTGGCTAAAATTACTCTTTGTTCCTTAGTTCCTGCAAAACTATAACGTATTTGAATGCTGCATTGACAATGACGTTGCAAATAATGTCAATTGGTCTTCAGTAGAATCCTACAAAAATTAATACGTACCACAACATCATTGATCATAACATTAGTGTCAGCCAGGTGCCGACAAATAAATGCATTTGTTACATGATCAGCACATGGTGAGTACTTCTGTGAAAAGAGGTTGTCAGTTTCCTTTTTTGGAACAGTTGACAATAACTGAAACAAATAGCAAAAGAGGATAGACTAAAGTGTTCCTACAAACTCACAAATTGTAGTATCCAATTTTAAGACTTTAAGTCAAGATGGCTTTTATCTTCTGATATTTAAAACCATTGAATTAGATCTATCAACATTTGACATTACATTGGAATACAACTGAATGGTAATTTCACTGTAACTCAATTTGAATCTTTCAAACTTGAGGAAAGGTTTTTTTTTTCAGGGCTGTGATGAGTACAGGCAATCTCTTGAGCTCTTATGAGCTTTATGGTAACCATCTTTCAGATCAGTAGCTCATGTATCATGTGCCATGCTGGAAGTCATCGACACATTCAGTGCGAGAACACTTTGCTCTACAGCCAGTGTGTCAATACCCAAGCAAGATAGAGGTTGCACAGTTTTGTGGCAAGTGTGAAAGGACAGTGGGATCACAGCAAGGGGACATAAATGCCTGCAGGGTGGTCTCAATGGGAGAGGTGACCCATGTGAGACCTCACATATCAGGAAAACGTAGACTAAACACACGTGGACTACTAATTCCCACACTTCACTCGCAGCACATGCATAGCTTGTAACTGTTTACTATTTTCTTGAGGTTTACTATTACACAAAGAGTTGAACCCCTTTGTGTCTGTGTGTGTTTACTCCTACCATCATCTTTCTTCTTAGTGCTGTTTGCACAAAATGAACCAACCACACAAAAGCAAAAAGCTGACAGAGGCTTTTTTATATGGCTAAAAGATTACATAATCTGATTCTCAATGTGCTGTGTACACATCCTTGCTCTCACTAACTTGGTTGCAGATGGGAGGAAGCAGCACACGTGCGCACACCATACTCTCACTGTCTCTTTTCTGCTTACTCAAACACACTTTGAGTCTGTGCAGACAGGCTATGCACACACACGCGTACACAGGCGCACACTCTCCGGGGACACCACCCCTACTTTTGTCTGCAAGCTGGACCCTCAGTGCCCGAGGCACTGACGGAAAGACATAGAAAGAGATCAGTGGACTGATGTGTGTGTGCATGTGTGTGCATGTGTGTTTATACTCCCAACTCCCCACTTCTCCCCACCATCCCAGTTCATCTTCCTTTTCCCCAATTCTAAGCTGCAAATTCAGCAGTCTGTCACCTATATTCACAGCCTTGTGAAATCACACACAAGCATTCTTTCCATCTTTATCTGCTTCATTCACCATCTAACAGAATGTGCAGCCATGCACATGACAGTCACCTGCAATGTCAAGGGGACAAACTTTTTTCCTTCCTTTTTTTTTCCTTTATGAGCAAGAAACTAAGACACTCTCGGTGACGTCTCAGCAGTCTCACCTTCTGTTCGCTGAATTATACATTCACAAGTTGCAGGATTACATGCTGACTTTAAAAATGTCGTCTGAAAAATACATCAAGTCACAAGGACATCAGCCCAGTCCTGAGGAACACTCAGATGAAATATCCTACTTGATGAAGCATATAAACAGGAAGTAGACTGATGTGGTTTAGTTGCATGTGCACTTAAGTTACTTTACTGTTGCATCAGTTTTTACTGCCTTTTCTGTTTATGTAATATCTATTTTATGTAATTAATAAATATATTTGCATGTTTATTGTTATGAATGTGACCTATGCTATACAGATACGTCTTGACCCTATTATTTCCTGTCTAAATATGGGGTGGGGGTTGTTGCTGCTGCCTTCAGTTCATCAGTTCATCATTTTTCAGGCAGTCTCCTGCCCTCTGCCTCATCGTCCACTTCTTCACTCTGCAAGGATGAAGGTCTGAGGCAGTGAGACCAGAGGACGCTGAGAAGAGTAAGAGGAGGTGAAAAGCTAGCAGAGAGCATAATGAAGGATGACAGTGTGTTGCATTATGGCTGATTAACATGCGCTCTGCATCATCACCAGCTGAAATAAATAAAATGCCCATCTGCGTCCTCTTAGTCCGTTATACATTTACACACTCTTCCTTTTTATTTTATTTTTGTCCTTTTTGGAATTAAGTAGGTTTGAAGGACATGAGTGTTTTGTATCTCAAATAGAATGAAAGCATTTAATACAAGCATGTATTGACCCATTTAGCAAAATCAGTCTGTCACAGAACAAAGTTAATATTGAGTGACTGACAAGTTATTGATATCATTTCATGTTAAACGCTTTCATAGACTTTCCAATGTTTAATGAACCTACTTATGTCTAAAAATGTGGTTTAGAATGCCACTTGATGGAATATTGTTTCAGGATTTTACACCATTTTTTAACATTAACTTTAAATAAGGTTTTAGGCAGTTTATCTGTGAGGCAATCAGTGAATGGGTTTCAGAAATATTGCCTTACATTTGCAGTGATTTTAGTGGTTTCATGTATCATCATTTGTTTATACCATTTATATGAACAGGACAGTTTTCTCTGGAAATGATTGTCATGTACTTAGAATCATCAGATCTTGTAATGGAAACATCCAGCTTGCACAATATGGTTTCTCTGCTTCAGGTGTCCTAGCTTATTCCTATTTATTCAAGGTTGAAGCAAATACAATAGGGTATTCACAATTGCCCTAAAATAAGACATAGGCAATTTATAGTCATTTACACACACTTTGACATTTTTTAGGGCCTCTGCTCGGAGCCACATTTAACTCCATTTAATATGGGTCGGCAGTGAAACACCCCTCTCATACTTTTTTCCTGCCTCAGCTACTTTTGCTTTTCTCTTTTGTCTAATGAAATGTTAAATATTTGTTACTTGAGGGCACCATTAAAATGTCCATCTTGCTGGTTAGATCTTCAAGTTCTGTTCTACTTAATGAGCTCTGGCTTTATTAGTTCCAAGGCAGTAAAATGGAACCATGCTGACTTTGGCCCACCCATCTGTTACCTAAGAGATATGACATGTACACTTTGCCTTTGACTTGTCCGACTATGGTAAATAAACCTTAAGATTTATACTTTGCAGTTCTTGCTGTGCTGATATAATTCACAGATGAACATATTTTTCAAGACTATAGTTTTAGAATGGCTGTGGCCAGATTATGTTGGCCTCTGTTTGAAATACACAAACGTGTCAGTGGATCAAGTTTTACCTATTTACAGTCATTTAAGATTATACATTGTTCTAAAATTTATAAGGGGTGTCTTTTATTTTATTATCGTTATCCATTGGGCTTACTGGCAGGCAAAATATAAGTCATGTAGTGTATTACCATCACATTTAATAGTTTTCATAATGTTCTGTTTTTATTTTTCCCAAACAAAAATGTTTACACTCCCAACCAGTTATGCTTCTGGCTTATGTCGTCTGTCCTAGTAACATTCATAAAATCTTCATTTCTTACCACAATCTTTGGTCTGATTGTGAAGGCAACTCAGGAGGGAAACCCAGACATCCCTTCTCTCCAGCAGCACACTCCATCTCTTTTTGGGCCATCTGCATATACCTAATCCCTCCAGTCCGCCGTAGGCTCTCTTGCCAATAGGGCACTCTTGGAAAAGCTCCTAAAGGCAGCATCCTTGTCAGATGCCTAAACTACCTCAGCTGACTCCTTTCTTTGAGAAGGAGCAGAGGCTCTAATCTGAGCTGCTCCTGGATAACACAACTCTTCACTTTATCTCTAAGGCTGAGCTCAGCTACTCTAGAGAAATCTCATTTCAGCCACTTGTATGGGATCTAATTCTGTTGGTTATGATCAATCCCTCATGACTATTGGTGGCGGTTGGTGCATAAATGGACCCCTAAACTAAGAGCTTTCCTTTTTTGACTAAACTCACTCTTTACTGTGACAGACCAAGAAACATCCTTCAATACTGTGGACAAGGCTTGGAACTGTCCATCCAACAATCACTTATTACCAAGGTTCCCAGTTCAAGATACTGGAACACTTCAATTTGGATCTAAAAAAGCTAAGTCTGTTCCTCTGGACATGAATGTCCAGAGGACCAGACTTAGCTTTTTTAGATTTTTCTACCTGGATTATTGAGCATGCATCAGGGTAGACTCTAAATGATTACAGAGTTGTCCTTCACTTACGTCACAGGTAATTGCCGTGCTCACGATCTGAGAGCCTTATTGGCTACAAAGATGCAGATAAACGGTTTGAATATTAATTCAAATTGCGGCTGTGCTCAGTAGTGACTTCTGAAATTAAAATTAGCAAAGTAGATTACATGGTCTAAATTGTACTTAAGTATGAGTAAACTTACACACTTGGAAAAAAAAATACTCATGAAAGTACAAGTACCCCTCCAAAAATCTACTTAATTACAGTAATGTGAGTATTTGTAATTCATTACTTCCACCCCTGTGCAGCATGATATGAGTCAGACAGGCAAAAGGACACTAACAGGCAGCCATTTATACATGCTGCTCACAAAGGTAAAAATAAATAAATTAACTGAAAAGTATTTTTTCTATTAATAGTTTCAGGCATTTCCCCAGATGATTCTAAGATGAGAGAAAAGGAGGGGTTAAAATGCACTCACGCAATTGCTCATCCATGCACACACTGCAAACAACTCACGAATGTTTCCATGATGCATTCAGGGCTCAGAGCAAAGGTTTCTGCCTTTGTCACTCGTGCAAAAATAGAACGACAATAAGTGTTTTTGACAGAAAAAGGCTAAAGAAAGGAGTGGTTGATGTTCAGTGAGCTGAACTAAAAAAATACAAGACAAGAGGAGATAAAGATTTGAAAGTAGGATAAGTTTTTATACACAGTCTCTAAATCAGGGTTGCCCAGTGGTTTTGCAGAAGTGGCTGCAGATTAGGCAGGATTCTAAAGGCTTGTATATTGTTTTATGTGGGTCAACAAGAAACCCGGAAGGCAGAAGAAGAGGAGCAAACGAGGGCAGGAAAGACTGATAGATGGATCGAGGGAAGGAGGACAGAAAGTTTCCTGTGCTGTTGGTAATGGAAACAATGACAATGTGCATCCAAGAGAGAGAGAGCACTGGGAAAAAAAACACACACGGCCCTCGGGATTGCACAGAGAGATGATTAATGGCTTCACATCAGGATTTTAGATCAACTCTGAAAGTCATTACTGTTCAATAATGACAATCCTGTGGTGACATCCGGGTCCATTTAAACGATTCTGATAATGTTTCATCTCTGTTTTGAGGCTTGTTGCTAATGTTCTGACTAAATTAAAGCACATTAAGGCCGCTGGAATCCAGACATTTTGCTGCTTTAAGTTATGGATGCTGCAAATCCAAACCCAAAAGGGTTTGGATTTGCAAGGGTGCGACTTACTGTGCTCTGTGGTGGTCTTGGTGGTTCTTCTCCAGGGCTCTTCTTACCCAGACAGGCAACTCTCCAGGCCTCCTGAACTTCTGAGTTGAACACAGTGAAGACCAGCATCACTGACAGACCCTGAGAGAGAAGAGGAGGGACAGTTTCACGTTAAAGATGTCAGTTTGTTAAATATCCAGCTCCAGGTTCAGATAAACAGAATGTTTTGTCCGTACCTGCAGAAGGCAGAGGACATCAAATATGTAGTAGAAAGCCAGGATGCTGTTGTTTACAGCCATCAGACCGCACAGCCATGTGGAGGTGGCTACCAGCATGAGCAGGAAGGCGTTTCGGATGGTAGCACTGGACCAACAGACAATAACAGCATTCTGTTTGGTTTCCTGTTCCTTTTCGAACTGTTTCAACAACATTCAGCTACATTTGCACGATGCATCATCTGTTTTTCTATATTTGGCTCATTTGTTGGAATCATTTGCAGCTGGACATACTAATTGCTTCATAAAGACAAAACTTAAGTGTCAATCAGTTTTCTCCAAAGTCACAAATGTCGAGACAAGTTCTTACACAACAGGGAGTTTCTTGGTCTCCTTCTGAGCTGGGTTACAGGACATCTTGGCGACAACCATGAAGATCCCTCCGTTCATCTGGATGGTGGAGAATTAATTTAAGCATTTTTGAAAATCATTTTAACAAATTCAGTTTTGCTATTGGATATATCAGGAATAAAAATATAAAAGGAATGTCATTAATATTAAGCCTGTCACAATAACAAATTTTTTGCTAGGCGATTAATTGTCTCATAAATTATTGCGATAAACGATAATAATGTTTGACATTTGACAATAATTAGTAATTAATGTCAAATTTAAGAAGAAATGTTTAATTTGTTTTGCACATAGTACTGTTTTCGACCACTGGATGGCAGTATAAGACTGTTTGAACCGAAGGATGGATAGTGAGGGAGCGAGCAGCGTGTTTCTAAAGTTGTGTCCCAATCCAAAGGCCACATCCTTCCAAGGATGCAGCCTTTGGATTGGGACATAAAGAAAAATGGGAGGGAGACGTGGGCTGTCTGTCTTCTGTTCTCAAAATGGCGGACGGTCTATGTGGTTTGAGGTCTTTACCATAGCATTTAGCTTTTAATACAAAACAGTAAACAAGTTCTCAGCTTCTTTTTGCAGAGAAAAACTTTTTACATGAACGCATGGGTTTCAACCGTGAATTTTGGAGCTTCAAAAAAGACGCAGGTTTTTTTTTCCCCGAGGTCGGCCTGTTAGCTTAGCTCGTAGCTTAGCTTCTCAGCTTAGTAGTAGAAAGAGAGAATGAAACGATAAAGCCGATAAATTAAAATAGGGTTGATAATTTAAATTTATCATGTGATTGACTTATTGTTTATCGTGACAGGCCTAATTAATAACTTTATTCTTGTAAATGAGGTGGAAATCCTAGCTTTTGTGGATGTCATACAATATACCATATTTGTCGGACTATAAGACACACTTAAATCCTTTAATTTTGTCAAATCAACAGTGAGGCTTAAAATCCGGTGCGCCTTATGTATTAATTCTGGTTGTGCTTACTAATCTCAAACTGATGTTATGTGGTACATGGTGCTCAAAATGTTTTAGTTTTGTTTAATGTGCCTTATAATCCAGTGCAACTTGTATTCTGAAAAATACGGTACAGGAATAAATTTTAATAGAATGAAAAGATCAGAAGAAGCTGAAGCAGAACAGACACGTCTGTGGAACACTTAGAAAGTGTCCGCTGGTGAAGTGAATATCAAAACTGAAAGATGTTACACGATGAGGTCTGAAATTAAAATGATGGTCTAGTCAAGTTCAAGTGGACACTCTTTCTGAAATCAGTTTGAAGAGGTGCCACTTATGACTGGTGTTAGAATCCTTCCTGGTTAGGAAGCAAAATATTAAAAGCCTGGATGTTTGCCAAATGAAATCTATTTGAAAAATAGGTTTTCCTGTTTGCTTTGGGGATAAAACAAAGGCAAAGGCAGTACATCACATTTTAAGATAAAGCCAAAAATATAAATAATAAGACTTGACTGTGTTTGACAAACATTAATCAACAGCTTACACTTCTTTATCAGCTAGACTCACTATTCTCTATTTATAGAGTTAACTTGAGTTACAGTTACCAGGATGACAATGGCGACAGGACCAGCAAAGCTCCAGATGAGTTTGTCATACATGGAGATCCAGCAGAAGTCTGGGTTCCCGTACCCCTCAGGGTCCAAACCCACAGCCAGGCCTGCAGAGGAGAAACAGATAGGAAGATAGAATCAGCTCTTGTCTTCTATCATCAGTCACAAAGAAATAATAAACACAAGCTTTGACACATAAATGTCATAACAGGACACAACCAGATTGATGTTGTGTGTTATTCTTTATAATAATTTATAATTAACCAGATCTATCAATCAATTCTGAGCAAATCAACTCCTCAGGAAAATGAGTTTATTTGAACAGGAGTCCTTCTGCATCCTTTTTTTTTTTTTTTTTTTTTGACATCACTATCAAGGTTTGGCATTTGTGCACGAAAATAATTTAAAAAAAAATTGTGGAACAGGTAAAGTCTAAATGTCGGCAGACAGATTACAGAACTTTGAGCTTGAGGCACAAACTGTGTGTGCATGTGTGATAGTGGGTGACAAATGTTTTTTCAGGAAGCTGGAGACAGCAGCTTGTGCATTTGACAGCGACAGAAACAGCCACAGATAGAGGTGAACTGACAGCAGGGTATGGGTTTGGATAGAAACTGTGATTGTGAGTCTCCTTGTGTGAGTGTGAGCGTTTGTGTGTGTCAAGGAAGCCGACAGATATTACTTTCCAACACCGTGTCTCATGGCAATAATTACTTGCATGTGAATTTCAGCTTTACTATCTCAGTATTAAAAATGTCACTGAAACCTTTTTAATACAAGTGTCAGTAGGAAACCTTATCTCCACAGCCACACATGCAGAGGACGTGCATGATGGTGATGACTGTGCACATACTGCACGAAACAGTATTTTTGTCATTAAAAGTGTCGGCAGATGTTTTTCTTCAATGTGAACGGCACCTGTGATGATGGCAGGCACGCCCCAGCCGATGGCGTAGTAGAACCTCATGGCTCCGTAGTTGATGTTGCGTTGCTCGGTCTGCATCCTGTAGATGTGGAGACCCTCCACAAACATCCAAGCAAACGTGGACATGAAGAAGTAATGCAACAGGATGGCAACAACTGTGCACAGGAACTGGAAGCACACAAAAATGCAAGTGACAGTTCAGATTTTTGCAGAGAGGTCATAATACAC
>JARVLU010000646.1:12639882-12650359 GCA_031762415.1 Simpsonichthys santanae
CTGAAAAGTAGCTGAAAAGGCATACATTACCAGAAGGAAGTGGAGAGAGCACAAGTGTACCCAATTAGGTTTCAAGAAGCAGAAATGAGCATAAAAAGTAGACATTATCTGGAAAAAAGCTGAATAGTAGCTAAAATAGCAAAAAGAAGCTGAAATTACCAGAAAGAATTGGAGAGAGCACATTTTTGCTGAATTAGGCTGAAAAATGTTTAAATGAGTGCAAAAAAATTGTGGAATTAACTGAAAAAGCTCAAATTAGTATAGTGCAGCTAAAAAGTAGCTGAAATAGCAGAAGTAAGTTGAAAGGAGCCCAACAAGCTGACAATAGAAGAAAGAAGTTAGAAGAACCACACAAATGTTGAAGTTAACAGAAAGAATCTGAAAGGAGCTCAAAACTGCTGGAAAAAAGTTTAAATTTGCACAAAAAAGTTGAACTAGAACAAAATGTGAAAGGAGCAGTAAAAGGTTATAAACACATCTAAAGATATGAAGGGTGTAAAATGAGCTCAGTTCATTTTCTATGAGAACAAAAATGGCAGAAAAGGCTAAATATTTCAAAAAGCTAAAGTTGCACCAATACCGAAAGTCACAGCACCCTTCTCCTGAACGAGCTGAACATTTTGATTTATGATTTCTTGAAATAGTTTGAAAACCGTGGGACGAGAGAGGTGCCAAAAAATGTACAAATGAAAAATGGATCACAATAGTGTGAACGCTTCCTGAACATTCACACAGTTACTGCTGTGGTCCTTTTGACAAGTCATCAACTGTGGTGAGTTTGTCTATCAACTAGATGTGTAGTGTTTTTAGTGGCGCTTGATAAAAGGGGCCTCTGCAGGTGTAGCAACAGCTGTAAAATGATTATAAGGTGATGTTCAAGAGTATTCAGTCATTTATTGAGAGAAATGACACCTGTCCTCCTTTCACAGTTTACACTGTCACTGTTAAAGTGGCGTAAATATCACAGAACTGGTTCAGAATCCCAGAAAAAGAGAAATGCATTATAAGGATGGTTTAGCATCTGGAGAGCATGCTAAGTTGTTTTTCTCCTGCGCTGGCAATGTGCTGCAACACCAGATATTTCTAAAGCAAATACCTGTTACCTGATTAGATTGTTGTCTCCAACAGGCAGGCTGGAGTTTCTTTCAACACGTCTCAAGACATTTTGTTCCCTTTAAATAAAAACATTAACTTGGACTGATGAGAACTTGATTAACAACAACCAAATAATTTGAACTCAAATGTTTATTTGAAAAACATCTTGACACATATAAAATCTGCATTAGCAGGTTGAGAAAAACAGATGAACACATTTAAATCTTTGAATTCTGTCCTGTCCGTGTCCTCCCTCAGAGAGAAGTCGTGTCAAGCACCCGTCTGGCTGCGATGCCTCCTCCCTTCAGCACCAGGACCCTGCCGGCACAGGCCACAGAGTACACCTTCGCCTTCATCCAGGTCCCACAGGATGTAAGCACACAGATGAAAACACGCGTGCTGCAGCCACAAGCTGCTACATTAACTCTGACATATCAGCGTCTTCAGACTCATTTTCTGCCAGCTTTTGAAAGTTGAGTTTTCTTGGCAAGGCTTGAAAAGCGTTTGAGACGCACGCCACACGGGGCGATGAATCTAGAACTGATAGACGGAGCCGAGTTTTCATTCAGCAAACATGGGCTTGTGCACAAAAGATCGTGTTCAAAGTGAGCATAAAAAGACAAACACACAATTGTAGGTTTTCACGTGTGCAGAACTTTAGAGAATAATTGATTCTTTGGGGATTGCATGTTATTTTTTCAGCAGCTTTAACTTTGTCGTTACGCTAACCCAAATAACATCAACCAAGCATTCAGGGTGCTTGTGTCGATGACTGCAGGCCATCCTGAACCAGCAGCTTACAAAGAGAACAACTGTTAGCTTTTAATATATTATGGATTGGTTCTGCGTTACAAGTTTGTTTTCTAATAGTTTTCCTCTATGTAAAATATGTAGTGTTCATGTTTCTAATGGCACAATGCTAAAATCAATGCAGCTCCACAGACTCTGATTTGTTTGCATGCTCCACTTTCATCCACATAGTCAATAGATCCTGCCTTTTCTTCTTGCAGGAAATATTTCAGCGGATTCATTTTTATCCGTTTAGAAAGCTTTTTAACAAGATGTTGTTTGTTTGTTTTGCATTTGTCTGGCTGCAGAGTGGTGAGGTTTGTTGTTATTTAAGTGACCATGATAAAATAACAAACTAATGGGTTATTTAGTTTCAACCACATCGTCCTTTCAGATTTTGTTGATGCCTTTTGCTCGTGGAAGCTGGTGGCACTGAGCTCTGTGCTGTCAGCTGTCTCATGAGTCTGTAATAAAGTGGCCCATCTGTTGGTGCTGCCCAGGGGACACCAGCATCACCTTCGTGTTACAAACAAACAAAAAGCTGAACCACATGTTTGAAGCTGACATGCACCTTACACCTCTCCTGCTCACTCCGTCTTTGTCACTCTGCATCTGCTCTTCCATTTCATCTCGCTCCTTCCTTCCTTGTGTTTTGCCTCCTGCCACGCTGACAGCAGGGTGCCCCCCCCACTTGTGCTGAACCGTTCCTAGAAAGGTTGCTACCTTTCTCTCATGCGCTGCCACCCAGTGCCCTGCACAAGACGTCTGTCTCCACAAGTCATAATTGGCTTCATAGCCGCTCAGAAAAGTTCTTTTCCCGGCACTAGATGTCTGTCTTACGGCTGCATCCCTGTTGTTTCACATCAAGTATTCTATGAAGTGACAGCATCTTCAAAAAAACGTCACAGTCATGGAAAACTCCTACTGTTCTTTTGTTTCCACGGGATAAGAAGAAACTTTTAATCGAGCTGCATTCCGGTGACGCGAATCAAAGTGGGAGGCGTTGCGTACGTCGTTTCATCACGCCTCACTGTTGCTACTACTTTATTTAGTTTATCTTAACGACTGGCATGAAAGCTCACACGTCTTCGCTCAATAATTTTCCTGGAATTAAATGAACTGTCTGGATTGCTGTAACGTGCCAATTTAAAAAAAATAATAATAAAGTCCAGTCAAAATTAGCTACGCTGTCAATCTAACAGGCTTGTTTATTTACCTTTGACATTTTCTAATCACCGTCATGGCAAAATCCACCGCAGCATAGGATTTACTTTTAAAAGCGGAAAGTGAAAAGTAAAGGTCACGTAACATGTCAAAAATAAAAGTAAAACCTCTAAGATAACATCGTTTTCTGAAGACTTCTGTGGTAGTGTTCTCATGAAGGTCGTCTTTAATAGTTTGAACGCACATTCAAGACACGTTTGATGTTAAAGCTGCAGTTTAAAAAGGTGTTTTTTATTTTTTATTTATTTTTTGTTAAGAAATGAAAGAGGCATTGACGTTTCTGACATACTTGGTTACAGTTGAATGATGTTATTTTTAATATAATAAAAGTCAAAGTAGAATTTAGACGTTGCTGTTTCAGGGTTTTGCTCTCGTCCGTACACACAAGCCTCTACAGATGCTCTCTTTAATTTTGCATCGTCTCTTTAGAAGTGTCATCCTGTTCTTTTTTTTTATTTATTTATTTTTTTTTTACAGTCATCTCTCCCTCTGTTGTTCTTTGTCTGCCTCGTGCCCGGAGCTTCCCCACAGCGCCTGTGACAAGTTGACCGGGGGGAGGGGGGGTTGAGCAAGGGACAAAAAAAGCCCCTTAGTTTTTCGCCTCGAACAAGCCTCCCTGCTCACACTCGCTCTCACGCTCGCTCGCACACACACATGCACATGCCCAAGGGTGGCTAGCTGTAAGGCGGTTGCCATGGAGACAAGACCAGGGCGAGAAAGAAAGGAAGCAAAGAGATAGATGGTGTAAGGGATGAATAATGGGCAGGAACTGATTTTTTAATTTAACTTATTATTATTATTATTTCTATCGTCTTGTCTTTGAAGGTGTGACTCCCTTGTTTGTCTCGTTTTCACCCTGACTGCTAGAGGACACGAGGTCTGGATTGTATTGCAGCTGTTCTGCTGTCCTCGCCATATGCTCGATCAAATAGTGGCCTTTCAGAGGGGCGGAGGTTAGGAAAAGGAGAGGGTGAGGCAGCTACCTGAGTGTGAAGAGAAGAAGACCGCCTCATGATGAGGACTTCAGATAAGACAAAAAAAAAAAAAAAAAGACAGTTTCATTGAAGTAGCTGAACCAACTGACCAATTTGATTCGTTGCCAGCATTTTTCTAACATGTTGGACACAGTTTTATTGACTCTTTGTGAACAAATAGTACTTTTTTATGTATGTCCTTGCCTTTCTTATTAAACTATCTTTGTCCTCTTGCTTCTTCAGGAGGATGCCCGTGCAGATGTGGTGGACTGCATTGTGCGGGACATCCAGAACACCCAGTGCCTGATGAATGTGGAGTATTCAGGTGCCACCTGCCCACACGTCACAATACAGTTTGGAGACACCAAGGATGACGTCGGCCTCGGCTTGGTCAAAGAGGGTTTGGTCATGGTGGACATCCGCAAGGAGAAGCATCTGCAGAAGATGGTAAGAGAAGTTTGAGAAATAGAAACGTGTTTTTAGGGAGTTATTCATGAAAACGGTAGCTCAGAGGGGGAGAAAATACTTTCATTTTACTTTTATAAATACAGTACTAGACATTTTTTTATGTCTGATTTTAATGTTTCATCAAGAGAATTCTGGAACATCTCGTTCTCTAGATTTCTTTCTCTGATATTGATAGACACAGATGTCCCTGCAGTCAGACGTGGCCCGACTTGCTTAACAGCATCTGCAGTTTGTGATGTCAAAGGAAAAGTGCTTGTATTTGAACTGCCAGTCTGAAATTGTTTAGAGACGTGTGTGACAACATGATGGAAAGGTTGCCGACAAAGATGGCCCTTTTTGTTTTGCCTTTTGCAGTATTGGTCATATCATCCGCCTCAGTCCCTGTTATTTACAAGCGTAATATGAAATTGTCTCAAAGTCAAGCTTTTTTTAATCAGAACTCAGTTTTCTGTAGAATGAGACACAGATGAACCACTGGCAGTGATTTGGGAGTTTAGGAGTTTGAATTTGATATTCATCCCTACTTATTTGTGCCGATGTGCACAGAGAGGAAAAAAGCTCCACTGTTATTTAAAAGATAAATTGAAGGTAGGACATGAAATGCTAACGTCACCTTTTTCTGAGCACCTTCAGAAAAAATGTGCCCCCTGTTTGTTCATCTGAACTCTTCCTGGTCAAAATGTTTCCTACAAGCAGGGTGCAGCGTAGAGACGGGAACGTTTCATCTTTTTGTAAGTGCACAAAGTACGTAACTCTTTCTGCATTCCCCTTAGAGTTAGTTAGTGGGTGAAATTTGACAAACGTCTGGCTCACTATTTTGCTGCTCTAGATGAAAACGTTCCATGAGTTTTCGTGGATAGATTTATTTTGGGTGGACGTAAGCTCACAGTTGAATGGAAAATAACAGGCTTTCAGTTGCAAACTCTTTATCCACCCCTTGTCACGTGTCTGTCCACAGTTGCACATATTTAAACACCTCTACAATCTGACTTCGATGGTGGATGTTTTGTCAAACCATGAAGCTTTGCTCGTTTACTTTTTCTTTATGCTAATTACCCTCACAGACCTGTTCTGTACATGAAAGATAAGGAAATGGGACGGTACTCGTTCTTGCTGTAGTTACGGCTTTAATACTGGTCCGTTGAATGTCCATGAATGTGCCCACTGTGTTTAAATGTTTATACCTTTAATTGACATTTTTTGAAGAACACATTTGTCAGTAACATCTCACTTCCCACCTCAGTCTTTGCATCGCTGTAATTGTTTTAACTTCTGGCCTCCACAGAATAGCCAGTGATCATAATTCAGTCTTGGGATAATGAAACCTACAGATGAACGACAGTGATTAAAATCTCTGAGCTATTCGTCTAATAGGCTTATAATTTGCTCATGTAGATTTAGGTTTCGTTGAATCCTGTGGTTCCTGCTTAGTATGCAACAGCTGTGCCTCCACATGCATTTGCCCCCTCCTTGCTGGCTACAGATGGATATTTTGATCTGGAGAAAGCTTAACAAGCAGCAGGGTCGCCAAAGTGCTTATAAGTATGTGTTGAAGTAAAGCTCTACAAATGTACTTGTTGATAATTCCATTCGTCCATTTCCAATTTCTGAGCCATCGCTGATCTTCTACGTTTTTCTACTTGGTAAAATGAGCTCAAGTTTGGTGAGGCTAGTTTAATTCTTAGTCATCATATCTATTGATCTGAAGGATTTCTCTCTTAAAAAGTCACTTGGTATAGATAAACTCTTTGCTGTGTCAGATACTTGGCTTTACCGTTGCAGTTGTTACTTTGTTCAAGTGATCTACAGTAGTGTTTGTGAAGGTGGAGTCATTTGTTTCCAAGATGCACGCCGACTTAAAGATTCATGAGCGCCATGACACCTGCTGTTGGTGCCACAACAAAAAATACAGTCCTGCAGGAGCAACAGCCAAAAAATGTTTTAAGAAATAACCTTTGGCCGCCCTCTGGATCTGTGCCTCGTTTTTCATCTCTTTTAGCCTTTGATAGTGCAGCATGCAAACCTCTTAACTTTACACTCTCTTTCACTCATCCAGACTATCAGACCTCTTGTAAAAGTGGCTTCTTCCTATTCCATGCATTTTGTCTCTGTTCTTTATCCAGATTGGAACATGGTCACTGTAATCTGTACTCAAGTTCTAAAGCATTATATGACAGATGGGTTGTAATGTTCATTGGCACTTGAGCATCCATTAATAGTCAGTCTTAAGTGCACTGAAGGATAACACCAGTCTTTGAGGGTGGCATTGTCCCAAAAGACTCAGAGCAGGGACAGATATTCATCCATTTGGAGTTCATTTCCTTTTCAAGTACCTTTCCACCTCAAGCTGTATTCTAGTAAATGCTCACCATGTGGGCAGCTATTGTTTCACAGTTTCACAGCAAGGGACGAGCAGTATGAAAGTCAGGCTGAAATCATGATCTTATGCCTTCAGCTGGCTTTTTTTTTTTTTTAAGGAGAAGGAAATTAAAAATGGGTTGTAAAAAGAAAAAAAATAGGTTGAAAACAGACAACTATTTCAATGTAATGTACATATCAGTCTGCTTATTGTGCCCCACACATGCAATATCTAAAGCTTACCCTGAATTATTTTGTGGGTATTCTTAGTGGGATTTTAATATGAAGCTCTTACATTTGAGTGTGATGTGTGTGTGTGCTTGTGGGGCCAAGATGAGGTAGAAGCAGGGCAGCCGATGGGGACCAGAAAGACGCGGTTTGACTCCCAGCCCTTCCCACATGGTGTCTCTGAAAGACACCTAGCGTATTTTTCGGCCTTTAAGTTTTTTTTTTTTTTTTTTTTTTTGCGTAATTTACATGCCATGCAACTTATATGCCAATGCAATGTATTTGTGTGCCCCCCCCCCCACCCCATATTTATAAACCAATTTTTGGCTAGTAGTAGTATCAGTTGCCGTTGTATCATGTAATAGGTAAACGTGGCTACAATGACAAATTCAAAAAAGTTAAATACAAAAACAACTGGACTTTGTTTTTTTTCTTAAACTTTTTTGAATTTACCATGTCCTGGATGACTGGGAATCTTCACCAGCTATTAATGACACAATCGGCTTGCCATAATGCCCCACCTTCGTTCTGCTCGCTGCTTGGAACAAGTCAAACCAGCTGCAGCACCCCGGCGAAATGCAGCTAATTTGACCATTAAAGTGCATTTATTAAGTAAAAGTTCAACTAAGACACACCTTTGCTATAATTTCAAGCAAACAAATAAATATTTTTAAGTGTTAATCATGTTAAATTCTTGTTAAAGTCCTCCTGTGCATGTGGCCGCCATTTGGCAGCCCATTGATTTTTGATACAGCATTGACCCACATTTCTGGGTTGTCAGTGGTGACGCATAATAGATGCACCGTATACGGTGAATTGACATTTATGGATTTTTCCACTTTTTTAGACATAATTGGACTGATGCAACTTATAGGACAGTGTGACTGGTACAGCGGAAAATATGGTAATCTCCAGGTGCTCCCTGGACGCTTGCATAACTGCCCACTGCTCCACCGGGTGTATCCCAGGTGCGATGCAGAGAGCTAATTTCACCACTATATGGGAACATACAATGACAGTTTCAGACTTCCCTTGCTCATATTGTTTTAACCAGCAGCACTGGAGTTTACATTAGATGCAGGGCTGTTGTTGGGTTGCTGCCTGTATCTACAATTTCTATTAAATATTTGCGAGGCCTTCCCGCATCACTTTGTTTCAGTTTCTTCACTGTTGGAACATTTTTAAATGCAAATGTAGAGACCCTTTGTATGTGCAACACAGAGGAGGTTATGAGCCTGTAGGTGTTTTCCTTTATTTCACAGATCTCTGAGGTACCTGAGAAAGATGTGCTGTTTAGACTGCCAGGTACAAGAGGCTGCCATGTAAAGCTGCTGCCACCGGTACATGTAATCAACATGTTGATGTCATAAATGAGATGTTAGCAAAGCTCGGCGCTCAGTAATAGTTGCCTGAGGCAGCCAGATTTAGAACAGTGTCAACCATGTCATTTGGTCTGATTGCCCCCGCTGGCAACTGCTGTTCTCGAGTTAAGGGGGAAGGGAGGGTGCTGTGTTGTGTCGTAGACGAGCTGACTTTTCTCTAGAATAGGGTCGGCTGTGGCACAGTGGTAGGACAGCAGACTTGGGATTGAAAGGTCTTAGGTTCAATTCTCTGCCATGCTTGTGGTGTTGTGGTGTGACTGTGACAGCAAGAATGAAAATAGGTACTGGTAATAAGATTTACTATAAATACTTTGTCATAAAAAAAATCATCTTTGGAAAAAAAAAAAAAAAGATGGTGGTAAAGATGGTGAATGTTAGCAGAGTTTCTTAAAAAAAAAAAAAAAGAATAAAATCTCACATTTAATTCCTCCTCGTTTTAACGTATTACACCCTGATCTGTTGCTTTCTCCTCAGGCATAGAGACTATAGACTAAGCCATTTTTAAATGGTCCTGGCACCACAAACTCCTCAACGATGGCAACATGCCACGCTGGCTCACACACTAATGCGCTTCTTTCTTTATCCTTCCTAATGTTTTTGTCCACACATTGTTCAAAGTCTAATTTCTTGCATTTCATCTCACTTTGCCAGTTTTAACGCCACCAAAGTGTTTTTCTAGTGCCACAGATCACATCTTTATCACACTTCTTTTTATCACTTACTTGCTCATGTAGTTTTCAATGCTTAGTTTTCAATGCTTTTTCATCCCTTTGTTCTTTTTTTAATTTAATTTATTTATTTTGGCCCAGGTCCAACATTAACCTACCTCCCTTCCCTCAACATTTCTTTGCCAATACATTTTGGTATTCACATTGTCCCAACTAAGCGACTGAAAGGAGAATTGTTTGGCTTTTCCATGTTCCAATTTGCATTTTGTTATTCAGTGCCATGTCATGATGAGCAGTAATCCTCAGGAATTAGAGTAGAGAGCAGCTCAGATCAGACCTGGCAGTGGCCTCATCATGAGCTGTGATTTAAAACGCAGTTGTGTGTGATTATTTGCGACTTGAATCAGCTGATGTTGCCCCATGGGACTACATTGTATTTTGCTTGTAATGTCTCTTACTATTTGAAGTGATAGTGTGGAATTACAAGGCATAAATATTGTCTCCTTTATAGCAGGGGAGGAAAAGATACCCAGCTCAACAAAATTACAAATAGACTTTAAACATATTTTCTTTCTGCATGATTGGGTACACAGAAAGTGCCTGCAGCAGCTATTTTTGACCAGCTCACATAAAACCGCACCCAGACCTGATATTTCTTTGTCCAAGATGTAATGAGTCTGTCATGGCAGCTCAAGTGGAAGATGGCTGTGTGGTTAGCAGCGCTATCTGTTGTGCTCGGCTGCTTTTCACCAGTGTTTTCTGTCAGCAGCTGCCAGCAACATGACTGATTCAAACTGTGGCAGGCCACTTGGTGCTGTCTTGTCCAGTCACCTCCGCTAACTGATACCGCTGCTAGCACGCAAAGTTCATTAACGTTACAAGCCAATAATGTCCAGTGCGCTAATAACAAGTCAATTACAAGTACAGATGTGTCTGTCACTTTTTGCTGGCGCAGTTATTATAAATAACCAGCGTCCAACTTGCTGTATCGACCCACACCTCATTTCCAGTATGTTACTAAGAGACCAGATTACGATATAGCAAGAGCAGTTGTATTTTATCTGGTGTCTATGAACACTTTTGTAAGGTGTTTATTGAAATGCAATGTGTTTGAGTGTGTCAGCAGAAGGCAGACTGTAAGGAAAACAGCTGTGAGGTGTCTTCCTTAGAGAGCGAGCAACAGATGAGTCCTGGAATCTTTAATTATCCAGGAGGCCCCCCTGGGAAATATAGTTTTATTTTTTTTGTCCTCTATTGTGGTTGCATTCAGTTCACACACAGACTTTCATAT
>JARVLU010000646.1:12667188-12682764 GCA_031762415.1 Simpsonichthys santanae
ATAATGTGCACACATATGAAACATTACTCCTCTGTTCTGTCTGTGCTTATCTCTGTCTAACACCCGCTCACGTTCTGCCCTCTGTCCTCCAGCAGTCCAGAATTTACCTGCTTCAGTCCCTCCAGATGGCATCCACTGTCACACAGAGCCAGCTTTTATTCACACATTTCAGGGATGGACTCTTCTGTCTTTCTGCCAGTCATGAATGACACTTTTAAAGATGAGAGTCAGAGCCAAACACGTTGCCAAAGGTAAATTTGAAGTTAGTGGAAGGCGGAAATGGTGTTAATTAGTTCTTTTTTAACTTGTAAGGAGAGCGAAAATTCTAAAGCAGCTATGTAATGAATGGAAGCACTCAGACCGCTGCTGCATTCATTCATTTTGTTGCTTTTTTTTCATTACCGAGATGGACGCAGATTGGTGAAATCGCCTCTTGATTTCTTCTAGAGAAGCAGGCTGCATCCCAGGGAGCAGTTTCATCTCTCCTTGCAGTGATTATGCTGTAAAAATGTGCAACTTTCCAAAAAGGATTATCTAAAAACTGTGCATTTTAATTAAACAGCCAAATTTAAATTAAGATCTGCAACAAGTTCCAGCAATAATTAGTTGATTGTACATCTCGCTCAGTTTTAACGGCAGCATGAATCAGATTGAGGGACATGTCGTTTGGCTTTTTAATGGTGTCATTTACAGGCACGTAGAAATCTGACTTTTAATGCGCTGTAGCAGATGGTGTAGTAAAATGACTCAGCATTTGGATCATTTAATGTAAAGCCTAAACATTCTGATAGGGAAAAAATAAAATACAATTTATGCATTTGGATTAAATGACTTTGGGTGAAAATATTACTCGTAAATTTGCTGCTTATTAAGGGACCTATTTTAAGTTTCATACCAGTTAATCTGTGTAATTCAGTTATAACTCATTATAATTACAAAATTTATTTATTTATTTTTTTTTTTTTTTATCCGTTAGCTGAAGCATGTCTTGCATAGTGTAGCCAGTGCCGTAAAATATACTGTGGCTTTTTTTTTTTTTTAATGGCAGCTCAGCATAAATTTTACCACCATCAGGGATGAAATCTAGCCTGACAAAGCTTTTCATAAAGAATGCCAATCACTTCATCCCAAGCCATTTCAAAAGCATTAGACTTCCCCTGCAGACCACCGTATTACACCAAAGACAAAAATGAAACCAGAGCCCATTTAATCCACTTTCCTCGTGTTTTAAAGACAGAGCTGCCTCCAAGCGTCTCTGCAATATTCACCTGTTTTGTTTACGCTACCTGTGAAATCAGATGAAACTGCTTCCTATTTCAATCGCAGTCCAAATGTAAAGTACACAGTGTTCACATGCAATTCATGACGGAGTCCAATGGACATTTTTAAGATTTTTGAAATCTTTGAATTTTTGAGATCTTTGAAATCTGGTGTATTCGTATTGATGCTGATTTTCACATTAATTAAATATTTATGTATCATATTAAATTTTATTTGTTGCCTTTGTTAAGGACGCTGTTTGATCTACAGGGGTGGCATGATGGCGCAGTGGCACGGTGGCGCAGTCGGTAGAGCTGCTGCATCTCAGCGAGAAGGTCGCTGGATTGAATCCCAGCCATGGGGCCTTTCTGAGTGTAGTTTGCATGTTCTTGCATGTGTGGTTTTACACAAAACCGCTGTACTGTACTTTCCATATCGGCCGGGTTGCCAGATAAGAAATTATGAACTATAGTACTCTTGCTTTAAAATTATAGTATTTTGACCTAAACTGTCATATGTGCTAAGTAAAGATATTCTAAGATGAGGTTTGTGTTGTTTGTTTGTTTATTTGTTTATTCATTTCATTTCATTTAAAAGAACAATACAATTTCAAAAGGAAAAAGAAAAAAAACAAACATAAAATGCCTATAAAATGAAAGGCAGCAGAAGAAGAATAAATCTTGTAATTTCTGCCCCTTCTTAACAAAATTCATTCAAAAAAATCAATTCAAGCAATACCCGCAGATATATATTGTGCATGTTGAACATGTGCACAGAAAAGGAGGAGGCAAATATTAAATTTAACTGGCAACCCTGATTGTGCATGCAGCATCTGCATGATCATAGTTACGTCCAAACTGATGAATACACTAACGTCTCTCTGGACCAGTTTCACATTGTGTAAGCATGGCCTCAGACTGGCTGCCCTGTGTGTCAATCAAGCAACAAGTTTCATAGTGAGGATGGATGATGGCTGACATCTATTTTTTAATGCCATGCGATCTACTCATAATGCGTTTGCAATTGACCGGTAGATCGCAATTGGCATACTGGGCACTCCTCCCCTAAAAGGAAGACGCGGGTAAAAGATGATGGATGGATGGATTGATGATCTGTAGTTATATCTCCTAGTGCATCAGTTTGTTTAGGTATTGCAAAGTGTGAACCAACACTACAGTCAGACATGGTGGAGGTAGTATTATAATGTAGCGTTGATTTATACTAAGCTTTGAGGGTGAAACAAAAAAAAGTCATCCAACTTTATTTGTGTGAATAAAAAAGTTTCCGCAGGACAACTACCAGCACAACAGAGCGATTAAACTATTTTCCCAACAAACAACTAACTAACTAACTTTGGACATTTGTCTATTGTATCAAAATAGTCTAAATTTGCCAACCAACCAGTTAGGATTTGTTTGTTGTTGTCAATTTGCGCTTAAATTAGGACGCGCTAATATCATGAAGCACAACAACTTTATGTAGTCATTGTCAAGGAATGTATTTAGTGTAACTCTGCTTACAAACAAGGACAAATATTTTCCTGAAAGTATTACCACAATTTGGTACTGCTCTCATGAATGTCGCTAATCTTTATCTATAAAATATTTTAATTAAACCAGCTGAAATCAGATAGATGGGGTGGGAATCAGAGCCCTACTGCTAACAGGGGAAGCTGATCTCAATCTCGTCTGTATTATTCCAGCGAGCCATCTGTGAACTTTACTATCCCAGCCATTAAATCGGAACATCCTCCTACCCATCATGTTAATAAACTACCAGGTATTAGACTTAGCCCCTGGCATCCAAGTTCACTATTAATGTTCCCACCAGGCTGGTATGATCAGCATGTGGCTGTAGAGCTCTCCAGCTGCTCTTATGCTCTATCATTCATCATATTTAAATTAATTCACGCTCACTATAGTCTTAACTGCTGCTCACAAAAGTAAAATTATGAATATTATTTTTTTTTTTTCTTGGGGGCATCTCTACTGTAATTGCTCATTATTCTATAATAAAATGAACTTACAGTTTTGAATACACAAAGGAGGGCATGAGGAAGCAGGTCGAGCTTAAAAGTAATCCTTAAAAAAATGCTTAATAACAACCTACCTAAAGAACGTCTGCTTTGTGAAAGATACCCTGAAGGGCCAGAATTTAAGTTTAATTAAGTAGACATTGTCCATAATATACAGATTCATGTGTAATTCCTTTTCACTTTCCAGTGTAATCCTGCTTCTTTATGTTTCTCCACCCCAGAGTATTTCTGTCTGTAAGCTTCGATTCCAACTCCGAGTGCCTTCTATTATAAGTCCAGATAGTGGCCAAGTTTTTGTTAGTGGACACAGAAAATGGGGATTTGTCTAATTTAATTAAAGCTTTAACTATCTGAGGCTTGCTTTGTGTGTTACATTCAAATATGCACACAAGTACAGAGCGAAGATTTGGGTATGTGCTTAGAGCTTTCTTAACTAAAAGCAATAAAAAAATGTTAATTTGTCAGCATTTTTTTAGCATCATTGGTGAAGGAGGATTCAGATTCAGCTGCAGAGTACAGTATGACGCTGACATTTGAACTCATGGAGTATATGAGTAAACAGACATGGGCAAGGGCAAAGGCAACGTAATTTGAGATTAAAGTTGGCATTCATCAGGGTTCATGTCTCAGTCCACTGTTTATTGTTGTGAAGGACACAGTTACTGAGCTTATTAGGAGAGAAATGTCGTGGGATATGTTGTATGCAGATGACCTAATTGTGGCTGGAGATTCTGAAAATAATCTCCAAGATAATTTCAGACAGTAACAGCAGGCACTTAGCAAAAACAGAGATCATGGTCTACTCGAAAGCTAACGAGACCTTAACAATTACTGATAACAGAGGGAATGTGCATTCAAATATCTGGGGTCTGTGATAAATGCCAAAGGAAGCGGTGAAGAAGACGTTAAACGTAGAACTGGTGTGGCGTGGCAAAAATGGAAGGAGTTGACAAAGTGCTTTGTGACAAAAGGATGCCAGTTCATATTAAAGGCAATGTGTACAAGATGATGGCGTGCCCAGTCTTGCTTTGTGGAGCTGAAGTATGGACATTAAAGAGAAAGGAAGTGGAACTCCTGGAAAGAACATAAATGCGGATGCTACATGGGATTCTTGGAGTATCCCTCAAGGATAGACGGCAAAATGACCATGTTGGAAAAATGTTTGGCCTGGCATGCATCACAAATAAGATATAAGAATCAAGAATGAAATGGTATGGGCATGTACAGTGAATGGAAGATGACAACAAGGTAAAAAGGCTACTAAACAGAAGTTTTCGGTCAATGGAGCAGGGGATGGCAGAAGAAGAGGTGGATGGATATGATCCTGCAGGATCAACAGACGATACATGGAACAGAGCAAAATGGAGAAGGAGAATCCATGTGGCTGACCCTGCTCCGAAAGGAGCAGGACCTACAGCCTGAAGGAGAGGGAGAGAGAGTCGGTCAGTAAACGGACACGACTGGAAGCCTTTCATCACCAAAGGCCGTGTTCAGACCAACAACAGCATGATGTCAAAACAGCTTTGAGGGGCAGCTGTGGTGTGCGGGATGATGTGCAGTGTCTTTAAATAAAATAAAAAAAAGATCCATTTAAAAATAAATCAAATGGGTCTTTAGGTCAGAGGTTAAAAAGCTAAAAGCCAAAAATGAAGATGTGCCAGAAAAAGACCCATCCTGCTGTTTCCAAAAGATCACAAAGACCAACAGCTGCAAAAGATGAAACTCGTCACCATTATTTTAATAAATTAAAGACGTATAGCTTCTTTTGCAATAATTTAATTTAAAAAAGCGTAACACTAAATTTACATCCCCGACATTGACTTCTAATGTCATAATCTTAAAGAACAACTATATATTTAATGTATTTCCTTTTATAAAGCAACACAAAACCAATTAAGATAAAACATGTAGTTTATTTTTTCTTGTGTTTTTTTTTTGGTTTTAATTGATCAATTTATGTGAAATGTAAATTATGTCCTCCTGAGGTTTTATTAGTCTATTTATAACAAACGATGTGCAATCTGATCCAAAACCTTGACCTACCTCAGTTAGGCTGTTTATGGTTGTTCTTTGTTTCCAATTAGGTAAAGATAAAATGTTATTCTGTATTTTATTAGATCATTGATTGTGGAACTGGGATTTGTGTATGAATAATGTCAAGTACAAACGTGTAACTCGCTGCCAACAGCTATTTATCAGATTTTATTATTTCACATTCTATTTTAACTTATTTGTTCTATTTCAGCACCATGCAGGCGGAAAAGTAAAGTATGCTTTTTTTTTTTTTCATTAGATAAATGAAAAGAAGAAGAAAAAAATACTTTAGTGAACATAAAAATAAAAGAGCAAGGCTAATGCGGTGTGACAACTTTACAAATGTATATAAATAAAACCTATAATTTACAAAACATTTAAAAGTCTATAAATTAAAATAAACTACAACTCAGCATCTGAACATCAGACAAAATGTCACACCTGTGTTAATTATAACAAATGCTAAAATAAATGATGGTTTGTAGAAATAATATTGGTCCAGAAACATTAAATGTTTAAAATCAGGCGTCACAATTGAGAGATTTTCCAAGTCTTATTCTCATTAGTAGTAACATTAGTAAACGTAGTAGTAATATGTGTGAAAAGCCTCGATGCTACAGGAGACAAAGCTCTTTCCATCTTTAATACATTTGACTTGTGAACATCTCTAAACAATCACAAGTTATGTTCAGAAGCATAATATTCTGTAAATTTACAACTAAACATGACAAGCTCCTCCTTTAGTCCAAACATGCACAGGTTTTTTGTATTTTTATGCTTTAATGCAGCACCAAACCATATGAGAACACACTCATGTCTGATCCAAGATGTTTCTCTTCACATCTGCTAGTCAACATTAAAAACTTTCTTTTTTATCCCTGCTTTTTCTTGTTCATGAGTGTGTGGAGCTGATAGATGCGTTCAGAATCAGTGGGCGAGACCACCCTAAACAGGACACCAGTCCATCCCAGGACCAACACAAAGACAGACCACCATATGGTCGCCAATCAACAGCAAGGAAACCAAAGAACCCAAAGAAAATCATGAGGAACACGTGCCAACTCTAACAGAAAAGCTACTGTCAAATTTCAAACCTGTCTAAATTTAAATAAATAGTTTGAGGTTTTTTTTTTTTTAACATGTTTCTGTGGAGAGGATGTGAGCAGTCAATATCCTACGTGCTGTAGACAACTCTCTGGAAGACAGTAGTTCAAAGTACGAAACACTAATCTGACCAGTCAAAGCAAGGCAAAACCCAAAGTGGACCGTTTTAAAACGACTCCAATCCCAAATTTTGTTTTTCAGATATTTCAGAGTCTACACTGCAGACATTTTCACGTGACTGCAAGTTACAAATAAGTCTGAAAAATTCCACTGAAGACTGTGTTGATCTTTGATTCATCCTATAAATCCACTGAGAAACTCTCTCTCTGCTGCAGTAACTAATAAAAATTATAATTTTAAATGCATTTCCATCAGAAAATTATTCTGGTCAAGTCCACTTAACACATTCTGATTTTCAAAGTATGTTTCATGTGGACTATTTATGGGAATGAACCCCAGATGGACACAGTCTTCAGTGTAACTAACTACAGACATAATGATTAACCTTTTCTCAAAAGATACCAGTGGTCTAAAGGTTTATAAAACAGCATGTACACAAACTGCTTCAGTTATTTTATTTTTTTAGATTAAAGTGTTTTAATACCGTAGAAATGCTTTGGTCTTGCTTTGATTAGCCGTTGGCTCTACTGTGCGGTCAGCACTAATCTCTATTTCTCCAAACTGATGTGGCTCACAGAGTTAGTTATAAACTAGTCACAGAACCTAACTTCAAATATCCAAAGTACCTCTTTAAAAACTACCTTTTCTTAAAGGTTTGCATGCAAATGAACATATGAGATACTTTAACTCAAACAAAATGATGCGGCTGTATGACGATAATGCAAACTGTTTTTCAAATGTACACATTTCAATTTGTACAAGTAGGAATACTGTACTCTCATACAAATACACATGCACAATAGTTGTGCAAATTGAAATGTGTACATTTAAAAAAACTTTATGCTTTTGTGAATTATTTCGTACGCATTTGTAAAACTTTCTTGTAGATCATATTGTAAGCATACAAATCTCGCCATACGCTATTTTTAAGACCAATTTATCTTCGGAGATCCAGTTTGCCAAACATGAAACTTGCTAAACAAAAAAAAGCAAAGTGTCAGAAAACACATTGCCACATTTATTTGTACATGTTTATAGTCAGCCATCAGTGAAGACTGGGAGAGGAGTACGACGAAGAGACGGTGCAGTAATTTAAGAAGTCAAGCTATCATTGTCATCCTCAGCCACCTCGCATCATGTCTGCACAATTTTAACTAGAATGGAGCTCCAGAGTCTTTACAAAGCAATTAAATGTGGATGCGTGTAGACGCACTGATCCAGTTTGACGTTCAGTACGGCGGTCCATCACCGCTGAATGTGACACTAATGCCCAAATCTGTTGGTTGATCGCTCATTACAGAATCCACTCTTGCACCATCAGCCGCCAGAGCTTCATGAGCGAGACAGGTACGAGTTCTGTGGGTGAGCGAATAACGTTTTCTAAGGAGAAATGGCGAACAACACAAATGCTATGCCCGATCTATGTGGGCAATCTTCGAGGGGCACGGCAGTGTAATTTAAAAAGAGGCCTCCATGGATGTTGAGCAATAATTTGCCCACAGATTCATCGTGCATCCGATAGGGCAAAGAATCCTCGGAGGTGCGGAGAAGCAATAATAATCCTGATCATAATTGCCCTGCTCTTTACACTTCATAGGCATCAGTTAGACTGTTTTGTTGGAATCCCGAGTGCATTAACAGCCGTTTGTGTGTGTGTTTGTGTGTGTACGTGAAACGTTTGATGAGTTGTACCTGCGTCCTGAGACATCTTCATCTCAAACATGTTATTTCCCAGCGGCGCTTCAGAAGTAGCTGACTTTTTCAGACCTACAAAGAGACAAAATAGCTGTTTTTAACCAACAATTTACAACATTGTTACTTTTAGATTCTAAAATTGGCTCATAGCTGACACAATACACATCACCACACTGATTTAAAGAGTTTAAAGTTTTATTGGGTTTCTTTTGTTGAATATTGCAACACAAACTTTGCAGTTTATTTCATGTATCATAAAGCTCAGAGTAATATTGAATGTGAATATTTTCATTCTAGTAATTAGCTTTTTGTATTAAAAAAGGACAGACAGAATGACTTATCTTTTCTTTATTATTTGTACAAAACTTTTGCTGCTATTTTCATCCAGCATGAAGCGTTTCTCCTGTCTTTTTCTCCCGTTTTGAATAAAACCAAACCTACACAGACCATTTAGAAACTGTGTGTCAGCTTCTGTTTGAAAAAAAGTGTTTTTATGTCGACTTCACAAAGGCGATATTAGAATTTTATGTCACGTTCAAAAGAACCACACTGTGTCAGATTATTAAAGAATGAAGTCGAGGTTAAAACAAAACGTTCTCTGAAACGTTCCCCTCCTCTCTGCCATCAGAGCTCCTATTTCCTGATGAAGATGGGGTGTAAGGTTTGGGCCTTCAGTAAATGTCACAAACCTCAAATAGAAGCTGCCCCCCCCTTCTCAAACACCAACCACACAGCATCCTCTATCTAAGCTCTCCTCTTCTCGTCAACGTGTTCTTCCCTGATAGTTCTGCACAACCTGGTTTGACAAATTTCCTTCGGTACTTTGATAAAACAAAGAATAGCACAAATTTGAATAGTTAATGTGTGAAAACACCATTTATTGCTGCAGCTGCCTCCATTTTTTTTTAATTTTATTTATTTATTATACATTTTCACACTGATGATCTCATTATGTGCTTAGTTGATCCAATTAATTGTTTGGTTTAAACAAAGTGTTACAAACGCTCATCAGGACACTGATTTTGTCTTCACAACTCTTTTGAATTGTAAAAGTAAATAAATGCCAAACCTTTTGCTGCTGCATATTTTTTTTTTTTTTTTTGTTGCTTTCACTAAGTAACTGTCACAAAGTGTGAAAACAAGAAGATTTTAAATTGAGCTTCAATAAGCACTACACTAAATATAAATTGGGCCTGCCATTTTAAGGAAGAGTATTTTCTTATATAACTATAGAATTAAAAAATAAAATAATAAAGCAGAAAGACCATTGTCTAAAAGTATCAGATATGGTTTTGTACATTTTGAGTTCCTCTGAACTGCTTCCCATAAAACACAAAAAAAAACACAGAGAAATAAACAAATGCACCTCATGATGCATAAACCAGTTCAAGAACCTCTGAGTATGAGACCTCATTTCAGTAATGATCAGGGAAAGTTGCACGGTAAGTTTGCTCAAATATATTAACAAGTGGCAAAATACAGGTTACTAAAATGTATTGCAATTTATAAAAACTTTGACCCAATGATGTTGGATATATTAATAGTAGTAACAATAATTCAGATTCAGATCTGAATATTCTTTATTGCCGTTCGCACCACATGTGGTGCGTGTGGTGAAACGAAGTTATGTACACAGGGTCCCAGTTACATCCAACAATAAAATGTAAAAGAAAAACAGTAATAAGATCTAAGATATGAACTAAGAAAAACATCAACTGAAAATAAGCACCAATAGAATAAAAACGATATGCCAAACAGCAGCACAGACATGAATCTGTGTGAGCAGATGAACATGATGTGATTATTCTGGTTAGATATTAATGAGTCTAACAGCCTCAGGGTAGAAGCTGTTCCTCAGTCTAGTGGTTATACACCTAATGCTCCTTAACACCCTTCATGAGGGGGGCGGGGCAAAAAGTGTGTGTATTGGGTGAGTGGGGTCCTTCATGATGCAGATGTCTCTCATAATAGTGAATAGTACAGCAATTTACCATTTTTCTTGCAGTGCATGTATTTTAAACTGCATAAATACGGGGCGGCACGATGGATCAGTTAGTACAGCTGTTGCATCTCAGCGGGAAGGTCGCCAGTTCAAATCCCAGCTGGGGTGCCTTTCTGTGTGCAGTTTGCATGTTCTCTCCATGCATGCATGAGTTTCCTCCCACAGACCAAAAACATGCATGCTAGGCTGATTGGTAACTCTAAACTGTCTCTAGGTGTGAGTGAGAGAGTGAATGGTTGTTTGTCTTGTTTGTCTCTGTGTCCCTGTGATGGACTGTCCAAAGTGTCCCTGAATTATTGCACAGTAACTGCTGGATATGAATACCAGTGACCCCCCGTGACCCACAAAGCAAGAAGCGGGTAAAGGTAATGGATGTATTGATGGATGGATAAACACTAAAAAGTTTTATTTGAAAACTTCATGTCAATCCATAGAACATCAGACAATGTGAAGACATTATCCAAGGCAGATATATGTCTGCCTCATTCAGAATTTAAAACGATAAATATTTTATCTAAATGTCTGTGTTATAGATGTTCAGGCTTGAGGGCACAAACTCACCTGCCTTTGATTAGAATGATGTACAGTAAGCGAGCCATGATGAATGTAGAACTAAGAGCCAGAAAATGACTGGCAGTAAGTAAACATGAACTGTCCCTTTACTAATACCACACACACACACACATGCACATGCACACACACGGCACTCTTTGTTCTCTGCTGTATTCTCCTTTTATCAAAGGAAGCTCTCCATTAAAGTGACAGCACGCACCAAAGGCTGTGGCTGCTTCTTTCCTCGGGCCTCGCACCACTTCCGGTACTCCAGCAAGCCGAGCATGGACAATCCAAGCCCAGGATGTCCTCGCACATGCACTTGACTCTCATGTATGCACACTGAAAAAGCCATGAAACAAAACAACAGCACAAGAGAACATCTGAACTCTTGTTTTCTTTCTGCCTTCGCACATTCATTGATGTGTACTGCACCGTATGTGCACATCTGGAGGCAGAGGTTAGTCCAACACACACAATTCTTCTAGTATCTTACCTTGTCTCCCTGCAGAGTCTCTCTTATTCAAGCCTACTAATCATGCAGGGCACCCACGGGATACAGCATTAGCAAGAGGCAGACTTCTTGTTGTCGCCTTTTTTTCACATCTTGTGTCTCTGGGAGCCTCTGCCATCATTTGATTTAAAACTTTTCTTAAAAAATAAATAAATAAATAAAAATAAACACCCAAGTTTTTCCTTAGTGGACTTCTTGTGTGTGGAAGTTCATGTTGTGCTGTCCCTGCTTCAGGCCACTGTTGTGCCCTGCACTTCTGTACCTGCGACAGATGGCAGTGGTTAACTTTCTGCATGTCATGAAGCGGCGTGCTGACGTGATACATGCCCTAATCAACACGTGTCGACAGTGACGTCATACTGCTCACCTGCGATATTTCAACTTGAAATCAGAAAAAGGATGAAACGCAAAAACAGGAGAAAAATATGCTATTTTTACATTTACTGTATTTGACTAATTTTTCGTTGACATGTTAACAGACATTGTACGTACTGAACGATCTGAAAATCAACTGAAAAGTTTTTAATATATTTTTTAATCATTTTAAAACGTTGCCATCCCTTTTTTCCAACAGGTTCCAGCTTTAATTCTGGAGCATTTCAGGGTGTGCTCCCTTTGTCTTAAATCTAGAACGACGTACTCCAAATTGACTGATGACTCTTGAATCTGTCAAGATTGATGGGCAGCAACAATCACTCTTTAATGTGATTGCTGATGCCTTTCCTTCTTGGCATTGTGTTAACTTATGCTTGTATGTTTCAGAGAAGCCGACTGTAAAAACTATTCTAAAGCTACTGTTTATGGAAGCGGTCACACGGTGATGATAGTGAATTCCCCTCTTTATTCCTAATGAAGCAGCAAAGTTGGACTTAATTTTTCAACGCACAGATTTCCACTCTTGACTCCACAGTTCTTTGGTCTACAGAGGCATTCATGGTCAGCTCAGTGACTGCAAAGTGACCAGGTCCAGCTGCTAAACAAACCCAAACCATCATCCCACCACCGCTGTGCTTGACAGCTGGTATGACTGGAATATGTGCTAAATGTTAGGTGGGATACCTTGATGGGATATGTTAAGTAGTTTTGTACACTTAAAGTTAGATAAAATATTACGCATAATAAGATCCTGGGAAAGTCAATTTAGTTTGTGCTGATACGTAAAACGCCATAATTGAAAAGGGGTGGGCTTTCTTATTCCCATGACTATGCGTATATTCTCATATTTACTAAATATATTTTTGTTACAAATAAATGTGACAGGAATTGTTCCTGAAAAAACAAAAACTTTTTTTTTTTTTTTTTAAATGAGGGGATTGCTGGATGAGCAGGCTTTCTAATCATTACCATGAAGTATGTTGTTATTTAGGCCTTTAAATCCATTTAAAGCCCTTTAAACAAATATGAAACAAAGTATTTGCATGGTTTCTTATTATAAGGAAATACTAAATATTTGTTTGACATTCAGTTTGGAGATTAATGTTAAAGCTTTGCTAACATCAATATGCTCTGAATTTTAAAAGGGATCACATTTTGTACTGACTTTGCCGCGACAGTTTCTTTGTAATTTTATTGTGTTCCAACTCGACGAGCCTTAGCGTCTCAACATATGACGGATCATCGAGGGCTATTATCACTAACAGATTACGACCCGGGTTTCTCCAGCGGTGAATGTGCCATGCATCAGTTCTTCATTTATACATTTCCTTGATCCTCCGGCGAAATCAAATCAATTCAGAATAAGAGGGGATAAAGAATTTTGCTCATATTTCAGAGACATAACCAAGCACAGCTGTTCGTGTGTTTACCTATTTTGAGGCAGAGATAATCCCCATCTCAATCCAGTTTTAATTTTCTGTAACCATGGCAACAGGCCCTTTTTTCAGGTGTGTGTTGACATGTGCGCTCCATCGACGACTATGAGATAAATTTACATAAATAGCCATTCCACCGGCTTGCCTGTTTCCCCGGTAACTCCAGGTGATTCTCCAAGGCAACCTGCATCCGCCCACTGAGAGGGTCTGCTGCATCCCTCTGATCTGAAATTTCACATTTGTCAAGTTAATGTCCGGAACACTCAGTACACTAACTTTATTGGCTGAAGCGTCTTGGTGTCTGGTTAAAATGAGCAGGGATATAAAATACATAAGATAAAAAAATATTGTTGTTATTGGATGTTGCCACTGATGTGAATGACAGAAAGCGATCACAACTAAATGTTCATAACTGGTGATAAAATGAATACTGTATATAAATAAATAACCAACTTTGTTGGAACAGTTTGGAATAAACAATACACAACAATAAAATTAAAATAAAATTATAATAAAAGTAGAATAAACAATAAAATCAAGGTGTCTTATAGGTAAAATACTAAAAACAAGAACATATTTGATTTGATTTTTCTAATGATCTTATCAATAGTTTAAAATCCCTTAAATAGAATGTAGACAACAATAACCCTGCCATGTTGTGTAGTATTGTAGTGTTGAGTGTCTTGTTGTTGTATAATATTGTATTGTGTTGTCATATCATATATTGTTCTATATCATAATGAATCATTTTATATTTTTGATGGAAGATTATTGTATTGTACTGTGTCAAAATGTATCGATTAATGAAAAGACCCATTATAAAGTTGTTTAAAAATGTCAAAACTTAAAATAAGTCTGCATTTGTTTGAGAGCAAATTGCTCATGTTTTTGGCCTCAGCCTTGTTGTGAATGGATTTCCAGTTTGAATCGTTGGAACAAGTAAAACAAGCAGACACCTGCTTGTCTCACAGGTCTCCAGTCTCAGGGTTCATGCTTTTCATATAAACCGGGAAAAGAGGTGATTAGTAGTCCAAACACGCATTAAACCTAAATTACACCAGCGACTCTGTCTGCTGTTGAAGCTCCAGAGTCATGCCTGTCTGGAGGGTGAATTAATTTTACCCTAATTTCAAATGAACACGAAAGCCATTTTCTTTCCCTGTATTGTAACAACACCATCAACAGGTTTGTGTGGGCAAGTGATCACAGAAGAAAGGTTTTTGGATAAAGCGCTTGAGCTGCTGTTCCCTGCTGAACAACAAGCGTTACAACCGCAATTCCAAAATCTGGGAAACAAGGTGTTCTTGCTGCTTGTCGGAGAAACAATTACATCCACCTCAGCAGCAGCTCTGTGCTTCTTTAGATCTTTGCCTTTTGATTTCTGACACTAACGGTGCCCCCCTGCCATTTGCTGTGCATATATTAGCCTTTACATGATTGATTGAATTAATTAATTAATTTAGCTGTATGTATCATCTAAAAAAGAAAAAGGGTTTTAAAGTATAGCCTCCATCGTAGACTGGGGATGATTAGATTAATGTACTGAAACAAAGACTTTTAACAAACATGAGCATTTGAAAATGAGATATGTTATCTTGCGTATAAAATGTTTATTGTAAACACTGGCTAATGACTTTAAAGAACTGATTAAATGACGGTAAATGTTTGCTGTTTCAACAGACCGGCGTGACTCATCTCAAAACTCAATGAAAATCAAGGTAAGGGCTAAGAATGCAGGATGCTCTTCTTTTGTGTCCACTTTGATTTTCACCTTGGTTTCTGCACTCAGTCCTGCAAAATCTTTAATGAAAAAGGGAGAAAAAAAGTGTGTCGTTATAAATGAGAAACATTGGTTTCCACTGTTGTGTCAAAGACGTTAGATTACTTTTATTCAGCTGCGCCTCGTGGTGACGCACGCTGTACACCTTTATGAAAGAGAAGTCAGCGTTGTGAGAATTATTAAACTTTAAGTGGAGTGAGTGAGATCCAGTGTGCTGACACCATCCACATGTGGGAGAAAGCTCACATGGGCATTTTTTTTACTGAATAGGAATGTCAATGACAAACATCCGCTGCATTTGATGCACCCAGAAATAGTTGTTTTTTGTTGTTTTGTTTTGTTTTTTACCCAAAGCTTCATTATTTGTTTCTGTCAAATCTTCACTGATAGTTTCTGCTTTGCATCTGCATTCAAGTTCATGAAGGTTCCACACAAGCCTTGAATTAAATGCACTTTGTATAAAAACTGGACTATTGAATACATTACGCTGGTGAAGATTCTCAGTCATCCAGGACATGATAAAAAACAAAACAAAACAAACAAAAAAAAAGTTTGATACAAAAACAACTGGACTTTATTTGTAACAGAAGACGTTTCGCTCTTCATCCGAGGAGCTTTCTCAATTCTGCGAAAACTCCTCAGATGAAGAGCGAAACGTCTTGTTACAAA
>JARVLU010000646.1:12686755-12699153 GCA_031762415.1 Simpsonichthys santanae
CCATTTTTTTTTTTTTTTTTTTTGGTTAATTTTTTTCCCCCCCCCCCCCCCTTTGTTCACGCATGTATCCCTTCATTTTTTTTCTGAGGTAAAAAAGTGAAAAAAGTCCTGTTTTAGTTTCTCTTAACATCACAGACAAATCAAATCTGCCTTTCCCAAAGTGCATGTAAAAACCAGAGCTATAAATTGATGGTAAGGTTTAAAATTGTATTTTTTAAAGGCTGACATAATTAGCTATGGTCTTCCTAAAAGGTTTGACTTGTAATCTCAGAATATAATTTGGTTTACAGAGAGCCACTTTTACCAGTATTAAACACACAATTTGCAGTGCAGCTTACTTTAGAGGGTGGAGCTGACAGTCCCATCACAGCGATTATTTACATTAGGTATGATAATAGCTAAAAGCCAACCAAACAAGGTCTTGTAAGCTGAAATCCAGTTTTTACTATATACCTTATTGATTTTGTAGTTGCGTTTACCACCTTCAGATTAGCTAAGCAGTAACTTTGTGGTGGAAAACATTTGTGATTGTTAGGGTGAGCTGTTTGTCCTGCAAGCGGGACTTAAAAAAATAAGAAGCAAATAACAAAACAAGTAAATATTTGCATCATTAACTTCACAGACAGTGGACAGCCTCATTAGACGGGTTATTAAAACAATACAGCTGGCAGCAACATGACAATAAAAAAATGCTTAAAAATAAAATTTAAAGAGCTGAATTTTCCCACACCAAACATTTATATAAGCAAAATATTCAAAAAATATAAACAAATTATCCTTAATTCTTTTGCAGCCTGTTTTACTTTTTCTACATAGAATTTTTGAAGATGTTCATCTACAAAAAGGGATTTAGCTTTAGCCACAGGCTGTAAATATACTTCAAACTACACAAAAATAAGTCTTGTTTAGTTTGGGATTAGTAGTTTAAGGATTGTGGACAGCTGGGACAATTTGTAGATAGAACAACAGTTATAAAAGGTCACTCATGTCATCACCTGTATGTAATGGAAGCAACTGAACAGTCCTCCATGTTGAAGGGATTTAGCCTGCAGGTAACGGCTGCTTTAAAACAGGAGCAAGTTGAAATGTGGTGACAACAGGAGCACCGGAGCAAAGGAGGTTTAGGTCAGAAAGGTCAAAGTTGTCTGCAGCGGGGTACTTCTTAATGTGTAAATGTTGCACTGCATTGTGACATGTGATGTGGTTAAGAGGCACTTGTTGTGATGTAGCAGCAGAAAAAAAAAGAGAAACTGAACATCGCCTCTGATAGAGTGGAAACATTATCGAATGTAGCATGGCTGTAAATGTTTTTTACATCGATTTAGTTTACAGTGGATCAGCCTTTCCTTTAATTATGGTGAAATATGTAAACGTGCTTTTTGAAAATGTTTGTATGTTCCGTAACTCCTTCCAGTTGTAATTTTAGTAAAAAAAAAAAAAAAAAAAAAGATTGAGGAAATGTAAAGTAGACCAGTGAATCTATTTTCCGCTTCGTTTTGATTGTTTTAAAAGGCTCATCACTGCCAATAATGCACATAAAATAACGGAAAAATGCAAGTTTTAGTTCAAATCAATGAAAAAACTTTGTGCATTAAAAATATTTGGAATTAGGTCCTTGCTCATTCTTGTTTAGGGTTTTGTTTTGAGTGACTCCGACCATGCTGCTTTGGTTCATTTTTCAGAATCAGTAGGTCACACATAGCGAACGTGTCAAAATAGTCAATGCAAGTGAAGTTTTTAACGTGCTTTATACGTCCAAATGGAGCTCCATTTGCTGATGAATAAGATCATGGTTTTAATTACTTCAGGGGAATTCATTAGTGGTAGAGGTGGGGCAGCTGCATTTTTATCCAAAGCAACATATTTTTTTTATTTTTTTTCCAGACCTGATAAAACACTGAGTGGGTTTACAAATTGGTTACTTTTCCTGCTTAATGCACCGGACTTTATTTTCTAATAACATTTATTCAAGACATAAACAGCAATATAAATGTTTAATAAAGGTTTTTTCACTGATCCTGCAGTCTGAGTTAGTTTTAGCATAGTTTCATAGTGCTAAATTTAATACTGTGCACTTTATCGGCTCACATCAAATATTCAAGTGGTTGGAAAAGAATCTACTGCATGTCATTTTAAAACTACCCTACAAACCTTTGTGGGATGTTGCTAGTTGAGGGACAGAGCTTTGGGGGAGATGTGGGCAATGGTAGATCTGACTGGGACTGTAATGTACCTCGGCGTTTCATTTCCTTTGTATGAAAAGGCAAGCCCTGAAGCAGACAGATCCTGGGGTGGTCGAAGAGTCAGACAAAGGGGCGGCATTACAGAGAGAGGTGGCTGCATGCAGACTGGCAGCTGTAAAGCACCTGAAGCATAGTTCATTGGGTTTTAGTTGTCTGCCATCTGAGCTTTGGCAAAGACTGAAAAAAAAAAAAAAAAGTTAGACTGAATAATAGTGTGTTACAGTATTAGCTTATCTAGCAATCTACAGACTGTCTTAAAAGTAGAGGAGGTGTCAGACTTCAGGGCATTTTATCAAATTAAAGAAAGAGAATTTTTGAAAGACTAAAGAGAATATTAGTTTTCAATTCAACAATTTGTCAGATAACTTGACATTTAACTGGCTGCTCTTGTGATCAATGCAAATAGCAGCAGAATGGCTCTCTTTAGTTAGTGTGCAGGTAGTAATAGTTAATATTGCAAAAAAGCACAGTGCAAAGGTTCAGTGCACTCTTTAAATAAAAATATATTCAGTGCCAAACCTTTATGCTAATGCCTCTCTTCTATTTAGGCTGAAGGTCAAAACTGGTGTGTGGGTCATTCGGTCTCATAGCCAAGCAGATCTGGACAGTCCTCAACCGCCCGACAACGCAAAGTAATCAGCCGTATCAGATGTTTCAATGTCTCCAATGTTCACTGTTCCAGTCTGTAAATCACCTGCTCCTGGGAAACATCCATCTTCTCTGATGATGCAGCTCAGCATTTTTCCTCCATCTATACTTCCTTTGCCTCCCCTCTTTTCTGCCTCCCCTCACCGACTTCTGTGAGACCCTGTGTGGTCTCGCAGGGAAGGTGAGTCATTAGCAGGTAATAAATGTAGGGAATAAATGATTTCAGCAAGCGTCTGTGGGGCTAACCGAATGGGAAACGAGGGAACAGACAATTTTCCTCTCTGCTCCTTGTCTGCTTTCAGGGGAGAATGGAGGAATTTTGGTTATTTTGGCCCAGCTCTCAAGGAGAAACGTAGTAATTGGCTCCCCTCGGAGACTGACTAGCATCAAAATAAAATGTGCCCAATTTGCTGTGGCTGGTACATTCCACATAACCACATATATGACAGGGGGAAAAAAAAAAAAAAAAGTATTGTTTCACAGCTCTCACTCAGGCGAGGGAGGATGGAGCAGCTCTGGTTTTTACCCTGTAGCGTGTGATGAGGAGGGAAGTGAGAATCCGGCCTGATGATTGGAAGACATGCTGGGTGATGCACTGTTGAACCTCATTGACCGCTGTGCTATGAAAGTTATCAACGAGATCCTCTCACTGCTGAAATATACATCGGAATCTCAGCCAATTAAATATAGATGTAGTGTATGGTGCGTGTGCATCACGAGGATTAGTTTGTGTTTGTCTTTGTGTGTGTGGCGAGCTGTTGTATCACTTTTCCCTTAAGCGTTGTGTCCTCTGTTGGGGGATGTCTGACATAAACTCTGATTTGTTTACCAAGCTTGAATTGAGGGTGTCTTATGTTTTCTTCTTTAAGCATTCGCCACCTTCGAGCTAAGGCTCTTCACTCAAGTGTTTCTCATCAACTTCCAAGTGGCAACTAAAGACAGCCCATTTGAAACAAGTCAATATGTAATGGTAAAACACAAAGTATACACCTGCCTAAGAAGCTAAGTTGTTAAGCGTTTTACCCCCACAGATTCTATTTTGTATTCAGTTAAGGAAAACGTAATGATCGTTAGTAGATGTGTTATTTTTACTTCGAGTCAATTATGCTCTTTTTATTGAGATTCAAAGAAATATGAGAGCAATACAAAATAGATAAAACCAGGTAAAGTCTCAAGATGGAATATTATACCTGGAAAAGATCAACATATTTGTTGGATACGATTTATCTTTTAAGTGTGTATTTTTTTTTTAAGGGAATCCGTAATAACATTGTCCGATGGGTTTATTAGAGTTCAAATTCCAGTGTGCTGGCCTCAAAATATACTCAAATCTGGGGGATGCCAATTCAACATTCAGGTGAAATCTACTATTAAAAGGTGTCATGATGAGCAGTGTTCAAATCTGTAAAAGGAGATAGAAATGGTTTTGCTAACGTTGCATGGCTGTCTGTGACTTCATAGATAGCCTTACCCAGAGGAAATCTTATTCACCTACATTTTCTGCCTGGCTTGGGCCAACCTCAGATGAATGATAAATGAGCTGTTAAAGTTGAGGTCTTGCGTACAATCCTTACTCATACCACAACTGACAGTGAGGTCACTCTGCCATTACTGCTGTAATTCAAACAGGAAAAGAGCAGCGCCACCTCCAACAGCTTAAATCAACCCATGACTTATATATAAGAATCTGTCGCGCTTTTTGTAACAATTAATTCCCAAGCATCGTTTAATAACAGTATGATCACTTCCCTCTTTCTCAAGAAGAGCATCTGCAGTGGGCTGTGATCATTCCTGGAGACAGCACTTATCGCCATGGTTACCCAAGAAAAATGAGATAAATGCCACTTTTTTGCTCGTGTGTCAGTAGAATCAGTATCTATGAGGTGATGAGGTGAACCCCATCATCTCAGAAGCTTGGCAGTATTAAAAGTATTGTGTACAAAAATACCTGCAGTAATTAGTAAAGCAGTCATTATTATTATCGCCCACTGTCAAAAGGCAAACGGGGACAATAATGCTGCTGCCTGTGTGTGTATCTCTGTAACCACAGTATAGCATGGACCACTTGACAAATTTTAATAAAACTTACCAAAAGTAATACAGGTAGTCCTCGGGTTACGACGTTTCAACGTTACGACGCATCTCCCTTGTTCACGTTACGCGGTTATGTCGGTTTTACAACGGTTTTACGTTGGTTTTACAACAGTTTTTAAGTCAGTTTTACAATGGTTTTACGTTAAATGTCGTAACGCGACGGCGCAGCAGCGGAAGAATACAGTATGCGGTGCAGCGGCGGAGGAATACAGTACTGTACGGAGGAGGACGGCGTCACTAGCGTCCCAGTAGGCCATTAGCCCTTCAGTATGGCTACCAATCGCAAGGACTCTTCTGATGGCAGTGCATCGAGGAAAAGGAAGGCCATCACCATGGACTTACGTCAAAAATTGGTTTACGCGCTTGGTAAAACACGTACGTCACATGAATTTACGTACGTTCCGACTTACGTCAAATTCGGTTTACGACGCCGTTTGAGAACGGATCTACGTCAAAAGTCGAGGACAACCTGTATACATCTACAAGCAATTGACCTTTGAAGCCAGTCTAACTCAAAACTGCACCCACAGCTAAATAAGATATTCTTGAAAACACAAGAATGGCTATTACTAAGTAAATTTTACAAATGTACTAAAATCTGGTGTTGTTGAGTCATTCACAACACATATTCCAAGTTCTGCTCATTGTGTGAGAGCTTTGCTTAAAACCTTATCAACTTTCCAAGTCAATCACATTTCTGTTAACAAAATATAATTCTTGAATCAGCTGATTAACTTTGAGTCTGACTCAAGATGGCCACTATGGCTAATTGAGCTCCACAAACAACACGCATCATTAACTCAATCAGTTTTACAGATGTTTAGCTAGACTTTGATGTAGTAGTAGCTGAGTGATTACATATCCTGAATGTCACATTTTAGAGATTTCATATACATAAAGATATTTTCAACGTTTGATCAAAACCACTACAACTCCATCAATTGTCAACTGTATTCTTTGTCTAAAACTGTATCATGAAAGGCAGTGATGATGTGCTTTCCTTCAAGGAATTCACTTCAGGAATTCCTTCTGTAATTTTTCTAAAGTGGCCACACACTAGTTTACTGCAAATGTAAAACACATCATGGTTAGACTGATGGCATACAGACCTGTCATTGTTCTCTTTTAAACTGCACAGAATTGTATTTTTCCCCCTCTCAAGGACAATTTTCACATTCTAACTGTTCATCTGCAATGGCAATAGGGAATGAGTATGGTAAATGACCCTTAACTTAATGGATTCTGTTTTTGTGAGCTTCCCTCAGGGCTGAGTAGTCATTTGACACATGCCGTTGCCATGGCAAATGGAAGCTGCACTGGAGAAGCAGAAGAGTCCCTTTTAGGTTAAGATGGTATCAATTGGCTGGGTGGACACTAAACAAGGAAGTGAGTTATCAGTTCAGGGCCAATTATTGGGTGGAAGGGACGCAACGCGATCCTGGTTGGTTAAGCCACATGTCTTTGAAACTTGGACACACACTCGCTATGTTCTCATCTGCTTCTGTTAATTAGCTGTTCGCCTGGGAGAACACTGTGGTGCACGCCAACCCCATTAGCCAAGCAAACGGTCCCCATGAATTCCTGCTTCACAAAGAGACACACATGTACAAGCATAGCTATGTCTCGAGCACTAAGCCCACACCAAGCTTGAATCCATGGGAATGACAGCTTTTATTTATCTAATACCCCAGACGCTTTGAATGATGTGTTGATGCTGAAATTACAGGGTGTGCATGGTTTAAGGATGGCCAAAATGGAAAGTGTGAGGGGGTGCACTCATCGCTTATCCTCCTCCTATTTTGCTCCAGCAGCATAATGAGCCATCAGCTACTGCTGACAACCTAACATCAGCCAACCAATTAATGTCCATGCATCTTTTATAATCAGATGCCTCAGTCCAAAAATGTCTGTCTTGGCTACATGGAGGCTGTTTTAATATGATTATTTTTAATAATTTCTTCAAGAAAAGCAGAGTTCACAATTTGTGGAGGATTGCTGCATTTTGGACAGCAGCCCCAAGGTAGCATTATCCAGTGTAAAGCCACAATTTATGTATACTGCACTGCAAAATATTATAACAACACTTAACAAAAAGAACGTAAGAACAACTGCACAGACGTCTTCAGGAAGTTCGTAGCTTGGATGATTCAAAAGAACCATAATGCCTACTATACATTTCAAGGGCAGTCAAGTTCATTCTTTTTGAAAGGGAAGCAGAGATAGCACCTGCTGTTAAAGAGGTGACATGAGATAAACAGCCCTTTAGGAGGCACAAAGAGATAGAAACATATGTTCACAAAAGCATCTAAAGGGAGCCGAGGAAGCATTGTGTCAAAGAGAGCCATCTTCTCATTACCAAGTGAGCAGAAGTGTCTGTTTGCACTGCCGAGTGGAAAGGGGAGGGACAAATGCATTGACTGAGAGAAAAAAGAGAGACAAGATTGTGAGCTCTTTCAACATGTTTTTTTTCTTCTTCTTCTCCTTTTCAAGAGATAAGAAAGGTTGTCTCTTGTGGATGATGCTCTTACTAGGTCATGGATCGCTACTTTAAACAATGACTCACTCTACCATCAGTCAGTGGACTTCTATTGAACTAAACTTGATAGGGAAAATACAAAGTAAGTTCTGATCTATTACTGATGCCTCTGTTAATGGAGCAAAAGTTACACACCTTAAACCTGTTGTTCTTTTCTACTCACCTAAAGGTATAAACCTGCTATGCTGGGGAGTGAAGGGCTAAGGCTAATTGAAAGTGAAAAAAAAAAAAAAAATCTGATTTCAGATTGACAACATTGTGCTCTTTTCTAACTTCATCCACCAGATTGTTTTCAACCAACTACCTAGTGCTGGATATAACTATGGACACGAGGGCAGGAAACAGGGCAACAGTGTTTGTTCTGCAGCTGAAAGTAGCCTTTTCCTCTTTGCTCTTGAGCAATCTTGTTCCACTTCAAACAACATATACGAACACACTTCAGTGTAATATACTCAGCAGTCACAGTTTAAGTGAAGTAAACTTTAAAGGAATATGGCAAAACTTATAGACCGAACACCTGAATCTCATAATTTACCCAAGAAACAGTGACTAAAGCCAAAAACACAGGTGTCATATAACAAAGACTGCAGCATTCTTGAAGCATGCTGGCTTAGACATTAGGTGCAATGGGAAACTTTTGGTTTTCTAATGTTATTTGCTTCCAACTTTTTGATTCCAACTATTGCTTTTTGAGATTTCTCTGGTGTTTCTATACATAACTAAACTTTCAATTTTTATCATGCGGTCAGGTTTCCTTTACAGTGCTGCTGGAAATTGTGGTCAAAATGATAATGTTTGTTTCATCAAATCAGAGAGCTTTGCTTCTTATGGTCTGAGAGTGATCTGGGTACCTGCTGGCAAGCACAAGCTAAAGTGAGCTGTGAGCTGTCATGTATATTTTATTCTTTTTTTTTTTTTCCAGTTCATGGCATGACTCAACTCTACTCAACTGTAATTGATTGTAGTGCCAGGTCCTTTTTCTGCTAGATTTTCCACTGCAGATAGTATACTCACACACAGGATGTCAAGGCATCAGGTGATTGTTATAGCTGCCTATAGGAACCTGCTGGAACCAACAGGAAACAGAACTTTGGCGTACAGAAGAGTGACCACATGGATGTTTGCAGTCAACTCCGAGTGCTTAAACACTGAACATATTTTCAGACTAGGAATATTTTTGTATGTCTTGGAGATTTTCGGGCCACCTGAGAAACAACTAAAATATATTTGTGCTTGGTTTTGGAATCCATGCAAACCCGTAGACTTCGACCACACATTTGGCTAGCACACTCAGCTGGCTCCCTTCTACTAGGAACCACAGACTTTCCTTTTGTCAATCAATAGTATGAACTGTTTTCATGTCACTTTTTATGCTTGCTAAGTGAATGTAAACTGTGCCATGGTATTGTCAATTTGTGGTAAAGTACATTCAAAATGCACCACACCGGCCTTTGTTTAGAAGCTCTATCAATGAGATCCTGATGCATGCACAATAATCCAGGTAGACTGGATTTTAACCTTGTTAAATATCAATAAGGTCATTTTTGTGACATGCTACATGGATGGTCATCCACCTTTAAGGCCCGTTCATGTGACAGTCTCTGGATTTAGTTTGTAGTGTTACATCTGTTGGACGGTGATTGCAAGGGTTTTTCATTTTGGAATGACACAAGCTACTGCAACATTTTTCACAAGTTCCTTCTATGTAGGCCTAGCTGCAGTCTAGTAATGTAAAATGATAAGAAAATTAATATAAATTAAAAAGTGGTATGTGTGATGTTAGACTACAGTAGTTTAAATAAATACAAATAAATAAATAAATGCATATCGTTTTTGTTGTATAGACAGCACCAGTTTCCATTTGGACATACATTATGAATGGGGCAACAACAGATTGCTTTTCCAAATTATGTTAAATTCTCTGAGGTACCAAAGTCAATTTGTACACCACCTATAAAGTATTACATATTGTAAAATGTTTTATATTAGGAAATCAGAAACTAGTCTTCAACAGTGAAATTCGAGATACTCAAGAGATTCATAAAAAAATAAAAACATGTGTCCTTGTGGATGAACTCATTTAAGCTACCGTTTTTTTAGTTTTTGAATATGTCCACATTGTCCCTGCAGAAATATCTCATTGTACAGTGTACAGACAAAACGCTTCTTGCAACAAGTTTTGTAAATATTACAAGCCATAGTCAGGAGTCATTCATAACCAAATATTTAGTCCTCCTTCAAAGTCAAACTTTATTTTGATCTCAACCGCTGCACACATTTGTAAGGTTTCATTACAGCATCTTGCGAGGTTGCGGTTCTTTTTGAAAGGGTATTTTTCCACAGGCAGATTGACAGAGGCATAAAAAAACCAAGGAAATCAAAACTTTCATCAGTGGCAGTCACCAGGACCATTTCTTATCGTGATGATAGAGACACACATATTTTCACAGGGGAAAACAACACCTGCCTCAGAGTCGCAGCTGGTAATAAACCATGCAGACTGGAGAAGGTATAGAAAAAAAGTTATGGATTTAAATAAAAAAACACCTTGGAGTCAAAGGAAATGAACAATATTAGTAGACAAATAAATCATGCACAATGTTACCTTACTGTCAAGAGAAATGTTGCCATTACACCTGCCATGGAAAGGTCAGGGGTAACATATGGACTGAAGCGAGTAAGAGTTGAAGCCACAGCGACCGTTTGGGTAGGATAATTGCTTGCAGTGGGAACATTTGAAGTCTCAAAAATACAGAATGCAAAGACACACAGCTCTGAAGACATGTGCAGTTTTTGTCTTGATTAGCAACTGCTTCTTTTCTGCCCAAGTGCCATAACCAACTGAGCTCTCACACTGCAGTATTTTCTCAGTAGATCTGGTGTAAATAGGAATTCAACATTAGCATGAAAACGACTTGCCATTTGTCTGACTTGGCTCCTAATGGAGAAGCAGACCGAACTGTTTTAAAAGTGCACTCTCATTGTGTTATAGGAGGCAGATAGCTTCCTCCTCCTCTGGCAGTTTGACTAGTGTTAATCACACAGTGCTGCACACAAGCTTCCTCTTTATCATCTCATTGGAGACCCTGCTGTTTGTAAAGGGTGGCTGCTCAGCTATGGGCCTCTGGCATAGTCTACAATCAGAGATGCACAGCATAAACTGAAGCAGGTGTGCAGATGGATAATTGTAAACATTGCACATTATGGCAGAAACAAAACTGCAAGATGACGTGGGGAAACAGAAAACATGGAAAATCGCTTGTACTTGTAGTGTAATAATCAGATATAATGCATTTTTCTTTGAAATTTAGATGGAAAAAAAAAGACATATGCATCATGCATTCACAAAAACAACAAAAAAAAAAACCCTCATCTGTTCAGTTGACACAAAAGACTATCACATGTAACTCGTGCCATCTTTCCAAATCAAACAAATAAAATGCAGATGCACTCTCAGGGGCATTTATTGGTTATAACCTCACTGTCAAATGACATGAGAGTGGGCAGAAGAAAGAGAGACAGAAGAAAAACACATCAAAGAGCCACTTTTTTTGATCAAAGCTGGTCAGAAGCAGAACGAGCACGAAACACAAAACAATTCACAAAAATGTTAAAAGTCAAATAGATATTTCCTCCCAAAGAGATGCTCTTTGTGGGGATGCGCAGTGTAGGCAGTGTTCACCATCAAAAGAAATGACTCTCTCACTATGGGTCATTACTGCAAGCAGCTCCTGTCAATAATGAGTAAGCAGCCCTTAATCTAATTTGACAAAGGGCCAGTGCTCTGGTGAAAAGCCATCCTCCTCATAAAGAGCAATTGCTGATCGCTGCACATACTTTCACTCATTAAAAATGCATATACTTGCATTTGTTTTAAAAGACACTTCCTTTTGTTTAAGGATAAACATATTTCTTAGACTGTTAGCAGATTATGTATTTGACAGTTCTGTCAAACACTTAATTTCTCTTTCTTCCTTCTGTGATCAAAGAGCTTAGGAACTCATGCCAAAATATATTGACTGTGACTGATTTAATTATTGAGGGGTGGCTGCTTGGTTTTGCTGACTGACCCCATCTGACTGTCCCGTGTAATGCCTCGAGCATGGCAGACCCTGCGTCCCTAACCTCCTGCATGCTGCCTTAACCACCACTGGGCTCCAGTCAGGCTGCCCTGTCAGCCACTCATGCATGCTCGATGCTAATGCAATGTGACCACTTTCAGCTCCCCACCTCTCTTTGTCATGTCAAGGGCATGTACATTCAGTGCTATCAGCGTGGATCGGTTCTGCTCGCTCTGGTGTACAGTGCCCACCGCCAAGGGTTCACATCTGGAAAGGAGCTGTCTGAGCCGCCAAAGGTCGTTATTTTTTTTTTTTTTTCTACGATGTCTTTTCACAGACTCGCAATGTTGAGCAACGGTTTAGGATCATGCTGTAAAACAAGGTGAAAAGCAACATTAACTATTTACATTTTTATAGAGAATTGGGGAAGTTAAAATGCAATTCTCTGGAGAGTTTTTCTTTATAAAATACATTATTAATCCCAAAGGGAAATTAAGTGTTGTTGTAGCTCATCATCCTGTTTCATTCAACAGTTGTTAGATGCTGATAGCTGTGGGCAGGAAGGAGCTCCTGCATTAAATCCTAAGAATCTGGCCACAGATACCGATCCATCCACCCAGATCCAGCTTGCTGTCAGATCTGGTGGGCCTCTCGGTCCTCCTGGGCAGCGGGACTGCCTTAATGCCAGGCAAAATTACTCCCTGAGCGATGTTCACCCCTCCCAGCAGTCTGCCGAGCTCCTCGTCACCATGGACAGACAGCTGAAGGTGCATGAGGATGATCCCGGTCCTCCCGTTGTCACGAGCTGAGTTTTCC
>JARVLU010000646.1:12743287-12753507 GCA_031762415.1 Simpsonichthys santanae
TAACAGTAGATTTTTTTTCTTTTTCTTTTTTTAATGAAAAGAGTTAAACAAATAGCAACAACTTTAATTTGGACACATTCAGAACTAAAACTAGTGGAGGGGTTCTCTGTGTCTTTTTGCCTCCATCTAGCTGCTTCTACTTTACAACCTTCTAAGACAGCATTTCATTTTATTTTGAATGAACAAGCAACATTTTCTAAACTGCACACCTGGCTGGGATGTAGCCACAGCAGGAAATCCTAATCAAAGTTCTCATTATAATCATCTGATCTGTGTACAGGAACTGAATCCTGTCAGTGCAGAAAAAGCACAGCAGGTCTGAAAGGAAGTCTGCTTTCAATATGAATGGGTCATAATATCATTTATATAACAAATAGGATAACAGAGTTTGGAACAAATCCATTGAAACTAACACACATGAATTTACCATGATTTTTTATTGTAATTTGGAAAATGTTCCAAAATCATACAAAAAAACAAACAAAAAATACAAAAACAACAACAACAACAAAAAACATTAAATGTGTGCTTTGCATGTTATATATTGCTCACTGCTAAAATGTGGGCAATGATGTTTTTTTGCTGTGTCTGTGCTTGTTGGTAAAATATTATAGATTTTAATAATTTTGTCAAAGCTAATACCTTATTAAACACAAGAATGGCTTCACCTCAAGTCAGTTTTGCAAATACTGAGCTCAGATTTAGTGTGGTAGTAGCTGAGAGTCATTCCCAATCACATTTTGAGTGCTAAACAATGCGTGGGATCTTTGTTTAAAATTCTAATTGCTAGTGTCAGCCATATATGTCAAACTTTCATACATTTGTCATCTAAGGGCTCAATAATATTTTAAAAATAGTACAGTGCTATTTCTCTCTTGTAGTTACTAAGCGCTTCACACTTCAAATTAACAAGATCCATATATCTGTAAAAAAAAAAAAATTGCCGAGGGAATAGTAAAGTCAAACATTTTTACATGAACTGAGAAGTAATTTGCATTTTCTCTCATACGTAACTTGATGGGAGTTTAGTTTTTATTCTCGTGACACCAGAGTTCACTGGTCCATATGGTCAGGTCAAGGAGAAAAGCCGAGACAGTGCCAGCCTCTGCAGAATAAACAGGGAACACTCTTGGCACACTGTGTCATATTATGAATAAATAAACCAACATGCTGTTAGCCTGGAGCTAAAACACACACACTATTAGCTTTCTCCTCCGCCTCCTCAAAAAAATAATTTAAAATGTAAAAATTTACGCAAACGCTTGAAACAGATGGCTGCATCGTCCAGCTCAAACCTTTTGCTCAAACACAGGAACACACAGATCTAAAGAAAGTTTTGTATTACTCTAAGACATGCATGTTCTTTCTTTATCCTGTTCCTGCCCAGCTACACTTTTTACCCCACAGTCTCTGCTTTCCAAAAAGCCCTTCTAATAAATATTAATATGGGCTCCCATGCGGTGGGGCAGGGCTTACTCACAGCCAAATGATCCTCACACAGAATAATGAAGCCGCTGGGATCCAGGTGAGAGGACGGAGGGAGGCTTATGTAACTCTGTGTCTTGTCAGGTAAGTTTCATCCATAATTTAACACCTGGGAAAGAGGATTGATGATATATGAAGAGATGTGGGAAATTAGCCCTGGGAAAGACATCAAAATCAGGGAAGCAAATGTAATAAGAGAGATTTAAAGCGCAAACAACCCTGCTGACGTGTGAAAGGTGTGAGCAAGATGCAAACACGCCAAACAGAGCAACTTTCCTGGGAGTGCTGCAGGATTTCTGTTTATTCATTGATTCTAGATTAGCAGGACACAGCGTCCTGCAGGAAGGATCAATACAATGACATCAACAAACAATCACCCACAACAGGAGAAGTCCGAACTCTAGAAATTCACGGCGTGGGTCTAAAGTGTCCCCCGTTGACACATATAAACAAGACAAATGGCTCTGACAGGCAATTTGACAGACACAGTAGGTGACAAGCTTACATTTACTGGAGATCAATCTGCCACACAGCAGCAGATCACAATGCCGAACAATGAGGCAGGTAAAAGCAGGAAGAAACCAACATGGTCACTGATTTGGATGGCCTCTGAACTTTACGTTCTGATCTCACTCTGATCAAACGCATGCCTAACAATCCTGTGGTCAAACACCACGGTGGTAGATGATCTGCTGCTTTTGCCAATTAATCAAAAAGTGACTAAATGTTTACAAAAGTTCCTATTTTACTTGTAGCCTTTTTTTAAATCAGAATTTAATGTACAAATGATCTTATGAGAAATTGATGTAACCGTTTTGTTCAAACCTTTTAAATGGCGTTATGTGGGAGCTTGTGCAATTAGCACTTGAAGTACAGAATGTGTTGAGGATGACTCTCAGCTTTTACCACACCAAATTTCAGCTAGTCATCTTTGTATTAGCAAGTGTTTGATAAGCTGTGGCGATCGTCTTTTGGTTAGACTTCAAAAGCTGTGCTGTTGTAAACACACACCAAAGGAATACTTTCTGCAAGTTTCATTAAAATGTGTTTGGTGAATACAAACACACACAAATGGTCAAAAGCTTTATTGCCTGTTCACCTTCTGTGCAGGGGGCAGTGACAAAAAAAATACCTTTTTTTGTCCAAGGATTGTGAAAATTAAATGCAATTTGTCATTGTTTATTTATTTAGATTCACAATTTCTTTATGCATACTCTTAACAACAGCATATGAACATTTATTTTCAGAAAAATGGCGACACTTATTTTACCATGGTTAATTACTTGAGTAATTTATGAAACTATTTATAACACAAATTAAACAGATCAAAGCTGAAATTGTTTATCCATGTATTTTATGTATGTATATGTATGTGTTTGCGTCTAGAGAATAAATATGCATGCACATTATTACCATGGAAATGGAGGGAGGAATTTTAATAATCTACGCTGTGCATCCATTAATTGTTCAGTGCGTGCTTGTGAATGCAGAATGTATTTTTATCCTTGTGTGTTTGTTTGTCCTTGTATGAATAATGCTTGTTGATTTGATGTGCAGGCAGGGTCAACTTTAGGGCCACACATACAGTAATGCCAAGGGCCAAGCAGGTGCCAGATTGATCAGAAGGCCTTTCTGAAGCCCCCAGGAGAGCAACTAATGGAGCTGTCATCACGCTATGTCCTTGCTGTCCAACAGACTCCTCTGCTGTCACACACATATCACTTACACAACGCACGCAATCGCACACATGCTGTTTACTCGTCTCTACGACTCAGCAGTTTCCTCAGCTGGAGTCAGGACCAGAGAGGGTTCGAAGGCACAACTGCATCCGACAGGCTAAACGTGGTCGTACCAGCAGGTTGCAGTATTAGAGGGTCGTCCAAAGACAAATGGAGCCGTTCAGGTTTTTACAGCCTGCGATCAACGCTTTGACCCAACGAATACAAAAGGTCACGCATGGTATCACCACAGAGAGGTTCTCTGAGCCACAAAACACTTCACAGGGATGAGATGTGAAAAGTGTAGCAAACTTCACAGGCAGTGTTTTGTTCCGGGCCTTTGAGACCACCTTGTCAGAGGAACATTTGAATTTCTAGTGTACGATGACTGCTTGTTTCCACTGAAGGAGGAAGAGAGGAGGTGGAGGTCTGAATGAAAACTGTAGAGGATTTCTTTCAATTTTATGTTGCTGTTGAAAAGAAAAAAAAAAAAAAAAAGCCTTTAAGTTTGTACTTATTTATTTATGTATTATTATTGCATACTGTCCAACGGCAAAATATGGGCAATACAGTTTTTGTCTGTGTGCATGCATGTAGTTGTTTTTTGTTGCCTTCATGGAATATCATTGGTCTAATGACCTGTTTTGTCATGACTAGTAATCCATACAAGGACTAAAGCCCAGTACTAATAAGATGACACATCCTGACTCATGCTCAATAATCCAGGTAGAAAAATCCAACAAAGTTAAGTCAAGTCACAGCTTTTGACACCTTGGTCTTGGGGGGAGTACATTCACTATATCACCTCTATGATGAAGATAAATTTGCCTCTTTTGAACAGCTGGCACATAAATTTAATATCCACAAGTCACAGTTTTTCAGATACCAACAGCTGATATATTTTGTGAGATCTAACTTATTGTTCTCCTTTGTACCCTCTAAACATTTTGTGGTGAAGATTTTGGAATGCAAATCTGATACCAAGGGGCCCACAGCAAGGTCTACACTGCTCATTTCATACTATGATACCAGTTTGGACTCTCTTAAACTGAAATGGGAAACAGCCCTGGATGAATACATGCCAGACTAAGTCTGGAGAAAGATCATTAAGAACATGTATTCATCATCAATCTGTCTGAGACACGCTGTAATTCAATTCAAGGTGGTGCATCAGCTGCACTGCTCCAAAGACAAGCTTTCCAAGATCAAAGCTGACCTGGACCCCGCATGTAACCATGGCAGACAAACTCCAGCTACACCTTGCATACATTCTGGACTTGGCCCAAACTGCAGACCTTCTGGCAATCTATTTTTGACACTTTCTCTGGGATATGTGGCAAAACTCTACATCCATCACCACTCATCACTGTTTGGGTTGTCCCTGTGGATACGTCATTCAGCAAGTACAAGAAGGATGATTGCTTTTAGCTCTCTTCTGGCTAGGAAGAGATGGGTTGTACAACTGGAAGGACCCACACACCCCAGCCTATGTACATTGGATAAGAGAGGTCATGTACCATATCCATCTGGAAAAAAAAAATCAGATACACCCTGAAGGGTTCTGCAGAACAATACTGGGACACCTGTCAGCCTTTTCTGTCATTTGTTGAGAGCATGTCAAAGCCTATATAAACTATGTATGTGTGACTGAATTTAGTTTTAGGGTTAAAGGTCAGGTTACAGAAATTAATGCAAGTATATATAATACAATGTCCTAAAGAGGTTAGAAATGTGAACTTATTTGTGTGTGTCAGTCTGTTACCAAATTATAGTAAATAAATAGATAAATAAAATAAAAATAAAAACCACCTTGGCAATTGTCATAAGTTAATCAATGAATGGACATGTTTAAGGCACTGCCTTTTGGAAACATCTTAATTCCAGATGTCTGTTATATGGCTTTTACACTAAATGTGGTTTTATGTGAATAAAATCAAAGCAAAAGTCAAGCACTGAAAGCTTTCATACCCTATTTATCTTTGCTCTGTACAATAAACCTCTGCATCCTCTCAGTGCTTTGTCAAACACCATGAGGTGGTTCTCAGCACCTCATGTTCTGTTTTATTCTTAGAAAATGTGCTTCTGCTCATGGCTGTCCACTGTGTGAAACAAACTGCTTTTCTCAAATTTCTCCATTTCCACTGTCCTTTCGCATTCATTTCACAAAAAAACTACTATACTATTTCTGCAATTCAAATGAAATGCAGCTCAGCGTCGCTGTATCTCTAATTACAAAAAGTCCAAAATGAGCTAGAGGAGCTGAACTGAACTAAAGCTTCGTCTAGGCACAAATGACTTGAAAAAAAAAAAAAAAAAAGCATTAGCCTATCCCGAGGAGAGGATCTGAATTTCTCAATTAGACTGTCTTTTTTTGGATTCTACCTTTAGGTGTTGTCAGTCTAGCTTGGGAGTGACACTAATCTAAGCTCAGGAAAAGAGTTTTTAGCAGCGGTTTGGACTGTAAAGAAGGTTTGTGACAAGGTGGTGGCATGGCAAAGCCCCACAGCTTGGCAGGAATGATCTTTGAGGCAGACTGCTGTGAAAAGCCTGCAAATAATTACAATATGCAAAAACAGTTTATTTCTCAAAAATGGCTTGGGACTGTGTATTTTTATCACAATGTGTTTACTATTGTTATTAAATAGGAATTTCAATAATCTGTTACAACCCTATATGAAGGCAGGCAGTAACCAAGTCTATAGTGTATTTTATTGAATTTAACGGTTACATCTGAAGGAGAGATTTTTTTTTTTTAATACTGCACTACATGTTCAATTTTATGGAGCTAATAGTGTTGTAGTTTATTTTGTCTGATTTGTCCTCATTTGTTATTAGACAGCTGTCTACAGATGCAAAATTCAAGAAACACACACTGCAGGTGAAGTACTTTGCAGACATTTTCACTTTGTGCTGAAACTACTTGTTTAGGTAGATGCTGTTTTTAGCCAAGTTGTCACGTTATTACAGACAAAAATACATTTTATTTATACAAGCATTATATATTTGCTAACATATTAAAATGAAATGAAATGAAATGAAATAAAATAAAATAAACAAAATCCCTGTGATGGACTTTGTGACCTGTCCAGGGCTTCTCATACAGTTACTGCTGGATATGGGCACCAGTGACCCGAAAAGGAAGAAGCAGGTAAAGATAGTGGATGGATGAATGGATTAAATGAAAAAAGCAAGTTTATATGCATAAATATAACATTTTTGACAAGAACCGGTTTTGGATGAGCACAACACCACCAAAATACAGGAAAGATTTAAATATGTTTATTGAAAACGCTACTTCTGGTCGAGGTCTGGGTACTGGGGCCGATCCGATCTGTCAAGACAGAGGAGTTAGTGAACTGGTTTCTGGAGAAGTGGGGTAGAGAGGTTCTGTGGTTTTCACTAACCTTCTGTCTTGATGGTTTGACTTGGGCTGTAGTCTTGCTGTTGCTGGTGACATCACTCAGGAAGAGTGAACTGTAGCAGTGGAGCAGTCCAGGGGCACTGAGAGCCTGGAAAGGGGAATCCAGGTTTGTGGTCCAGTAATTTTAGCAGGGGTCAAACACAGATAAGCAGAGAGCAGAAGCCAGAGATAAAACGTGATCCAAAGACGTAGTCAAGAAAGAATGCAAGGTTTGTACCGAGGTCAGATGAGCAGACAATCCAAAAGGGCAAGGTGAGGAGTCAAAAAACAGGCTGAGGTTCATGGTGAAGAGTCAAAACCACCATGATGCTCAGGATGGCAACTGTGGAACGGCCAAATGAGGTTTTTATCTAATGTGTCAGGCCTGTACCCCTCTCATTCTCAATAAATGTTAGAAAAATGCTAATGTTGATGTTTTTTGTTGTAAACTACAGTATGTGCTTCTGCATTATGACCCAAAACCAACAGAATCATGAGCAAATACTGTATTTTTTCCAATTAAATTAACAAGATCCACTGTTTCAGTTACCCTAGCTCATACCATGATCATGCCATCATCATGTTTATTGTTCGATAACGTTCATGTATGAATCCTGGCTGGGGACCTTTCTGAGTGGAGTTTGCATGTTCTCTCAGTGCATGTGTGGGTTTTGTCCGGGTACTCTGGTTTCCTCCGACAGACCAAAAACTTGCATGTTAGGCTGATTGGTAACTCTAAATTGTCCCTAGGTGTAAGTGAGGTCTTTTTCACACCTGATAGTCTGATAGACTCGGTTTGATTGAGGAACAAAATTTTGAACATTTGCTTACATTTTCAGCTGGTGCAGTTTGCATTCACACTGCACCAAGTCAATCGAACCAACCTGTCCCCCCCACCCCCGCAGATTGTGGTGGCGCTGCACCAAGAACTACTGAAGGAAATGACACAAAAACATCTGAAGAAGACTGAGCGCAACTTACTTCTGGAAGTAAAACCAAAAATGGAGTGGTGTCAAATTTTAGCGGTTTTAGGATTTCTGTTTCGTCTGTGGCACATGTGCCAAACAAGCATTTTTCAACAATGGACTCAGCATGAGTGGAAGGTGAGGCAGAAGATCATGGAAAATGTTGCTTTCCACACAAGACGGTTGAGATGGCTCCGTATGAGGTACGAGAAATGTACGTTTGTTCTAGTTTTATTTAACACAGAATGCCCTACCCTGTAGTCCACTTCCTGCTTTTGGAGCAATCTCCGGTCTACTTTCATACACAATGCATTCAAACTGCACCAGAGTTCACTTCAATCAAACTGAGACCATTTGCACCTCCCCAAATGAACCGGACTTTCTAGGCAAACGGACTAGAGTTCAATTAAAGCAAACTAAACAGGTGGTGTGAATGCACCCTGAGAGAGTGAATGGTTGTTTGTCTCATTTGTCTCTATGTGTCCCTGTGATGGACTTGGATATGTCTAGGGTGTCCCCCGCCTCTTACACAGTGACTGCTGGATATGGGCACCAGTGACTCCCCACACACAACTCAAAAAGGAAAAAGCAAGTAAAGATAATGGATGGATGGTATTCATTAAACAGATTTATTCCTTTCGATCTTCAGCAAACAGCAGATGAGCAGCAAAAAACTGTCTTGAATTGTTATTTGTAAAGTATTTTCTACTTTAATTGTTTAAGGTTCTTAGTAAACACTTGGCCACTTTCCTAGTGTCAATCTTTTCTTCTCAAAAATGGTGTCTTGTCAGTGGTAAGACAAATTTGCATAACTGACATAAAAAGGTCTGAATTTGATTAAAGCCTATCTGTAAACAGATAATGGTAACCCTGACAGATTGTTATGTCAAATACTCTAAATATGAAATGCAGAAAAAAAATATCATTGCATATTTTAAAACTTTAAAAAAGACAACCTTTGTTTTAGCACTCAGTTCAAATAGCTCACAGCAGTATTTTTTTTTTTTTTGCAAAACCATATTAAAGTTAGATAATAACTAAAAATAAATTAAATTTGAAGTGCAGATTATCTGTTTTATTTTAAGGTATTCACATTCAAAATGAATGAATGCTTGAAGGCAAACGGTTTTTAATTTGCTGAATCAAAAATTGTATTCGTTTAAATGCTTTTAGTCAAATGAGCACAGCCAGAATGTGAATATGTATAAATATTAATTTGCAAAAATTGCCAACCTATAATTGCAGACATTAACTGCTTGAAGTCTGGAAGTCATCTCCCTTGAATGTTTTTCCTCCTTTTGTTTTTTGTTGTCATATTACGCAGCCGCCTTCTATTTTTTTTTTTTTTTTGGTTCACAAGTCTTTCTAAATTTTCATTTTTTTTTTTTTTTTTCCATAGAAAGGAAAATGTAACTGGATCAGGTTGGCTGATTTGACAATTGCATTGCTCCACTTCTTGGGTTCTACTGCATTGCGCTTTGGGTCACTGTCCTCCTGTAATGTGAAGGACCTTTCAATCAACTTGTGGTGTATTGGCTGAATCTGAGCAGACAGTCTATCCCTGCAGACTTCAGAATTCATCTGGCTGCTTCTGTCTTCTGTCACATCATCAATAAAAACTAGTGACCCAGACTCAGTGGAAGTCATGCGTGCTAATGCCATCACACCACATCCATGTGTTAACAGATTATCTTTTAAACTTTAGTTCATAAACAAATCCAACTCAAGATGCATTGTCTTTTATTGTAGATTGAGCTTCGTGAAACATATCTGATCATTAGAATTTTAAACAATTCTTAAGGTTGAGTCTGATCTGATATTTAACCACCTGAGGGTGAACCTGTTCTTATTAATTGTATTAGTAATTATTTCCACTCTGCACTTATTAACTAGTTTCCTTTACAATGTTATCATTAATGTGCAACCAGATGATATTTTTGTTATAATAGCTAAAGTGAGTGTTATTTCTGGAGCGTCCTGTGCTCCAGCATCAACGTGTGGCATGGAGGCTGCACAGCTGCAGAAAGGACAGCTCTGCAGAGAGTGGTGAAGGCTGCACAGAAGATGCTGGAGTCAGTCTCCCCACCATCACAAACATCTACACCTGGGTAGTGTAGTTCTTTTGACTGGCGTTACAGTGAAAGAAAACTACAAAATGGTGGGGCCTGTCCCAAGTAATTTTTCTGTATCCTTGCGTACTGTTTTTTTTTTTTATACGTTATATTTTTTGCTATTTTTGGATGCAACTGGGACCTTGAGAACACAATTTTGTTCCACCGCATGCACCACATGTGATGACGCGAATGACAATAAAGAACCTTGAACTCGTTCGTGAAGCAGGACGAAACAAAAACAAAACGGGACACCTCTGACGAGACGAAACGCTGTAATCTGGTTTTATTGTGACCGTGGTTTGCTTTGTGGCTGAATGTTAGCAAAATATCTCTTTAATCACTGAATGGATTTTAATTGTTGCAACTAATTAAGTTTTGGACCAAGTCCAAGTCAAAATGGCCGCTTCAGAAAACACAAAGTTATAACTCAAGTCAGTTTAGCTGATACTGAGCTAAAGTTGGTGCTAGTAGCTGAGACTGATGCTCAACACATTTTCTGAAGGGTTTTAGTCCAAAGCAGTGACATAAAAGATGGTGT
>JARVLU010000646.1:12779906-12793207 GCA_031762415.1 Simpsonichthys santanae
TATTAGATGTTGGCACCTCCACATCATTGCATTCAGTTTTTATTCACAATTTGTTTAGTGTCTCAACTTTTTTGGAATCCGGTTAGTATGAATAGGAATAGATACAATATAACTGACTAGAAGAAAAGTACAAACCCTTTTTTCTTTTTTTCTTCTCTTTCTTGCTTTCAATTTCCCAAAGGAAAATGCTACACAATTTTCCTCAACAGGCAGTAAACACAAAACTGTCAGCCTGGATTTAGTATTTTACCAAATGAACCTCTATCTTCACAAAACTCCTATTAGGCCCAATCAATGCCAACCAACTGACACAGATGCATTTGTTAGAAAATCCCTTAGCTAGGAGAATGGGAAAGCACAGAGTGCACTCACATTCCTAAGGAGCTATCTGTCATTATTAAACTGCTGATGTACAAACATAATACAATTTGCTACAGAGCTCATAAAATTAATATGCATATTCAGGAAGTTAGACACAACAGAACATTATTTTTCTAATTTTCAACATTTTAAAAGTGATTTATGTTGCTGCTACACTTTATGTAAGAGTTTGATTGTTTAGATATTACAATTTATGAAAGTGTTGTAAAAACATTGTCATATGATATGCAAATGTGATTTGTTTTTTACTTATTTGCACATGTAGAAATTAATCACACATAACCAACAATGCTATGAATAATCTAAAGTAAAAACTAAATTTGAAACTGCAATGGGGCGCTCTGCAGGTATTCCTATTTTCAGATTCTTATCGGCCCAGCTTGGCCCAGACATACAGTGCAATAGATATCATTGAGTCCTTCATGCATTAGTGCTGGTTCTGTGGCTTTAGTAGGTCAAGGCGAGCTGAGCACAGCAGGATGTTATGAGCGCTGTGGGAAGAGTGCAAAGTAACAGAAAAGTCTGAGGAAGGGCAACTTTTGATTAAGACCTTTCCACTACAATGCTTATTTGGAATTTCCACCTGCAGACAGGTGCTTTAATACACCAAGGTCACAAGTATTGACAACCCTGTTACGCGTTTTGCACTGGGTCAGAGGCAGCACCAGATGAATTGAAACGCACAGCGCTAGTAGTTTCTTTAAAAAAAAAAAAATAAAAAAAAAAAAAAGTAAACCCTGTTATGGAAATGTATCTTTTCTGACTTAAAAAAAGAGATGAGGAAACGCTCTTTGTCTTTGTTTATTTCCTCTTTGTAAAGGACCTCGTTCAGAAAGCAGACATATAAGTCAGCCATCGAGTGAGCTGAGGAAGTCTCAGAGTCTTCTGTATTTATAAACACTGATTACACGTCATTGCGTCTCGTGTGTACCTCATGGAAATATACATGAGAGCTCAAAGAGCTCTTTGAGCTGTCTGACCCGGAAGTTGCTGATGTCTGCTGAACTCAGAACACAGACATGAGCAGAAACCATTCATCAGAAGCTCTGTATGCACAAGGTCATACTGAAAGACTGTTTTTTCTCCCAGCAACAACCCTTTACTTGTTAGCGTGTGTGTTGTGTTTATGTGGGATGGATATTGAAAAACTACAACATTGCTGAAGCTTCAAAAATTGCCTCAACATTGAAAATTCCAAACCACTTTGAAGTTTTTTTTTTAAATTATATTTGTATCATGTTAGAAAAGAAACTCCATCTAACTCAAGGTGCAACCATAACCTATTCAAAACCTGATTGAGGTAAAGCCTCTTTTTAATTTAAGAAGTTTAGCAAAAAGACCCGATTTATTACAGCACATCGCTTTGACAAAGAAAACATATTATCATCAATCTGTTCCATTCTAAATGATCTGTAGATTTTTTTTTCACCTGCCACTATTGGTATAAATGGAGCCAAAGTGGGGGGGTTTCCCCCCCCATGTGTCTGTGTTTTTGGTGGCCCAGTTGGTAAAGCTGCCGCCTCTCAGCAAGAAGGTCGCTTCGAATGCCGGCTGGGGGGATTTCTGGGTGGAGTTTGCATGTTCTCTTCATGCATGCGTGGGTTTTCTCCAGGTACTCCAGTTTCCTCCCACAGACCAAAAACATGCATGTTAGACTGACGTAACTAAATTGTCTCTAGGTGTGAGTGAGAGAGCGAATGGTTGTTTGTCTCGTTTGTCTCTATGTGGCCCAGTGATGGACTGGAAACCTGTCCAGGGTGTCCCCCGCCTCTTGCATAGTGACTGCTGGATATGGACACCAGTGACCCCACCATGACCTGAAAAGGAAGGTGGGTATACAAACCGAATGGAAGGCGGGGGGTGGGGGTTCTGGGAGTCCTCCCCCAGAAAACTTTGAATAAAGTAGATGTGAGTTCCTGCATTTTGGTGTATTTTAATGGGTTGTCATCTATGTACTTGTAATTTATTTATTTTTTTGGCGGACCCCCAAGCACCAGCTTACGGACCTCCAGGGGTCCGGGGACCCCAGTTTGCGAATAACTGTGTTAAAGAAATGTATGAATTTTAGTGATCCTTTCTGAAAATGTCCCGTTTCTACATCTACAACTTAATTTATGGAGTTAAACTAATTCAAGATAACTTTCACATCTAATTGATATTAGACAACATTAAAATCTCTACACAAACTGAGTTTACAGATATTAAGCTTGTCGTAGTTAACTGATATACTGTACTAAGTGTGTTAACACATCTGACTAGATCAGACAACACTGTGTATAAGTTAATTTGATAAAAAAAAGGCTATAATTAGCATGGGATGATTTCAGTTTAAACTCCAGCATGAAAGGTGTATGCAGTCCTCCAAAAGATGCTAGACCAACATACCTAAAAGTTTTTTCTTTTTTGTTTTCATTCATTCAACCTTTATTTAGGCAGGTTAATCCCACTGAGCCTCGAGGACTCATTTACAAGAGAACCGGGTTTCAACAAAGAATGATGACAACAGCGACAATACAATTCCCTTTAACAATAAACAATAGACATACAGAGGCATACAGATTTATATATTTTTAATAAAAAAGTTTTTAATCTATGCATGAATAATTTACAGATAGTGCTAATGTGTGAATGCATTTCATTAGGTCTAACATCAGCTTCCAGTAAAACAGCTCTATGACATAATGCCCTCGTACATTCACTGAGTGTGTGGCTGTGGAGCTGGACCGGGTGATTCTGGCTCTGATTTGCAAACAGATGATATCTGAACCTTCCTTCAGTTGAGCTCCGGCACTCATACTCAGCCAGACCTCAGCAGCGCGGGCTGATGGACCACCCCATGGGAACACAAGTGGCTGCCCAAGCATGGCAAGCAAGAGGGACAGAACAAGGAGGTAAAAAAAAAAAAAAAAAAAAAAAAAAAAAAAAAAAAAAAAAAAAACATCAGCTGAACATGAGGGGGGATGAGGACAGGAGAACAGAGGAATCAGAGGAGTAAAAAGTGAGACAGTAGTGTAGAGTGAGGGGCCCCACATGTAAGACAAGATACGGTTTGATACCTTTCAGCTCCATGGAAACACAAAAAAAACCCAGAAGATAGCAGGTCAAATAAGCAATAGTATTGTTAAAGAATCAAAATTAGAAATGTGATGCGCTGGTGAAGATTCTCAGTCATCCAGGACATGATAAAATTTGGGAAAAAAAAAAAAGAAAAAAAAACGTTCAATACAGAAACAACTGGACTTTATTTGCAACAGAAGACGTTTCGCTCTTCATCCGAGGAGCTTTCTCAATTGTAAATGTGATGCATTTATTGAGCAGCACGTTGCATTTGAAATGCAAATTTCATTGCAAGTCTTTTTTTTTTTCTTTTTTTTTTTTTTCTGTTCCATACTTTCAAACAAATGTATTAATACACTTTCCTGCTTGGACGGATTCAAATAACATTTAGCTTTTAAATGTATGTCATGATAGAATGTTTATGATTTTAAATAGATTTATGCAATGAACATCTTTTTTATTCAATTTTGTTTTAAAAAATAATATATTTTCATTTAACTGCATTATCTGACATCTTCTGATACCATCCACCTGGTCAACCAAATATTTAATGCCTTTTATAAAACTGAGCTGTTAATTGAATTCCACCTGGCAATTAGTTGAATGAGGTGACGGGGAGGATGCAGGACAAGTGCTGTGAAATCCAGTGGCTTAGTAAGGATATCAGCTAGGAATGCTTGGCAGTGGCTTTAGTCCAGGAGATGTTTACCTTCCATCTCCAGCAGAGCTACTCCACCATTTCCACGAGGGAGACTGGGCACAGAGAGAATGTCCCGGCTTGCATTGCTGATGCATTGGCACAGATTTTCCACAGTAAGGTGGGAGAGATAGCACTCGGCTGCCATCATGCTGGCTTAAGCTCTGCTTTCTGGTTTTCCCCCAAAGAGTAAAGCTGCTGCAGAACTCAGCAGCTTGAATATTGACAAAGACCAGGAAGAGAGTGCAAATTACCCCGATTTTACAGTAAATGCACAGGGTAATTGATTTTAGGGTTCTTTAATTCATGTTTTAGGGTAGTTTATGTTCTTAGTCCAACCTAAAGTTATCAAACCTACTTAACCTATGAGCCCTCTATAGCCCCAGGTCCTTTTGAAAAGGTCCTCTGATTGTGCCTTAAGTCAGAACTAAAAGCCATGGTGAGGAACTTATGCCCTCACATGTAAAAAAAAGCCTTCCTGAGGACAGCAAGTTGTATGCTAATTTTATCTGTTAGTTGTTTTGCACTTTTGTTTAACTCTCAATTTATTTTTAATTGATTCTAATTTATTTTAATTGCTCATATTACTCATTCTTGAGAACTTTTAATTTATTGTTAGTGAAAGAGTAACAAGTTTTATTTGATCCTCCAATTAGGGATGCACAATATTGGATTTTTGGCTAATATCTGATATGCTAAAACTTATTTGGCTGATAACCGATGACAATACCGATATTTTATATATGTTCCTCTGTCAGAACAGAACTCTCTTATTTAGGCTTATTTGCTACATAAATTGTGCAACATCTGTAAGAGCTGGTGACATACATTCAGTAACAGCCATATGATACTCATGGCACTTTAATTTATATTAAATGAAAAGTGTTAAATGTTATTTATTAGCATTAGTCACCTGTGATGCTGCTCACTTGTGGAGGCTTGTCCCAGGTTCCTAGCTGCAGTGTGGGATTCTCTGCACTCTTGTGCGTGAAGAACAGTCTTTTTAAGTTCAATGTTTTTGTCTATCCATTGTGCTGTAAGACTAATCATGCTAACTGGGCTAACACGACGTCCAAATGTCTGTGGTCAAACTCACCCAACAAGTTGTGCTATCGGCTATTAGCTTCTCAATGACGTCGGACATGACGGCTTGTAACTCAGGTAACGCTACGTTGGAAAAATATCTCCAACTGGGGACGATGTAGCGAAGCTCAACGTAGTCTATAAATCGTCGGAATCCGACATCCTCACCCACAAAAATAAAACTTCCACACCGCTGACATTTTGAATTTTCCTCTCTGCCATGAGATCAGGTAGGTGCATGTGAAGTCATCATGTTGTGCTGCTGCAGGCAAAAACAATGTATTTTATATCGTCGAGTTATTGTAATGGAATGTCCGATGTCCGATATTGAACTTTAACACTAATATCGGCCAATAACGATACCATGCCGATAATATTGTGCATCTCTACCTCCAATACATTTATTTGTTTTTTGTCTTGTTTGGACTTACTAATCATTAGATTTTAGAATCAGCATTTTAACAAATGTATACATATATATTTTATTTTAATTTTGGGTACTTCCTCATTAAACCTTTTCTTCAGTTCCTTTGTGTTACAGTCACTATTGTTTTTTTGTTGTTGTTTTTTTTTTTTTACTGCATTTCTACACCTCTAACTGCCTCCTTTTAGATCTGTTCAAGAATTAACACGGTTCAGATTCTGCAACAAATTCTTCAAAAGACACAAACGTGATTTGGCATATAACGCCACAACCATAGGTCCCTGATCAACAGAGCATGAAAAAATAGACTGCTCCCCTGTTTTCAAGCGTAAGGGTGCAGACTTATGTTTCTGTGCTCCCATTTATCACTCTCAGCAACAGCACAAAAGCTGGAAGTGTTTATTAAATATATTCTTACTTTCTTAGTAACAAACTAAAAAAACAAACAAACAAAAAATATATTTTACAAGTAGTAACTACATTTTATTCCCTATTCCTTGAACTTTTAGTTGGTTTAGTCCAAATCTACAAACACACTGATAGCCACTAGCTGAGCAGCTGTGGAAATGTAAAATAAAGCTGACGTGAAAACTGGCATCCAAATCAGACACTACAGTAAAACTTTAAGGGATATCACACCAATTACTGTACATGTGTAAGATATCCATAAGTTGATTAAAAGTAGGAAAAAGAAAAAAAAAGTGTCTTCCTTAACTATGGTCTCTCTCATGAAAGCTCTGTATAATAATTATTATACCAGCCAGTCATACATGGCTCCTGGCAGATTCGCTATAATATTTTGCTGCCTTAGGCTTGTAACATAATCTGTAATGATGCCATTGTATTCTTATATTTTCCCAATGCCACTGTGATGATGTGAAAACATTTAGGTATGTAATATCTTAGTAGGCCAGGCATAATTTTCAAAAGCTAAACCAAAATGGTCAAACCAATAAAGAGTATAAACTATAAAGATGAAAACAAAGAGGGAAGCATGTTGGGAGAAAGAGGGAGAAGAGGAAAGTGAAGAATGTAGGACTGAGGGTTGCAACTCTAAATGTGGGGAAAATGACAGGCAAAAGTAGAGAGTTAGCTGACATGATGCAGAGAAGGAAGGTAGATGTTTTATGTGTCCAAGAAACCAAGTGGAAGGGCAGCAAGGCTCGCAGCATTGGAGCAGGGTTCAATCTGTTTTACCATGGTGTGGATAGAAAGAGAAATGGAGTAGGAGTGATCATGAAGGAGGAGTTAGCAAATAATGTAGTAGAGGTGAAAAGAGTGTCAAATAGGGTTATGCGTCTGAAGGTAGAAGTATTACAAGAAGTCCTCAAGAAGTTTGATGCTAAATGTTGTCAGTGGTTATGCTCCACAGGTTGGATGTAACATAGAGGAGAAAGAGAAACTTTGGAAAGATCTGGATGAAGTGATAGAGTATTCCCAGGGAAGAGAGAGGGGTGATCGGAAAAGACCTGAATGGACATGTTGGAGAAAGAAACAGAGGGGATGAGGAAGTGATGGGTAGGTTTGGTGTCAAGGAAAGAATCCACAAAGGTGGTGGTGGATTTTACTAAGAGAATGATAATGGATGTAGTCAACACTGATTTCCAAAAGAGGGAGGGACATGGAGTGATCTATAAGAGTGGATGCAAGAGTACGCAGGTAGACTACATTCTGTGTACAAGAGGAAACCTGAGGGGGATTGGAGACTGTAAGGTTGTGACAGGGGAGAGCATGGCCAGCCAGCATCAGATGGTTGTGTGTAGAATGACTGCTGTTGTGATGAAGAAGAGGAAAAAGAGTAAAATCAGAGAATAAAACCACATAGTGGAAGCTGAGGAAGGAAGACTGTTGTGAGGAGTTGAGAGGAACAGTTAAAGGCTCTGGGTGGTAATAAAGAGCTTCCAGATGATTGGGGTACTACAGCAACAGTAATTAGAGGGAAAAGTAGAAAGGTACTTGGTGTTTTAACTGGACAGAGAAAAGATAATAAGGAAACCTGGTGGTGGAATAATGAAGTGCAGGAAGCTTTTCAAAGAAAGAGGCTAGCCACTAATAAAATATGACAGTGAGAGGACTGATGAGAGGAGACATATAAATAAAAGGCGATTCAACATAGAGCAAAGAGGGAGGTAGCTAAGGCAAAGCAGAAGGCGTATGAGTTGTATGGGAAGCTGGGCACTAAAGCGGGCAAGAAAGACTTGTAACAATTGGTGAGACATAGGGAACAGGCTGGAAAGGATGTGCAACAGGTTAGGCTTGTTAAAGATAGGAATGGTAATGTTCTAACAAGTCAGCAGAGAGTGATGGAAGATGGAGGGAGTACCAAGAGATAAGTTGTGGTATTGCATGGGGAAATCTGGAGTGGCAGAGCAGTTTGTTAGACTGGTACAGGGCTGTATGAGGACAGCAGAACAGTGGTGAGATGTGCTGTAGGAGTTATAGATAGTTTCAAAGTGAGATGGGATTGCATAAATAACTGGCTCTGAGCTCCTTCTTGTTTGCTCTGGTGATGGACTGACAGATGAGGTCACGCAGGAAACCCAGTGGACTATGATGTGTACAGATGGCATTGTGATCTGTGGTGAGAGTAGGGAATGGGTAGAAGAGAACTTAGAGAGGTGGAGGAGGTATGCGCTTGAAAGAAGAGAAATGAAAGTCGGCCGTAGTAAAACAGAGTACATGTGTTTGAATAAGAGGGAGGCTGGCGTAACAGTGAGGCTACAAGAAGCAGAGGTCCCAAAGGTGCAGGACTTCAAATACTTAGGATCCACTCACTGTCCAGGAAAATGGTGAGTGTGATAAAGAGGTTAAAAAAGGACAGTCCAGACAGGATGGAGTGGATGAAAAAATGTTTAATGAGTGATTTGTGACAAAAGGGTGTCAGCAAAGCTCAAAGGAAAAGTTTACAGGACAGTGGCGAGACCAGCTATGTTGTATAGTCTGGAGACAGTGGCAATGAAAAAAGACAGGAGAGAGAACTGCAATTGGCAGAAATGAAGATGTTGAGGTTCTCCATAGCAGTGACAAGGATGGATAAGATTAGGAATGAGATAATCAGAGGTATCTAAAAAAGCTAAGTCTGGTCCTCTGGACATTCAAAAAACAAAGCAAAAAAAAACTGTAGAAACATTTCGTCTTCCATCCGAAAGACTTCCTCAGTCTTTGGACAAAAGACGAAACGTTTCTACAGTTTTTTTTTTATTTTATTTATTTATTTATTTATTTATTTTTTTGAATGTCCAGAGGACCAGACTTAGCTTTTTTAGATTTTTCTACCTGGATTATTGAGCATGCATCAGGGTATAATCAGAGGTACAGTACAGGTCGAACAATTGGGAGATAACATTAGAGAGACCAGACTGAGATGGTTTGGACAATTCCAGAGGAGGGACAGTGGGTATATTGGTAGAAGGATGTTAGAATTCCAGCTGCCATGAAAAAGACAAAGAGGAAAGCCAAAGAGAAGATATTCGGAAGCAGTTAAGGATATTGAGTTAGTTAGAGTGAGGACAGAGAATGCAGAGGACAGAGTGAAATAGAGGAGGGTGGCTTGCTGTGGAAATCACCTGAAGAGAGAAAAGCTGGAGGAAGAAGAAGGAGAAGGTAAACTGCAGATGGAATAATTTTAAAACATAAATTTATTTTTGAATAGGATATTAGATTCAATACCCTTCTGATAATGATGTGGCCTTAGTTTCTATGTTTTCAAAAGCTCTGAAACCAATTTGGAAATGTGTTTGGAACTGAGCCTGATCAAGAAACCGTAGAGATTATAGTTTCACTGTGGTCTGGCCTTCAACTAAAAATGCAAACTAACAAGGATTGAGACAAAGACAAGGCAGGAAGCATTAAGGGGCTTTGCATTTTGAAATTTCTGCTTGTGTCAAAAGGAAGCAACAAGGCAAAACTAATGAATGCATGAATAGCAGAGTAACTATGGATAACACTGAATAATGTTTTCAGTTCTTTCAACTGATGAAAACATCTAGTTTATCTTAGGGAAAAACTGTCATTCTTAAACTAAATTTATGCAAAGGCATAACTGAATAGATTTTTTCTGAAGTATCTGCAACTTTTCCTTTTGTATTTTATATTCCAAAACCAGTTTAAACTAATGACCAATTCTGACATTAAAGTAATCTAATGGCATGTGTTTACAAGAAACTTTGATGTTTTAGCTTAAAAAAATGTAGCCATGAATTTATTTTTTTAAACTGTTAACTTTTTTTTTTTTTTTTTTTTTTTGCAGGAATTTTGTATCAACCTATTCAAGCTAGCCATCAACACATTTTGCAAGGACAGAGAGGAATGTTTGCAAACACAAATTACCATGTCAATGTTTCTACAAAGCAGTGAATCTATCATATAGCCTTGAGCGTCATTATTTAGAAAAAAAATGTTTCAATAGAAAAAAAATAGCTTTAGAAGGGTGATTAAAAAAGATGAACACACCATTCTGATGTCCATGACAATTCAAATATGCCACAGGAAGTTAAAAAAAATTCTCATCTTGTTGTCATTCACCTTTTTAAGGCTAGTTAACCAAAAAAGGTTAAAAAAATAAAAATAAAAAAAAATAATAAATAAATCTTGCAATGATTTCATGTAGCTACTGTGGTTCTGTGCCACATGCTGCTCAATGGTCTATATGTGGGTGCTTTTTGTATCGGTGACCAAAAATCACATGAACATTAATCATATTTACGTTCTTAACAACTAATTTATGTGACCATAATATAGTTAAGGAAAAAAAAAACATAGCATATTTATGGGTTTGTGCTAGCAGCTTTTTAGCCTGTTGGAGTAAATTATCACCCAAAATCCACATAAATAATAAACATGATTTTATGCATTGGGGGTGGCTTTTTGTAACTTTTTGTACAAACTACAAAATATAAAAGTACTAGCTAGTATAATAAGTTGTTTTATAAAATATAGAAAGTCCCAAATTAGAAGACTTGTCTTTGATAAAAACTTTTCAAAATTTGTATTTATTTATTTAAAGTATCTGCTTTTTAATAATAATTTTGATAATTCACAAATAGATTATGGAGCAACAGGCATTTTATATTCACTTGTCAAATCTTTTTTTTTTTTTGGTTAAATGTTATGGATGTTTATATTACTATGGTTGAGACCAAGACAATCAAAATCATCTCTTAAGACACTCTGCCCATGAACCATATATTTGGGTTAATAGAGAGCACTGGGTGAGAAGGCTGCAGCTGGCTCCAACAACACCTCCTGAACTCTGTGAACTCAGCTGATCTGATAAGGGTATAAAGGCAAACGTACAATGCAGCTTGGGCTTTTTATTTCTGTGACTGGTTCTCATGCATTTGTATCTATGCATGTGTTGTATGTATAATTAAACACCTGAAAATCTGACTTGCCAGCATGAATACTGGTTAAAAATCATCTCATGCCATCAAGTGTGGTTGTTTTTGGTAAACAATGTGAGTGCTTTTTCTCCAACACACTATAGTCATTTATTAAAATGCATGTAGATGCTTTATTATGGATTTCTCACAAAAAAAAAAAAAAAAATATATATATATAAATATATATATACATATATATGTAGGTTTGCATAGTTTAGTGATTACATATTAACAACAAGAAAATACTATATTCCTTTATATACAGTATACTGTATATATTAAAAAGATATATAATTTTACTATGCTTATTGTAATTTTTATTAAAAATACAATAAACAAAGACATTTTATAATAGATCTGAAATGTGTGCATCTTTTTTCACCACTCCCATTTTTCTTTTTTTTTATCACTGAGAATTAGAAGGCGGCATAGAAGGACACAGAAGGAGACAGACAGAGAAGAATGAGCTGACATTTTGATTAAGGTAGCAACAAATTTTATCTGCACTTTCAAAATGTCTCCACTGTATTTCCCACTGGACTTTTGAGGTTAGACGGGACGTGTTTTTCTGTCCCAACTTCAGCTGTCAGGCATCGATCCATCCTAGATTACACATCAGTTGCTGCCGCATTTCCCAGTAAAGTCGAGTGTTATAAATAACGCAGCAGCCGACGCATGAAGACTGCATCACTGGCGCAGATTTGTAATGTTCCTAATGGTGGATTTTAACGTAAGATTTAAATCCATGTAAAGGTCAATAGAATCCAAAGTATGGCGCAGAGATACTATTGACCTTGAGTAAATATCAACTTGCCAGGAATTATTCAAAATGTTCACTTTGCTTCTTGCTTACTAAAACAAAGTGATGAATCACTTGATGGTACACTAGCAGTGTTTGATGATGGACCTTTCTGTAAACTGAATGTCTTACGGTAACATTTCACAGCCATGTTACCATCTATTTTGGCAGACAAAGAGTTTATAACAGCATTATTGAAATAGCGGCCCACAGGTCACTTCTGGTCTGCAAGTGTCTTAAGTTAGGCCCACAAATCATTGATAAAAAGAAAGAAAGAAAAAAAAATATATATTTTTTTTTAAATCTGTGAGAACTTTAATTTTTTTGAAATGGCAAATATGTCAGAGAGGAAATCATATGTGACCATGTCAATTGTAAACATTTTCATGGGCATACAAAAATGTTTTAAGATGAGCCCCCTCCACACTGAAACGTTTGACTAAACAACACAATGTCAAGCAAGGCCAGGCATGTCCTTAACACTTTATTTTTTAATGAAGATACCCATTACTTAACCAATCAGTGCTTCCCTCCTTATACATGGCAAGAACTACCTCTGACTCATGGTGTCAGTTTACAGCCAATAACAGAGATTTCAACATCTATGCCAAAGCAAACCTTAACAGGACATTAACAAGAAAAACCCATTTCCACACTCAGGAACATTGTAAACAGTCAGAAACGTTGCACATGTAAGGCTACCCAGCATGCTTTGCAGCTCACACGGTCTCTCTGAGACTCTCACAGAGAACTTTGGGCGTTTTGGGGAAAAATAAAATTAAGTAAACAGAGAAATACAGTAGTCCTGCTTTAATCTGGGGCCTACAAATATCTGTGTTTGGAATTAATAATGTTCAATTGTAAGAATCAAATTAGCAGAGATACGAGTCGAATGGCTGCTCACTTTTGTGGGGCCGTGCTCTTTCTCCCGCTGTGCAAGGAGTTCTGATAAACTGATCATATCAGTGTGAGCACCTGCAAGTCGGATTAAACAACAACAAACAGATTTATTAGTGGGGCAATATTGCTGATGACACTCAACAGCTTTGTAGTTAGTTTAAAAAGATAGCTGAGCAAAATTAGGATGAATTAAGTGAGTTAATTAATGATAGTAATTGACACAAAAGAGACATTCGACACATACACGCATCACGCTCACTTACAGCCCAGCTGAGTTCTGCTCCGCCTCTTTTGGTTCCGTTCAAAGCTCACACAGTGGGATGTGGACGCTTCATCTTTGATTTATGAATTATTTGAGGAACAGCTAGTCTGTGCAGAACTGGTTCTTAATGGTCCTACCTTGAACAACAAAGTGTTGTATGTACCGGTATATATTAGGGATGGGGCCGATCCGGTATCCATATCGGCCTCCGATACCAGCATAATTTACATATCAGATTTTTCCGATACAACCTGCCGATATTTCCAATCCACATTCATGTCTGTGTCTGATGAAATTTCTCCACACGTTGGCTTCAA
>JARVLU010000646.1:12799045-12809700 GCA_031762415.1 Simpsonichthys santanae
GTTTGTCTCTCCTTTCTGTCCTCTCAAACCAGCCGGTCAAAGCAGATGGCCGCTTGTCCTGAGCCTGGTTCTGCTGGTGGTTTCTTCCTTTTAAAAGGGAGTTTTTCCTTTCCACTGTTGCCATTGTGCTCGCTCAGGATGGGAGACTGCGACAAAGCCAAGATTCAACATGTCTGCTGGCTTCCTTAGATAGAGAACTTTACTAATTGTCTTTTCTATGTATGTGAAAATTCCTGTAAAGTGCCCTGAGACAACTCCGTTGTGATTTGGTGCTATATAAATAAACGGAACTGAATGGAATTGAATTGAATAGCAGAAATCAACAAGCAGTGAACACGCCCACACACGGTTTCACTCCAGCACACATTCCACACCTGATAAAGAGGAGTACAGATTAGACACTTCCTGTCGTCACTGGATCAGTGACGTCCACAGAGACACACTTGCAAACATATATACCCACAGGTGTACGCATGCTTCCCCATTTACTCTTCATTCAGACACATTTCTCCATCCCCTGCAGGGCAGCTGGCTTTCTACAGCCTCCAATTTATTGTGAATTACCAGCTGTCCCGCCAGAGGCTCCGGTAAACACTGCAAGTGAACCTCCCCATTTCTGTTTATCTACCACCATTTCCTCACAGATTTACTCTCGGAAATAAAACCCACTTCCTACTTCCACAGCTAAGCAGCAAGATGGTAGTGTCACTGAGTCTAAAATGCAGCACATCAGAAATGGAACAAAAACATTTTAAGACTATATCCCATGTCCATCTGTTCTATAAGGGTATTGGAAAGTAGAGGAGTAAAGGGTGCAACAGGATCAAAGAGGGGAAGGGGTGTGAAACATGAGTGGGGTTAGGAGATGAAGCATGCAACCTTCAAAAAGCTATGCATCACAAATCATATGTGCTCATAATCTTGTATGGAAATTATTTGAGTGCCGCAAAGTAGTCATACATATTCATGCTCCAGAAGGAACACGGCACCTGTCTGCAGGCTGGCTGGTTAGCTTAAATCTACACGTTAATGTGGAGCATATGCAGAGGGCAATGTGATCATTCACCATCAGATGAGATGCATTTTCTAAGTGTAGATTAGAAGGAAAATGACAAGCTGTAGATTTCAATTGGATATATGTGTAAATATGAGCATGTAGTAGACAGTTTTATCAGACTATGTCTTGATGCACTGCTAAAGTCTGTGTGAGAAGGGGATATTTTTGGTGTGAATGTTTTGGTGATAGAAGCCCCCCCAAAATGACTGGGGAATCTCTCTGGCTGTAGAATGAGCAGGACAACAAGGGTCATAACTGTCATAGTCTGATCCTATCAGCAATAGATTTGGGGCTTGTCACAACCATGACAGGACCAAAATATGTCAAGAAGGGGGCAACAAGGTTTATCTGTGTGTATGTGTGCAAATAGTGTTGGTGCAGTGCCTTTAGGGACTTTCTGACTTCACACATCAAAGTTTTGAATCATATTAAGCCTGCAACTAAACACAAAAATATAAAAAGTGTAAACTCATACTTGCAGGGGCACATTGTATGTGAGTAATGCCACGTTTGCACTCATGGAGTCTAAATTTAAGTTGCTGCTTTAAGGTGAACTAATATAGAGCCAAGAGATACCCTTGAAAGCACACTAAACACAACCATAAACACATGAAAGCACAAACAGAATCCACATACCTACTAATTGAAATATATCAAGCATGTACACACCGTGACAAAAAAAGCACTTAATTAAAAGCTTGGCAAATTAGACAACGCTAAACAAGAAGGCAAAAATTAGAACGCGCATGTAGTTCGACACCTCTTCCCATTCATTGCACTTTTCGCTTGCTTTAGAAAGACATCTCTGCAAATTTCATGGTGGTGCAATTATCCCACCGTTCGAAAGAACACATTAGTGAAGATATCCTGCCACTCTTACAGTGATCCTATTAAGACAGGTAATTAAAGGCAGGCGAGGAAAATTGGCTGAGGGATGCATATTGAAAAAAGCTTCAAATATGGGCAATAAATCTCCCGCCTGTCTTTCTTTAGGGTGTTCTGTTTGAGTGTATTATTCAGGAGCCTCTTTTGGCTGGGGTCTGTGAGCAACATTTGCTGACACGATGGCAGTGGGGGTGGGGGGAAGGTGGCCAAGTGGTGGCCATTTTGTAGGTGACCTACTTCTGTTTTAATAAACAGAAGAATGAGAGGACTGTAAAAAGCCATTTGTCCTTGCGTTGCCTTCAGTGTGCAGTGAGCATTTTAGAGCCCAGGGCATCTGCAGGTAAGACCGATGCTTTTAAATAATGCTGATGGTGATTTATTTCACTCCGCACGTCAGCAACCACAACAAAGGCATTTATCATAGGCACTTGATTTGCAGTCTGCACAAGCTTTGCTTCCATGTCGCACTAATCATATTATGGTATTCCAATGAACATGCTTACCACCTAACACCCTCCATTGCTGAGCAGCTGATGAGTGAAGTCGTTATCAATTGATTGAACAGTCAAGTGGAAAAAAGCCCCGCTTGAATTCGAGGCCTTGGCGCAGCTTGAATATTGACAACTTGGCGATGACGTGAGGCAGACACAATGAAAGACAAGGAAATGCAGTGACTGAAGATGGAAACAATCAATTCAGGGTAAGGGACATGGAAGAGGGGTCATGCAGGAAAGTACTAAAATGGAGGGTGTACAGTACAGGAATGGAGGGTGTTATGCTATTAGTGCTTAGTGTATTATTTAGTTGATGTTTTTCTTAGTTCATATCTTAAATGTTATTACTGTTTTTCTTTTACATTTTATTGTTGGATGTAACTGGGACCCTGTGTACATAATATCATTCCACCACATGTACCACATGAGATACAAATGACAAATAAATCTCTGAATCTGAATCTAAAATGCACAATCACACGTAGTCTGCTACTGTGGTATGTGTCAATCTACAATGCCAATTCCTAAAACTTGAAACGTTGTGCACCGTTTACATGATGTGCAAATCTCATGAATCCACATTTTATTCACAATGGAAATTATTAAACATACTAAATCTTGAAATTAAGAAATTGCACCCTTTTTTTAAGAAGAAACATGAAAAAAGTTGGAACGGGGCAGCAAAATGCTGTAAAGTTAAGAGGTAAAATAAGAAACAGCTGAATGAACATTCTGCAGTAAACTTGGTTAATTGACATTAGCTCCGTAAGAAGAAGGGGTATAAATATAGCATTTTAGAGGACGACTGTCTGATAAGTAAAGATGTGCAGAGGTTCACCAGTTTAAAATAACTGCTTGAAAACAGTAGAACAATTTTAGAATATTATCCCCCCTTTTTTTTAAGGCTTATTGTCTCATAATGTACAGTTTAAAAGATGTCAAGAATCTGGAGAAATGTGTGAGAGCAAATGACAAGTATGAAAGTAAATACTGGATTCCAGTGACCTTTGGTCCTTTGAGCAGCACATCATTAAATCAGGTCTGATTCTTTCATGAACATCACTGCATTGGTTTACGAACACCTCCACAAATCATTGTCTGTAAACACAGTTCACTGTGCCATCTACACGTGCAATCTAAAACTCTATAATCCAAATAAAATAACAACATGTGAAAACTATACAGAAACATTTAATTTTCTCTGGACCAAAACTCATTTAAAATGGATCGAGGAAAAGTGGAAAACTGTTCTGTGATCAGACAAATCTAAATTTAAAAATCTTTTTGGAAACTATGGGCGCCAACTCATTTGTACTGAGAAGGAGAGGGGCCATCTGGCCTGTTCTGAGCACACAATTGGAGCCTTTGTCTCTCTTATGTTATGGGGATGCATACGCATCTGGTGTGGGTATCTTACACATCTGGAAAGGAATCATCCATGCATAAAAGTATATAAAGGTTTTAGAACAGATGCTGCCATCAAAATAAACATGAAAAAAACTGGCTTGTTAAACAGTTGAACAGAATCCAACAACAGGCAAGAATGACACAAAATCCCCAGTTGATATAGTTGATAGTGAATAAAATGTGTGTTGATAAGATTTGCTTATCACCACGTTCTGTTTTTATTTAAATGTTATACTACCGGTATTCAACTTTTTTTCAGAATTGGGTTTGTAGCTCTTGCAGCCAATGTAAGAGATAACGAAGAAGCTCAGAACTCAGGCCTGAGTTTGGATCTTGAACTCATTTTGAGTAGAAGTTGAATCAGTGAACCACCTTTAATGTGGACAAATGGCTCTCATTATCTTCTCCGAACTGAATACAAGAGTAGGTCCCGAAGACAGAAAACCTGATCCAAGAAGAGCTCCTTCTCTCCTCTCTCCATTGCCTCTAGTTTGCCTCCTCTGTTTCCAGTTATACACAGCCTGGAGAACACAGGGATGCACAGTGCAATTCATAAAACATGAATAAACAATGGAGATTCCGTGTGCAGAAGAAATTTCCCCTGGCGACATGTGCTCACGCAGACTCAGCAGCCGCTACGCCTGCACGCGTGAGAAACTCACACTGGCTCAGTTTAACAATTGCTGGTAAAAGATCCCCGGTCTCAGGAACACTGACTCTACATGGAATATCTGAGCTCACGTTACTGAGTCCCACTAACACATTTAATGCAAAGGTTAGTTTGTTCATTGAAACACAAAAAATTGGGGGCTCTGAGACAAAATAACTCTCAGCAGAAAACAGTGCCACAGTGAAAACTGCTGTGAACAGAAATTTGACTAATGGTCACACGCACGCACAAACACACACACAGAAACACACTCCATAACAAACCACTGCAGAGAAATATCTTTGAAATCTGTTTGAAGTCAACTCTCCTGATTAGAAACTAACTTTTTCTGCAATAGTGTCTCCCCTTTGTGCACAAATTGGGATAAAAGACAGAAAGACTTGGAAATCCCTGTTTACAGCTTCTGTGTGTGGGTTTATTGTACTCTTTTGTACGAGAGTTTTGTGAATCTGGGTGTGTTTGTGTGCGAGTGCTCCCCCTCGGTCCTGGTCCCTTTAATTCAGTGAGCTAAGATAATGAGAAATTTATCTGCGGCTCCTCCGAGTCGTGGGGCTCTGATTGAATGGGAGCAGAGTGTAACGGATGAGACGAGCGATAGTGGGCCAGCTAGGTTACACTGAAACAGGCTGAGGCGCTGCACGCTTTCGCTGTGGGGAAACACGAACAGTGGCGTCTGCGCCACCGGTGATTAAAGTAATGGAAAGTACTGTGTACCTGTGACAAAACTGGAGCCTCTTGGGTTGTGAAGGAGTTCATTCTTCCCAGATAATATTAAGATTCACTGTGTGTTTGAAAACAAGAGCAGCATTGCAATGAGACACAGTTCATGATTAAAGGCCTAGCATTCCTTGAGGGAATGCCTATCGCCCACTGCCTTTCATATGCCAGAATTTAAAACTAAAACCATCTTATGTTGTGAAGGGACAGAATTAAAGTTGTTTTGATCAAACCTTGTAAAAAAATAAATAAATGTTAAGCATGATTTCATGCAATATTGAAAAATAATCTGTGATATATATGTTGGCGTAAATTCACTTTATTTATATAGAACCAAGTCACAACAGAAGTCATCTCAGGGCACTCAGGAAGCGCAGCTGGTGTAAAAACATTGAACACATCTTTCATGTGAGTTTGCTCATTGTGACAACAACCCCTGCAGAAGGGAGCAGCCAAAAAATAAAAAAAATAAAATAAAAAATAAAAATAAATAAAAAGCATATTTTCCAACTTCTCCAATTTTAATTTGACATGTTGCTAATTATATAGTCAAATGAGCATAATGCTAGACAAGAGCAATAATTTTAAAATGGTATCTCTTTGTAGAAACTCACTACATCTTTAAGTCAGAAATAGCACATTGACTCCCACATTTTCTTATCCTTATAATTTCTGTAATTAATCATTTTCGTCCAGATAGATTTCCTTAATGACATAACTGATAGGTCTAATGTCAGACTCAGGTTTTCAGCCAGCAGACAGGAAGCTTCAACACAAAAATTAATAGGATTAATCAAATTAATTAAACTGTACTACTACTCCTAAGTGTTGAAAGACGACTAAACCAGACATGAGCCAGTTTCCACTGCTGTCTTCCTCTGGTAAATTTTATTTTACGGTTATATTACACAATTTATAATCAAAGACGCATCCTAAAATCTAATCCTGATATCATGCCAGCTTTAATTGGCTACTATCTGGTTCATCTATGACCCAGAAAGAGATGCTTAATTGTGGAAATGAGGATAAGAGTAGATGTTTTGGCTAAAAATAAGGCAGCGTTTGCCCACTAGGCTGTATTTTTTTGATTATGCACAATAAACAGGACTGTTAAATTTTATAGACAATTATGTTGGGAAAATTGAAAACACTTCTTGAAATACTAAACACACCATCTTTTTCTAGAGTGTATTGTAAAAAATATTAACAAAAGCTAATTCAACAGCATTTTCTGTCATGGTGCATGTGCTGTTTTACAGTTGCTATTTTAAATAATGTGTAAAAAAAAAAAACTGTCTTCCAATATAAAACAGCTTTGCCTTTCTTATAAGCCTATGAAAAACAAGCATATTTTCCTACTTGAAAATGACATTTCTTTAGCGTTACGGCTTACTATCAAGCATAGATTGATCTGTGTGAATCTTCTCTTTTCACAAGAGAGCAGAAAGTAATTTCCCATAATGAAGCAGAAAATTTAGAAAAGAAAACATTATTTACAAAAAAAAAAAAAAAAAAAACAGTCGAATTCTAAGCTGAACTTTTTGTTAGCTTTTGCTCTGTGGATTTCTTAATAAATCAATAAATCCTTTATTATTAAACACATCTCGGATTCACTACAAACACTCCTAACAAAGCCTTTATTCAATTAAAAAATGAGATGAAGCACTCAGATGAAACCTAAAAATAAGTCATTTCAAACTACATGGTGAGAAGTATGCTAGGGACAACTGACAAGTACGGCGAATGGGGAAGAGAAAAGATAAAGCAACTCACAAAACTTACAAAAAAAACAGTCATCTCAACTGAACAAAAAATAAATCCACACTCCTCAAATTACAAAACAAAACATGAGTAATGACAATATTTTAAGTTGCATTGTTTATATTTAGGATGATTTATTCATAGCTTAAAACATCTGTCTACAATGATGACTTTTCAGGAGAATTGTGAAATAGAATTTGTAAGGATTCTGTTGTTTTTTTCTTCATGAACTATTCCCTGCAGGTGCACTGAGTGTGACGTGGACCATACTGGCACTCCTAATAGCTCCCGCACAGCAGTTGCTCATTATTAATCTGATTGCTCAGGCCTATAAGACAGAGCTGATGCAACATATGACGTTGGTCCCACTCCCCTAGTCACTATTCCGTGACTTAGCAGCTCCTGATCTTTACTTGTTTGACTCAGTTTGCTTGCCACTCAAAGGATCAGTCTGAGTAACTTAAACAAGGTTTTTTTTTTTTTAATTTTATTTATTTATTCCCCCCCTCCCCCCTCCCCCCCCCCCACTTGCAGATCTGTACAAATAGTTCTGTGATGAAGCGTGGTTCAGTCTGGAGACCCTGAGTATGATGCCACATTTCTACACAACTACGCTGAGTCATCACAATCGTAATCAGTCTGTACCTTTGGATTCCTCCTGCAGTAAGAAACGAGAAGTCTGCTCCGTCAGTGCCTCCCCGCCTGCCTGTCCTCTCTCTGCTCACCTGTCACCTGCTCCAGCACTCATACTTACCTTCCTGGAGACAGTTCTTTCCACATGTCAGCTTAGGAATATCACCCCTCCTCCAGGATCTGAAAACAAAGAATACAGTAAGATCAGCCTTTCATTATCAGCTTATTCTTGGTCTACTTACCCATATTCATCCACAAACAGTAATACTGTCAATTTACCTCTTATCCACAGAAATTCAGACCGGACTTCCTGCTCCCTTACCAAAATAAAACATGTTCCTTATTGTTTCTGCCTGAGTTCCTTGAGTCTAAGTGTTCGGTACCCAGTGAAGCTTTAAGCCATTCATTATGACAGATCAGACCAACCCTAGCAAAACACTGGGTGTTGCTGAGACTGAAGGATCTTTTTTGGCCTTATCAGTCCAATGTATCATAATTGGTAGACATGAAAATTTGATAACAGAAATAAGTAGTCAACAGCAAAAGACTAACCAACGTTTGAATCAGTTCGGTAAATTCCTTGTGGACGTAAAGAATCAGAGCTCTGTTTTATAGTTTCAGCCTCCATTTCAGATTCAAATTCTGACTCCTGAGCTTCCTCCTCCTGCTGAAATGACATCCACCACACTTGAAGTAGCATGAGTGAAGCGTTGAGAGTGATCAAGACCGGTGCAATGGTTTCTTTCTTGCGTGCTCCTTGATCTTGAGCTGTATCCTCAAACTTCGGCTTCTGACCACAGTAAGCTCATCTTTATTAGAAATTCACTTAGAGGAATGGCTTTGAGATGGATGCAATTGTATCTTTCCAGGCATTTAATCGAACAATTACACCTAAATACTTACCTCTCAGATTTCTATCAAGTATTTGATCGTACTCTCTGTGAGGAGGAGGTAGTCTGTGAATTACAATTTCTCAGATTGGGTAGCCAGACTAGCCAAGCATGCTAGACACCAACGTTCATGTTCAACAATCCAGTCATAAAGCCCAACAATAGCTATCAATCAATCAATCAATCAATCAATCAATCAATCAATCAATCAACTTTATTTCTATAGCACATTTTAAAAACCTAAGGGCAGCCAAAGTGCTGTACAATAAGACAAAAGACAAGTTAATTAAGACAATAAAAACTTACAAAGCAGACACAAAGAAACATAAAACCATACCAGTGTCACAGCAGGTGTGTTAAAATGCCATAAAAGATAAGCTCACGTGTTGAAAGCCAAGAATAAAAGTGTGTTTTTAAAAGAGATTTATAAACAGGAAGAGAAGAGGCCTGTCTGACACTCAAGGCTAAGTTGTTCCACAACCTGGGAGCAACAACAGCAAAAGCTCTGTCACCTCTGAGCTTCAGCCTAGTTTTGGGGACTGTCAGCAGCAACCAATCAGCTGATCACCTCTGATGCCCACACAGTGCTCAAGTCGAGAGATTAAAATGCTGTGATCAATAGTGTCAAATGTAGCAGACAAATCTAAGAGGACTAAAACAACAAACTTTCCGGAATCTATTAACAAGAATGTATCATTTGAAACCCTCAAAAGTGCACTCTCTGTAATGTTGCAGGCTTTAAACCCAGACTGAAACGGCTCAGTGATACCATTGTCCTCTAAAAATGAGAACAGCTGGTTGTAAACAACCTTCTCTAATAGTTGAGAAATAAATGGAAGATTAGAGATGGACCTGAAATTGGACCAGAGAGAGGGGCCAAGGCCTGTTTTTTAAGTAGAGGGCATATAAATGCATGCTTAAAAGCCTCAGGTACTATACCAGAGGAAAGACTGCTATTAATAATCTGAAGTACACTTGATCCGATGGTAGAAAATACCTCTTTAAACAAACGAGGTGGGACGGAATCTGCAGGGGAACCAGAAGGCCTCATATGACAAACTGTGCCCTCTAGAAATAAGAAGGACACAGGCTCAAACTAACCAAAAATAGATGAGTAGTGTAGAGGAATAGCAGAATCACAGGAAGGCTGAGAAATACAAACTCTGGTTGACACAATTTTATCAGTGAAGAAGTGAAGGAAACTTTCACAAACTTCAATGGAGGCATCAAAACCGACATACTTAGGAGCGTGGAGAACAATGTCTATGGTTTTGAACAGAACTCTGGGGTTGTTACAATTAGAAGAAATTATGCCTGAGAGATATTTGTTCTTCTCAGCTTTTACAGTTTTTTGATAATGTAATTGGCTCTCTTTGAGAATATCAAAAGAAACATGCAGCCTGTCCTTTTTCCACCTGCGCTCCGTTCTCCTGCACTTGCGCCTGGCAGCGAGCGTGACGTCACTCAGCCAGGGCTCGGGGGCAGGTTTGGTGCGTCGGCTCTTCAAAGGAACAATCATGTCCAGTGTTGTAAACAAACAGAGTGGAAACTGGAAACCAGTTCATCAATATTTAAACAAAGAGTCTTCAGAGTTATCCTCGCAAAGACCAAGAAAAGTGGAGGAGAACAGTCTATGTCTTTTAATGAAAATGATTTGGCTACAGAATAAATACCAGATCAAAAACACTCTTCAACAAGGAATGCTGGAGACCAGTGCAGCTTCTAATTTTAAACAAACTGGAACAGATTTCTCGTCATGTAGGACCACCCGATAGGAGCAGCCAACCCCTCAGGATCCAAGACTGGACCCAGGTTTAGGATCTGAGACTGGACCAAGGTCTAGGAGTCCTCACACTGGAGCTTTTCTTTGGATGGAACTTGGCCCTTCACTTGTCTGTACCTTAAAAACAAAAAAAGATTAGTAAACATTGTCATGTTTGCATAACAAAGTCTAAAATAAGACTCCAAGTTTGCTACTCAAAGTAGAAAAAATAAATACAGTTGCTCCTAACATTTTTACTCATTTCCAAATAAATATGTTCAATTTAATATTGATTTCAGTAATTTTATCTTAGATTTACTTTAATATTTTTGAATTATTGTGCTGGTTGCTTGTGTCATTACCTGCTGTTCCTCTGCTG
>JARVLU010000646.1:12871844-12887010 GCA_031762415.1 Simpsonichthys santanae
TTCCCTTAAAATGATACATTCTCTCAGTTTAAACTTTTGATCTGTGATTTGTGTTCTATTCTGAATAAAATATTAGAAGTTGGCACCTCCACATCACTGCATTCAGCTTTTATTCCCAATTTGTTTAGTGTCCCAACTTCTTTGGAATCCGGTTTGTATTTCCTTGTTACAGTGACTTCAGGACTCTTTTAAGACAAGAAAATCAGCAAAAATAATTGAAGGAAAAATACATTTCTACTCTGTACAATACTTATTTACTATTCTTTTTATACTATATTTTGCTATTATGGGGAGTAACTGAAACCCTGTATACTTAATTTTGTTCCACCTCATGTACCACATGTGATGGAAACAACAATAAAGTTGACTTGAACTTGAACATTTAATCCCATGAAGGCAGTGCAACTAATAAAGTTTAAATCAAGTCTAAGAAAAGAGATGATGACTTTGAACAAAAGTCTTTTAATGATGAGTAATTAAGTTTTTACATGTGCATTAGCTGCTGAGCACAACATACCATAAAGAGTTCATTTATTCACATGTTTTCTGCTTGGCTTCCTTCCTTTTTTCCACTTGGCTTTTGTTATCACATCCAGTCCCCTCCTTCTTCCCCTCTTCCCCCTCTGTCCTTTTCTTTGAGCAAATTTAATCATCCACTTTGCTTCCTAAGTCTTCCTTTAACAACTCCTCACTCCAATAATGCTTAGACCTCTGAAGGGCTTAGAGAGCGCAGTGAAAGGTAAACACTTTACAACATTTTTCAGAACCATAAAAAGGAGTTGTTCTATCAAGGTTATAAAAAACTAAATAAAATATGTGAGGTTTAATAATGTCAGTGGCTCACGGCAGAGATATACACCTGCTTCTTACAGGAGATTTTTACTAAGTCGGCTGCTCACCGCTGCACTGAGTGATGTGTGTGGGTCGGCGCAGGGTTTACTGTGTGGGAACACTTGATTGCATTTAAGGGTGAAATGTTGAGGGGCTGTCAAGTGTGTACGCCTGTTTGTATGTCGCTCTGTATTAATGTGTGCGCATGTGCAGTGTTTTGCAATGCATCGTTTGTCTGGTAGCATGTATTACTGTAATTACAGTAAACTATAATCAATGTCCCAATTTTGGAAGTCTTTGCGGTTTTGGAGAACAGAATGCCAGTAGTGCTACAACCCACCAGAAATACCATCCAGTTATTAATAATACTTTTTTAACAGCCTATTGTGTTTATGATCCTTTAATGAAAAGCAAGGTCTCTTTAAAATGTTGGAAGAAGCAGCACAGAAAATGTGACAGACACTAACTCAACTTGCCCACTACTTTTGTGTTCCCAATCAAAAATTACAACATTCCTGACTATAAATCAACTGATGCTAGGACAGATTTTTATTTCCAAACAGGCTTAAGAACTTCCTTTTTATAAATTATACAGTTATGGTCAACTTGGGTATCCTGAGTTATCCCTTATAGTGTCCTCTCAAAGCCCCAGCCAAAACAAGTGGTTGCTCATCCTGAGCTTGGTTTTGATGGAGGTTTCTTCCTGTTAAAAGGTAGTCATTTCGTTTTACTCTTGCCCATGTGCCGCTCAGAACGGTAGATTGCAACAAATCTAATTTATGATTGAAACAATGTTGTCAATGATCAACAATGGTTTTGTCTCCTTAAATGACATGTGTGAAAAAGTTATGGAAAATTAAAATATATATATATATCTTTTTTTAGAAAAAAAAAAAAAATTTTGTCAACATTTCAATTATTAACAACTACAGTAGTCCCTCGTTTATCGTGGGGGATCCGTACCCTGAAGTCCTGCGATAAGTGAAAAAACGCAAATTAGGAATAGTAGTGATAGTTTATATATTAAGGCGTTTTAAACCCTTTCCACACTCTTGCAATATTCTAAAAAATGTTTCTAAACTCTAAATGCACTAAAACAACACAAAATGTCATGATTTCAGCTCTCTGCCTCCTGCTGCACTCTTGGCCACACCCATTTCTTTGCAGCAGAGCAGGGATCAGCTGATCAGCTGCAGGAGGAAGCTTTTTCTGCAGCTGTAGGCTGCACACAGGTGCTAAATAATTTAAAATAATTTATTTTAAACAAAAGTTCCATGCTGATCGTGCAGCTCATCTATTAACCAGCCATTGTGTGTCATGTCCAATCTTACTTTGAAAAACCACGATACAGCGAATCCGCAAAAAAACGAACTGCAAAGTAGCAAGGGCCTACTGTATATTTAAAACAGAAACTGAACATTTAAACACAGCATAAAAACTAACTCTGTGTTCTGTTCAAATTTGATCAATTTAGAAGATTCTTCTTTTACTATAAAAAGAGTTGTTGTTTTTTTTAATAACTTTGTTTACATAATTATCTAATGAGACAAGGTCATTGATGGTTTTTGTCAAGAAGTGTTTAGTTTCTGTTTTGCATTAATAAAACAACAAAATCAAGCCTGTGGTCAACGAATCAGAGAAAAGATGTGTGTAATATTAGATGTGGTCTTTATGTTGATATCCAACAAACAGCTCTAATTATCATTATTTTACTTTGTGAACTGTTCATTGTTCTTGTTGTCCACTCTGAAAATACAAAATAAGGAACCAGGCTGAAAAACAAAATAGTTCCCAGCATCATGAAAGTTTGAAATCTAATTAATTTGAGTTTTAAAGGTCACAGGTGGGTTCTGCACTTACTTTTGTCAGTTGGTAATAAAACCAGTGAACACTAATGATTAACAGCTTTTTCCTAATTAGCGTGTGCACCACTGCTAATCTGGACACCAAAGTTCACACAAAAATCATTACATCTTTAAACTACATCTGTCACAGAGGATGCTGTAAGGAGCTTTGTCTAAAAAGACAAAGATACGTGCACTATATAAAGAGTTAAATTATCATGAAGTATTTCTGTACAGACTGCTGACCCTCAGCATCTGTTTGTGGTTTTATTTAATGCTAATGGAACATCTGTGCACAGCTTCCCTGACAGAGACAGCATGGTTAATTGGAGACAGATTACCTCACTAATTATGTCACTTTTCAATGTCCATGTTTGTTTTTAAGAGCTTTTGAGAGGAAGAAGTGCGGCTTGATTCCTTCTTGATTCACAGCGGCACAAACATTTATGTAAATGTGCCTTTGACAACAGTTTTGTTGTTTTGCTTTAAATGCAGGGTACACTCATCTGTGCATTAGTGGCTGAGCTTAGGATGTCAGTGTTTTCTTGTTCTGTCAGCACTGAAGCGACACAAAATCTGCACCATAAAGTTGAGTAAAGGGGGAAAAAATACTTTGGTACTTTTTAAAAAGTACCAGAAAGTACTCACTGAATGTGCATATGGAATTGAATTTACTGACTTATTGTTGCCACAAGTAGACAACTTAAGCAAATAAACTCTCTTTTTTTGTTTAACAATTTTATACATACTAAGCTAAACATATGTGTCCATAGTTGTGCATCATAGCCAACATATACTCTGAGAGATTTGGGTTATACAATATTTTTGAACAAAATGTTGTTATTAAATTATCAACCATGTCTGCCTGTTAGCAAAACATCTATTGAACAACTGAACAGAATTTGGTTAAACTTTCAGAAAATAGTGATTGGGTGTCCATCTACAAGTGATTACGATACTTATTTGGGAGAGCCACCACAGCTAACCAATATTCAAAGCTACAAATGTATTTATACCTCAGTAAATCTGAAAATTGTTGAGCGATATTAGGATTTATAGTAGCTGAGTTATTCTCAATCCATGCTTCAAGCATTAACAGATGACTGAAAATCCTGAGATTGTACGTAACACCATGTACAATATTTACTGAAACAGCTACAGCTCTACACTTTCTTATCAAAGGATGACTTTTGTTCTGGCGTGAAAAGCAGTGAGTGATGTTTTGAAGGATTGCTAGGCCTTTATTTCAAATCATGCTTCTTCTCAAGAAATGCTGAGCTGATCACAGAGTAAAAACTTCTACCTATTCTTTTAAACCATTGGGTTTTTGTTAACAGTGATTCCCTAAGGATGGCAGATCTCTTTTAAGGCCTTAACCTCCCACTCCTCTCCAAGTACAAGAAGCAGAACTAAAGAGGAGGTCATGAAGAGGCAGAAACGTGGTTTTGAACCACAGTACTTGCTTCCTAAATGTGAAAAAGGCGTAGGTATAGATGCTGTCCTGTGGTGGGAAAGACAACAAGAAAGATAAGAAGGTTAAAATGTCAGGACAAACAAGCTGGGTAAATATACGAGTACGTGCAGGAAGCACATATAGGCTTCACAGCTGCAAGCCTCACAAGATAAGAGAAAATTCTGAACATGAGAATTATGGACATCATAATGGCAACTTCAAATAGTGCTTAATAAGCTGCTCAGTGCTGTTTCAGCACCAGTGCCTTTGAGCAAAGTCAAAAAGGTGAAATAAAGTACCTTGAAATGAATGCAAATAAATGATGATGAAAGACAGATATCAGAGGCAAAAAATATGAAAGAAAACACAGGAGATAAATCAGAAGTGGGGACCGTTATTGATTTCATTGTAAGCTCTATGAAAGGTGAACCAGCTAGTCATAAGAGAAAGACGTAAAATGAATATAACTCAATCTATTATACAGATATTGAGCTAAAATGTGGTGTGGCGGTAACCAAGCTTAATCTCTAATACATTTTCTGAGCATTAACACTAGGGGTGTAACAATACATCGATTTGAATCGATATATAGATTAAATGATTAATGATTCAATTATATTGTGGCAAAACTAAAACATCGATTCATATGTCATCTTTAAAATATGCTTTTATTTTTAAATTACCAAGGCACGTCTGTATCACCATTTCCGTGCACGGCTGCGCTCTGCGGCCGCCTCGGCAACATGGCAGACGAGGCAGAAGACACAGATAATGAACTTCACTCTCCTGCTGGCTTTAAATCAACACTGTGGAAATATTTTGGATTCTGACAGAAGGACGGCTCAACAGACAAAACTCAAGTCGTATGCAACAGGTACCAGTGCAAGTTAAAATGCTCGGGGAACACAACAAGTTTGGCCGTTCACCTGAAGAAGAAACACGGCATTGATAACCATGTAATGTAAGCTCAATATCTAGTTTTGTTTCTTTATAACTGAAAGGTCATCAGGGCACTTTTAAGGTAACTGGTTTAAAAAATGCACTTAAACATGAGAAATGTGAGACTATACTGAACAGGTCATTTGTTTTTATTTTTTCATTAAGAAAATTATATATTTTTTTAATATAAATGCCTGGTGCCTGTAATAGAAATAAAATGGTTAAATCATATTTGAATTGTTTTTGTAAATGTATTTATATGTAAATGAGATGGGCATTTGATATCACAATATATCGATCACAGACTTGTGAATCGGATAGAATCGAAATATCGTGACAGACTTTGTGATACTGAAAAAAATCGTATTGTCATACAAACAAATCAATATAATATCGTATTGTAGTAAAGCTGGTGATTTACACCCCTGACTTTTTTTTTTTTTTTTTTTAGTTTTGACATGCAAAGATATTAGGGGTTGAATAGACTAGTTGACTAGTCAATCCTAGGACATCTCAAGAGTTTTTATAGTTCACGTTGAATAGTCACAGTCACCACCGCCCACCCCTCAGTTCCCAGCCCTATTCCATCCAATCCACGTTTGGATCACCACCAGCCGCACTGACCGTCCGGTTAAAAGACGTACAAAAAGTTCAGATGGATCACTGCCAGCGACCCACCTGCGGCTTAACTGGACCCAGGCGCTGCGTCAGTGGACACACACAGCCAATGACCATTAATAACTATAATAACTATAATATTATAATAAGGTGCTCTGCCGCCAGCCCCACTGCTCTCAGTTCTATTCCACCCAATCCACAGCAGTGGATTAAATAAAATAAAACTAAGAGCAGCAGCCAGCAGCAGCCCACCAACAGCCCACTCGCTGTTCTTAGCCTTGTTTTTATGTACACATGTTTCTTTCACTTTTGCAGCTTAATAATTGCTTTGGTTTTCTTGTGATATTTGCAATATGATAAATGGTATGAGCATAACTATACGCCCAATGTTTTTTCTTTTTTTTTTTTTTTTGTAAATTTATTTTTTTGCACATTTTTTTTGCGAATATTATATTGCGTCTTGAGTTCCTATGATGACATCGACTAGTCAATGTCGACTTGACTTTTATCATGTTAAAAGTTGACTTTAACAAATATGTAGTCGTTTAACTCCTAAAAGGTATATTCCTTCAAGAAATGTTGGTAAGTTTTATTATTTTTAGTTCAAAAGAAGTGTAAATATAGTAACAGTGCTGACTATACCCATCAGCTTCCTGATTACCTGAACTTACATATTTACATTATTGTACAGTAATTTATGCAAAAAAAGAGATAAAAACCTTTTTAACTAGAAGAAATGAAAGATCGCCTAATCAGAGTAACAAATAAAATGCCATGTGACTCATTCGAGAAAAAAACAAGTTTTAATCTACATACATGTGTGAAAATGAGGTTAAAACATCAGAGAAGAAAGTTGTCAGTAACAATCTGACACTTTAAAATGGGCTTTTGATGCAATACGTCCATGGCGGTTAAAAAAAAAAAAAAAGCAAAGGTAGTTTGTATTTATCAGCAAGAAACTAATGCTTTTTTTTTTTTTTACTTTTTAGATGCTCCTTTGTGGCGGGCAATACACATAATTCATTTAATAGTTTGTAAACAATCATGCCAACTATGAGAACTAAAAAAGAACAGGAAAATACAGATGCACATGTCCATATGTTCAATAACGACACAATCGGCTCTTAAACTGAAGAGCTACTTCTGAAATCCCCCACAAGATGTTACCAGGTTTGACTCAGATATGGAAATCACAGAAATCCTGCACAGTCAAGACTGCCACAGCGACTCTGACTCACAAAGCACCTGTATATACAGAATGACAGTAAAACTCTGCATCCAGCCCACTGTAAGCCTGCAACAAGACATGTACTAAGCTGCTTAATGTCACTGCAGAACAGAGGAAAGAAGAGCTGAGGAAAGAGAGGAGGATAGATGGAGGGAGGAACGTGGATGGATGAATGGACAAAGAGGAGGACAAGGGGGATTTGGCCCTGTGATAGGCTGTCACAGGATGGGTGAGGATGACAAAAATGGATGCATGTATGTTTAAGAACGAGTCAGGCAAAGTAGAGTGAACCTCCCCTTCCAGACAGCTTGTCACAAGCCTAAGTAACTCTACCCCCCCAAGTGAGTTGGCACATAATCCAGGTAACGTTGCACGAATAATGGATGAAACATCAAACGGCACCCCCTCCCCTCCTTCCCTGCCAACCTTCCACCTTCAACTAACCAACTATAACATTTTTGCACCCCTGCCTGCCAGCGAGCCCATCCAAAAATCCACTTTCATGTTAGTGCCGTGCAGCGCGCTCCGAAAGCTTATCACTGTTGACAAATCTGCTCTTTGCCAATATGCTTAAAAAATAATAAAATAAATAAATAAATAAATAAAGGGATTTTCTTTTATAGCCCACAAAAAAAATCATTAATATGACTAATATTCATTTGGTCCTACATGAGATTGCCATACATTATTTTTCCTAAGGGGTGGGGACGGTGGTGTTAGCTAATATGCAATGAGAGATGTGTTGGGTCCCAGTGTGTGGCAGGAAGACAGAGTGTTGGTGCTCCCTCAGTGAGAATTTGAAGGGAATGTTGCATAAATATAAGCCCTATTAAGTGTAGGGAACGTAATTTGTGAAAGTGACACATCATTCTTTCTGTGTTGTCTGGTAATTGCAGACGCTGCATCACGAGGGCTGTGAGTGAGACAAATGCATCCAGGATATGGTCAACAGGGGCGGATGTAGGACGTTATTGGTGTTTGTGTGTGTGCTCGCCAAATATAACGATGACACAAAACTTCTGCCTCTTTCTCTATGCTGCGTTGCACCTTTTGGGTCTGAGTTAGTGAAAGTTGCAAAGACATAATTGAAAATGGCAGCAAACTGCCCAGACGCTGCTGGAGGTGTAGGGAAGGCAGGGTTTTATCAGGAGTTGGAGGACTTTAATAGGCCAAGGAAGGAAACAAACAGGTAGGTTAGAGTTAGCATCACGCTCCCTGAAGCTCCTGAGCTGTTTTTGGTAGAGTGATTGGACGCAGGTCAAAAGGGAATCAGACTTTCCCTCATCAGGGCAAACCCCTGTGAGGTGTAAAGGGGGGTGAAGGTTGAGTCTTTGCCCTCCTTTTCTTTCACTTTTACACTTTCTCTTGAGAGCCCCAGCAACGAGACCTTAATGAAGACGAATGCGAGGAATCCATTTGCAGCATCTTTGCTCCATCTGGCTGGGGCTCCTCTCTGTGCCTCAATTAGCACAGCAGCTGGGGAAGAGTTCCTCCAAAACAGCCCTATTACACACACCAGTGTCTGGTGGAGCAGCTACAGGCTACAGACACTGACATGCACTAAAATATGAGGAAAACATGCGACCAAAGTTTCATTTGAATCAAGGAGTGAATCAGCAGCGTTTATGAACTCTACTTCACACCACCGAGTGAAATGTCTGACAAATAGAACAGGAAGTTCTTTAAAACATGATTTGGAGGTAAGATAAATTAAAAAAAATGCACATGTAATTTGTCTCATATACTATTGATGATTTGCTGAACATTTCAGGAAATGTTGCACTTTTTTTCCCGCTCAGAATATGTTTAAATATAAAATCTAAGTAATTTAAATACAGAGGGATTTAAATGGTGCTTTTAGGTTTGTACACAACAATACAGTGGCAAAATAATAAAATGCCGTGCCATAAATTTACTTTACAGCATTGTTCAACTTAATAATAAAAACAGTATAAAACCAGAAATAGAGAATCAAAGCGTAAAACTATGACAAGTAATTTAAGGATCAAACTAACTCCAAAGTTATATAAAAAAAGATATAAAACTAAGAGCTACAAAATTGACAGAATAAAAGCAAATCTATGAAAATCAGTACATAGGAGTAAACATTATGCATACCACAGGTTAAAGTTGCAATAAATGTGAAAAGTGGCAAATAAAATTGAGCTCTGTCAAATAAATAAGATTTCAGATTGGCTTTGAAGGAAGTGAGTGAGTTGGCGTTTTGGAGCTGATTCCAACAAAGCTTGAAAACTAAAAGTTCTCCCTCCCATTCTAGCTTTAGAGATTCTCTGAACAGAAAGAAGACCTGCATGCTGAGAAAGGAGCATTCTAGTCAGGTTGTGGATGACAGTTACTGTTTTAATTATGCTGGAGCTAGATTAATCAGGGCTTTACAGTATGTCATGAGGAGGATTTTAAATTATATTCTGCTAGTCATGGGAAGCCAATGCAGAGCAGCCAATATAGAAGCAACGTGGTCTCTCCTTTGAGTACCAGTCAGCACTAAAGGTACAGCATTCTGAATAAACAGTAAGATTTTTCAAGGCATTTTTGGACACCCAGCTGTAGCACCATTATCAGTCCAGTCAGTAAAAAATAAAAAAAATATATATATATGAACCACTTTTTCTGTTATTTTGAGAAAGTATGCTTCAAAGATGCTGCAAAGACAGAAAAATGCTGTACGGAACTTTGTTTAATTAAAGGATAGGGCTTGGTCAAATTTAAACCAAGGTTTTTCACAGAGAAATCCAGGTCTTGTAATCCTATCAAGAAGGATATTTCAAGTGCACATTTCCACAAGTTTTTTTTTTTTTTGTTTTTTGTTTTTTAGAGCCAATGGCTTTGACCTCACTTCTTACTCGAATTTAGCAGAAGAAAACCGAGGGCATCAGTTTGTTTGTCTCTAAGGCAGGTCTGAAATATGAGTAGCTGATATAAATTGTCTGTCTCATTGATATATAAAAATGTATGTTACTGGCATGTTAGTGTATGCTACATTTTCTAATAATATGGCCTAAAAAAAAGCATATACAAAGAAAACACAACTGGATCAAGAACTGTACCCTGAGGAACACCATGATGACATTATAAGGACATAATCGACAGATAGATATGATTTCAATCAGTCTATGGCATAGACTTGATGGTAAGTATTAAATGGACTGTATTTAATAATGCCTTTCTATCTTATCAAGACACCCAAAGCACTTTACACTACAATCTGTGCCTCATTTACCCATTCATACAGCACTCTACTACATCTATACAAAGAATAATCAGTGCTTTATCACATTCATACACCAATGGGACACACATCAGAGACAATTGGGGGTCAGTGTCTTGCCCAGGGACACTTCTGCATGCTGGTGGAGTCGAACCCCCAACTCTTGCATTGGAGGACTGCTCTAACCACTCAGCTGCAACTGCCCCAGTGTACAGTACAACAAATGCTACTGAGGGATACATAAAACCAATAAGTGATGTTTTCACATTCTTCTGATTTTCAGACGTCTTCCTTTGTTCTTAAGAACAAGAAGCAAAATCCAACAGGAATGCAGTCAAGTCAGAGCCTAAATGTTATTTAACAAATGCATATAATTCCTTTTATGCAATAGCTCATATGCTGACTGTGTTTCTGTGGTGGGCGATAAGTAGATGTGTATAAAGACTGATGTTCACAAACTCCGAATCAAACACTGGCCGCTACCCAAACATGACCATGAAGGCAAGCATGTAGTCCCTACAATCTGCTGATTCTCTGGATTAGATCAGTGTAAGTACAGTGTTACAAACCAACCAGGGCTGACCAAATATTTACACAAAGCTATCCAACTTTCCCAGCACAAACCGTTGGCACACATCAGTCTGCTCATCAGATTAGCTTAAGGCTAACAGATAAGGGCAAACCAGTGTACTGCCAATATCTAGCCTAATCTTGGGCATTTACACTGTAAGCTTGTTATGATGACAAACTTGGCAATGGGTGGCTAGGGCACATTTTTTAACATTGGGCTGAAGAGCTCAAGCAGACAGAAGCTCCGCTCCTTAGAGGGACTGCTCATTTCAAATTGGCCCACAGAGGCTTTGAGGCTCAAATGCAGAAAATCTGGCGTGCCTTTGTACAAGAGGTGATCTGAAGGTTATCTCTGGAGGAATAACTTGGCCCGAGGTAGCCTAATGAACTGATCGAGAAGGCAAGTAAACTCACTATTTGTTCATTTGTTGTGCACCGCTTGCTCAAGGGTGTATTGACTGTCATTATTGAGAAATTGAAATTGAGAATTTATTTCTTAATAACAAAAGAAAACCTATATTGTTGCAATATAAATGGGGAAAAAGGATCAATTAAGACTAATCAGCTGGCAAACTGTTTCAGAATATTGTCTCAGTGATTCACAGCATCTGTGCATCTCTTTCTTTCTGATGCTATTACCACCCTAAAACTGCTTATTTGCCATTTATTCAGCGGATTTGTTAGAGAGAGAGAGAGAGAGAGGGGGAAAAAAACTATGATGAAAAAACGTTATTACCCAGCCCATGCTTTGCATCTAAAATATTCACCACCAGAAAGCTTCAGTGCATTTAATATACCTTATAGTGAAAAGTATCCAAATAAATTATGAAGGCCTTTCTATGAGGAGTCATCATGCTCATGCTCTGCAAATGAGTTTCCAACAACAGCCTCTCAACAACACGCATGTTGTATGAATTATTTATTGTAGAGTGTAAGTTAGAATGCATGATTGATTTCTTCTGTATGTCTTTTGGTGGTGCTGTGTACATTCTTGCACAGTGATAGCTAGGATGTGCTTCAGGCCCCTTATGAGCTGAAAATGGTAGATGAAAAAATATGAAATGAGTCAGGTACATTTGGTCATTAAGCAGATTATAAAAACTAGAATCAAAATGTGGTAAAATAATCTGAACACTGAGAACCTTTATCCGCCTTTTTAGTTAAAACAGTTGGCATAAGTGTTGAGATGAACCTTCTTTTTGTTTTGTTTCTTTGATTAGTGATTTAGTATTAATGTTTAAAAATGTTTTTTTTCTTATATTTTATTATCATTGGTGCTGATATTCTTTATATTAAGTGAACTACATTTTGGTCAAATGCAGTGGTTTTAAACATGCTTTATAAATAAAACTGTATCAACCTATTTCACACAAAAAATAATTTCAAGCAAAATGAATAGATAAAAATGCACAAATTAATTGTAATTCAAGCCTATTAGAGCATCAGATAGGATGGAGAGGAGAAAAACGCAGGTCGTTTTAAGAGTTTTGATTGTAAATAGAATTTTTTTTTTTTTTTTAAATGGGATCTCTTTCTTGCTTCAAATTTTCTGCCCTCCATTTCTTCGTACATCCTGTCCTGCAGTGATGAACACAAAGTCTGCTGCTAAACTCCACAGGGATTAGATATAGGGAGCACCCCCCTCATCCCAACAAACAGCAGCTTCCAACGTTTACAACCATTAGTTTGTGGTGAGTGTGTATTTGTGTGTACTAGTGCTGATGAGTCAGAGTGAACACTGAGTCCTGCCCCAGGGGCATCACTCCTTCATGGCAGTGGCTTCGTCAGCATCAAAGACATTCCATCTAAATGTCAAGCATACTACTACGCATCTGTGTAGTATTTATGTTTTCACTGCAAATTTGCACAGATGTGCATGACTGTGCATATAGTACAACAACATGTTTTGCCATTTAAGTTTTCGTACAGTTCCTAACACTTCCCTGTGTACTCCTGTATTTTTTTTTTTTTTTTTTAAGAGGTGTGTTTGTGAATAACTTACTCATTTTACAGTCAGGTCATTTTTCCTCAGCAATCATCAAAGATTACTTAAAAAAAATGAAGGAATATAATTTCTTGAAGGAGTGCATTTTGCCTACCCCCTTTCATGCCAGAGTCTTAGACTACTATACTGAACAATGAGTTGTACCCATTTAGTCAAACCTTGAAAAGACCATTGTACACAATCTCATGTGACATCTTGTATGATCTGTTAGCACTTGAACTTGTGGTATAAAAGACTCTCAGCTACTGCCACACCAGATTTCCACTGAGCATTTCTTTTAGTCGGCTGATTTAAAAAGGAAGAAACATTTTGTGTTAATTAAGACTAGTATAATTAATGCTTATCTTGAAATGGACTGAGTCAAACGTTTGAGTTGTAGATGTACAACAAATGAATATCATTTGTCTGAGGAGCCACAACAAACTCAGTCCCGCAAGCAGCACACTAACAAAGTGGGCCAACAAGTTTGCTGGTGATGGGATGGTTTCTGGGGTCAGCCCTCTCCCCCATCAACTCCTCTGAGGCAGCTATAGCCAAAGTGGTTCAAAACATCAAAGTTCATGCTCAATAATCCAGGTAGAAAATCCAACAAAGTTAAGCCAGGTCCTCTGGACGCATTCCTTTTTTTTTTATTTTATTTTTGAGATGTTTCATCCTTCATCCAAAGGACTTCGTCAGTCTGAGGAGCCACAACAAAATCAGTCCCACAAGCAGCACACCCACATAGTAGGTCAACCAGTTTGATGGTGATAAAATGGTTTCAATGACTTTAAAGGTGATAAGATGGTTTTAAGTACAAGGAAGCCATCTTATCAGCAGCAAACTGGTTGGCCCACTATGAAAGTGTACTGCGTGTGGGACAGTTTGTTGTGGTTCCTCCGACTGATGAAGTCCTTTGGATGACGCACGAAACATTTCAATTAAAAAAAAAGAAACCGTCCAGAGGACCTCACTTAACTTAGTTGGATTTTTTTTTACCTGGATAATTGAAAATTAACTTTGATCAATGAATACTTTCTGAAAATGTGATTGAAAATGAATTCACTGGTTCATGGTTCATTTTGGCAACAGACCAACAGAAAACATTATCAGCTGCCTTCGCTTTTCAGGTGCAGTCAATAACCAGACTTTAGTCTAGATTTAAGTATAAAGAGGACATATATTAAGAGTTTGGTTGTTGTGTAACGTACTATCATTAGATTAAGATCACATGGGGAAAAAATGCCTACAGCCATGTTCAGTGTTCAATGTAGCAAGTTTCAGTGTGTCCACTCAAACATCAGGGCAGTCTTCATAATGATTCAAAGAGGCCATTAGGATGTGAAGAAGCCCCTGTTGCATGATCCTTTTGTTGCATATCCTGGCCTTACATGGCCTTATCGCCTCCCCCAACCCACTCAACCACTGAGAAGCTACACTCAGTGAAGTCAGTCCACACCAATTAGCCTTTGTTACAAGTTGGGCCTTCACAATGTCACTGCAGATCATCTGCTACTTCAGCACGGCCTATTAAAGGAAAAGATGACTGGACTTAGACGATTGTTCTCTCAGGAGTGGCGCTTGTTCACTTGTTGCACGTTTGACTTTACCTATGAACCATTACACACTTTCCACCTAATTTCAGCATAGCATTTTTTTTTTTTTTTTTCAGGAGAACAATTTAAAGGTAAGAATGAGGATATCATATGACTGAGAGAAATAGAAAGAGTTTATTAAACTGTTATTTCTGTTTTTTTTAAACAATTGGCACAGGAAGTGGTATGAAGAAAGCTGCATCTTTGCTGCCTCTCTCAGGTTATGGGATGGGACTGCACACTGACGCTTGTTCTCTTTTGTTTTTATAGAAATATATACTATATACAGTATACTGTATATAAATGTTTCACATAAAATCCAATATTTTTCCCTTCATTCTTTTCCTACCCAACAATAACTTGCTCACTTTCATAATTTTGGGATTTTTCAACTTTGCTTTCATATTTTCAAACCATCTCTTCCACAACTCCTTGTTCTCCCCACCCCCACCTTTCAGCTGAGCCACTGTGTAATAGATTCTCACTGATACATTTTAGGAACAACTCAAATACACTGTAAGCTATGGTGGCCCTGAGGTTTAAACAAACAACATTTGAAAAACAAAACAAAAACAAACAAAAAAAAAAAAATAACAGAATTACATTAAGCCTTCAACATAGTTAATAAATTATTTACAACTAATAATTAGATAATAATAATAATTATTATACATATCAATAATACAGTTCATAATTACATAATGTAATTTTGTTTTTTGAAATGCTACTCCTTTTTTTTTCTCCCACCACTTCCGGTTTTCATCACTTCCAGTTTGGCCACTTCTGGTTTGGCTTAATGTAATTTAGTTATTTGAAATATAATTCTGTTTTTTTTTTTGTGTTTTTTTTTTTTTTTTTTTTTTTTTATAAAAATT
>JARVLU010000646.1:12891757-12904910 GCA_031762415.1 Simpsonichthys santanae
ACTTTGGTTGGCCTTGTCGCTGTTTTAAGTGCTCTATAAATAAAATGGTATGGTATGGTATGGTATGGTATGGTATGTATATTCGTATGGAAGAGCACTCCTATATGAAAAAGCCTAAGAATGGATTTATTAAAACTGGTGGGAATATCCTCTGGTCAGGTGGTGTAGTCACAGCTAAAAGATAAAATGTGTGGCTTAGTACATCAGAATTTTTGCTAAAGGTTAGAAGCCGCAGCGATTGCCTGTCTGCTGGCGCTGTGCTGTGTTGTGCTCCAGCAGCAGGAGCTTTACAGCAATGCGGTGACAGCACCACAGCTAAGTACAGAGACTTGGGAAGATGTACTTAGAGCTTTAGCAGCGTATGCTAGACAGCAAAAGCTGACTACAGAGTACTGAGCACCACAGGGATGCCAAGGAAAGAGAGGAGGGGGTAGGGGTGTGACAGAGGAGATTCCATTACTAAACAGAGAGAACATTAAGAAGATTTAATTTGCCAAATGACACCATAGTGAAGCACATTCCATTAGTGCAATACATCTCTGAATATTTAGGTTTAGCTCATTCCAGCTTCTCTCTTCTGCTTCTTCCCCCCACCCTAAAACTTTTTGGCTTAGACCCCTCCTCTGTGCCAGATTTATTTTTATTACATAATATTGCAGATGAAAGAACATGGAGGCTGTGCTTGCATGCTCTCTTTGTTTCTCTCTATTGCTTCAGTCCCCTTAAACCATCACCACGCATGCAACAAATACAAATGAGTAAACAAGCTAATATTTATGCACAAAGGCACACTCAAGTGCACACAGCCACAAATGCATGCAACACAAGTAAAATGAATTTATTTTTATGATTCACATGTAAACAAATTTATTTAAACCAATGTAGTATGTGATTAATATCAAAGCTAAGTTTACTAAAAGGGCTGTCGGGTGAGAGTGAAGTGTAGAATTTTACAGTTGGTGTCAAGTACACACAGATACAAAGCAGTAAAATAAATTTAAAAACTGAAAAATGTAACATTGTGCCAAAAGTACCAAACATAAAAAAGATCAAATTCTACATATCTGCATCCCATTTTCCAAAAAAGTGGGTACATTGTGTGAAATGTACCAACAGCTTAACTGTTAATCCTTTAATAAATCCTAATTACCTGATGGCACTAATTAGAGCAATAGAAACTCAATGGAAAGCAATTCTTGCAATCTTCTGGAGGCAATCATAAAAAACAGCACAGTCTAAAACGCCTCTCAGAAACAGATGTTGGATTTTTTTTTTTTTTTTTTTTTTTTGGTTATGTATTTATAATTATAAATAAACAAAGACGCAATAAGAAAATGATAAAATATCAAGACATTAGATGGATGGAATACAAATTTGAGAGACAATGAATTAAAGTTTGATTCGTTTTTTCAGTTATTTTTTTTTTCTTATCTCTCCTTTTTTCAGTTTTTCTGCTTAATAATGATGAAGGCTTGGCATGGCAGCAGGCCTGCTCTCCTAACCAGCTTATGTAACCGTGCCCTGGCAGTTCGGAGGATGTGCTAACAGCAAGCTTTCTCAGCGTCATTAGCAGAGTTACACAGCTGGCTTCAAAATAGAGGAGGGGGTGTGGGGAAGACTAAGAGATGAAGAAGAGAGAGGAAAGGAATACTGAAAGAGAACGTGTGACTTAAGAAGTTGAGTCTGAGGCAGGAGTGAAAAAATAGCTAAAAGAGGTGTGGAGGGGGCTGCCTTCAGCTCTGGGACCTCCAGGAGGTCTTTCCCAACACTCCCAGTTGATTTCAAAAACTCTTCAAACACATCTCATACCTTCTTTGTGCACTTGCTCAGGTTTTACTGCAGCAATGCAGCAGGGAAAAAAAAAACATTCTACCTTTTTTCTTCTTTCTGTCTCAAAGGACATGACAGAAAGAAAGAAGGAATTGTTTTCCTCCTCATACAGCATGCGATCATACCTGACATCAAAATCAACAGAGCAACAATATTTGCATGCAAATACCAGCGTGCCCCTGTACGGAGCACAGATTAGGAAAACGGCAACCTTGCATCACAGACCTCGAACAATGTCGGCAAAGACACGTGCGATAGCACGAGCACATCAAACGAAGACGGAAACTGCACAGCGGGAGAAGCTGTCAGTCAAAAACGTCTGAACTGTGGCACCCTGTGAGGATCAAACAGAGCATCAAGATAATCCACCGCATGGGCCAACGTCTCATTTAAATCCTTATTCACACTGCAGAGGCTGCGACAGAGAGCTATAAAGCGCAGTCTACAAAACTTTTTCTTTTTTTTATAGATTTGGTTACGAGGCTGCCTTCTATGTAAACACAGGTTCAGTCAGTCGCCAAAATATCTTTAAAACCGCAAGAAAAGGCAGCTGTTTTCCTGTGTGTTAAGAGGTGTGTAGACATTAGTGATTAATGAGCGGGAAAACTGGCAAAAGGTTTATGGGGTAGGTAACTCTGAAATATACCCACAAAAACTTTATGTATGAAGTCTTTGCCCATATTTGAACTAAAATAAACAATTCCCAATAAAAACACAGACACACATACCTGCACGGTTTATAATTCTCTTTCCAGAGCAGTTTAGTACAAGAAGCTTGGCAGCTGCTGTGCGTTGAGTTGGTATTCAAGCAGATAATGATTGGTGGAAATCCCAGTCCACTGAGAGCTACCAGCTCAGAGAATGGGTAAACATCCGCTGGGCACAGGGAAGGTAAAAACTGGGAATAGACTGGCTGCACATTTCCAACGCTTGAATCGTGGGCAAAAGCAGCAAAAACAGCAAACACAACTCCCACCATGTCCTAAAAATGCTGAGGGAATGAGGTGCAGCAGCAGCTCGGGGCCTCGTTTACAAATGTTGGCATGACTAAGATAAAACTAAAAGCCTGGCATTCCCTGAAGAAATGTGTACCTTTCTGAAAGTTTCATTTAAATCCATCCGTTAAAGAGATATTTTGTTAACAGACAGGCTTAATGCTAACATTTTGCAAAGATCTCACAAAATGAGACGCACTTTTGTTGTTGTTGGTGACTCTTGGCTAGACACACTACATTTTGTCACAATAAAGGTGAAATTGAAAAGATATAGGCATTTGTGTGTGTGTGTTTGTTTATTCAGTTGTTATGGCAGTCATCTTACACGAGATCATCTTAACTTGGGGGAAATTTGGTAAAGTTAAGAAGATGTGGCGCCGCGAAGAACGCACGGGAGCGCACATGGGAGGACTCGCTGTTGTTGTTCTTGAATTTTAACAAGAATAACACGTAAAAACTTTCATTTTTTTTATCGTAATTATAGCAAAGGTGTGTCTCTGTTTACTTTTACCTCAATAAATGCAGTTTAATGGTAAAAAATGTTTCATATATTATTTATCTTATCAAATATATTAATATAAATCATTAATAGCATGAGTCCACTTGTGATAAATGTAATTTCTTTGTGATTTCAGTAACTTTGATGTAATTTAAGGAAAATAACTGTGTTTATGTGAAGCCAGTGGGTGTGAAGGTCCAACCCACTGACGTTGACTGACAACTTCAGTCATTCTGCTGAAAAGTGGCATTATGAAAAAAAAAGCCGTTATGAAAAATGCCATTATGAAATAAATAAGCTATCATGAACAACACAATTAATGAATAAATAAGCCAAGAAGAACACAAATATGAACTGAAAGAATGAAAATTAACATTTTTCTTGTTTTCTTATTTCATAATTTATTTATTTAATTTTGAGCATTTTGGTGTTCCGTACATGGCGTCTTCTCACTACCAATCTCACCTGTAATCTTTCTTTCTTAGAGGGAGATTCCTGCAGCTGTCCTGTCATGGAGCCATCTGAAAAGGTCTGGTTTGTGTCAACATGAGTATCTGCTGTGCACATTTTTGTGACGTTGCAGACAGAAAACTTTGACAAGCCACCCCACTGTGAGAGCCTCTGGGCTGTGCAGTGACCCCATTTTATCACTAAACTACAGAAACACCCCCGGCAGGGCTTAACGTGAAGGGGAACATTTCTGGGTTTATGACGATTCTAAAATCTACAAATGCAAACAGCACATAAAGGATATAAAATGACTAAAAACAGGAAAAACTAAATGTGCAAACAGAAAAATATTTAGCTCATCCTGATATTTGACCTTAACTAAAAAGATATTTCCGGTTCTATAAATGTTTTATAAACTGTCATTAATAATGCCTGTTGTCTAATTGAAACCAGGTATGACCAAAATAGCTGTAAATGTGTCATTTCTCATCGTGAGATAATTTTAGTTTAAACTCTGCCATGCAGGTGGTATGCAATCTTCCAAAGAATGCTAGGTCTTTAATATAAAACTATGAAATTATATGCAAGACAACGTTTTAATCCAGCAATGACTATTTTTTTTTAAATTATTAGTCATTTCCATATACGTATAGTCATTGCTGTCGTGCCTGTATAGATCTGATGAGTTTTACCTAAGGCTGTCAAAGTTAACCTTACAAGAAAACATTATTATGCTCATGCAGTAATTTGATTCTGAATCGATTTTGTTTGACATTTGTAATAAATTGTTGTAATGCACCACAGTTTATTATCAGTTTATTAGCGATTGCAGAACCATAATACCATGGAACTGTGACATTCATGCTTTAAGGTTATACCATCAGAATCCAATGCTATTCCATATCCGTGTCTATTTAGACAATAAATGACTGATTATGAGTAATGTAATCGCCTCTGCTGGCATGAAATTCTTAGCTGCAGTCAGAATATTCTATGCTCCAAAATGAGATGAAGAAGGGATGCAACTTGATTGTCTGGAATCTGCAGTTTGAAAATATATTTTAGTTTGTATTTTTTTTTTTCCCGTGAATTTTGTAGTTGTTCCAAACCTCCACTGGCTCCTGGTTACAAATGACTCTCACTTTATGAAGCCAACCATTCTTACAAACTATTTGAACTCTGATGCTCAACCTACTTCTGGTTTGTCTGAAGTAGTAGCTAGGAGTTGAACAGATTTAAATGCGGACAACGCGGCAATAAAACGTAGCCTTGGGGGGCCACAGTGCAGCCGAACTGTGGCTCCTCCTCGGTTGGTCAGTACTCGCTGTGTTCTGGCTGCTGAAGGGAAACATCTGTTCAAGAAAGTGAAGAGGATGGACTCAAATAGATGTAAGAACTGAAATTGATTTTTCATTCTGTGTGAGGTATGCCGATCGTGTGCGTGTGTCTCCTGCATTTTTTTTTTTCTCTTTGCGGCTGCTTTTAAGTCCTCACTGCAGGCAATCACTAATATCCCCAAAGATGAGGTGGGTGGGGGGAATGGCTTCAAGATGGCAAAGAAAAAATTGATTAGGGCACACACAGCTTCCAGATATTTCCTCATCTGTGCATACCCTTTTATACACACACATGCATTAATAAAATATTATTCAACACGTCTGATATCACTTATCCTCCAGATGTTGTCTTTTCTATGTTTGTCACTTTGTTTTCTTATTTTGTGCCATTTCAAAGGTCTCAGTGTCCACTGTCACGTCTTTTCTTTCACCAACTCTTTTATACCACCTGAGCCAAAGGTGAAAACCAGTATGTTTGTTGCCCATGCCTGTGTATGTTCATATCATTAGCAAAGTAGCTCATGAACCAAAAGACAAATTTTAACTACACTCTCAAATATTCATCAACCAATGTACATCTACAACTTATACAACTTTTTGAATCAACCCTGTTCAAAGATAAGACACCTTAGCAAATACAAAAATAGCTGTAAGTCAATTTTACTGATAATGGACTAAAGTTTAGTGTGGTAGTAGCTGAGACACATTATCAACTTGCAATCTGAGTAATAAATTATTGCTTGGTATTTGTGTTTAAATCTTTGCCATTAACTTGGAATCAACTGTTTTTGGCGTTGGTGGTTAGCTGGCATATCAACAAATTCAGAAAACGCCGGCAGCTGTTTTGGCCATTGTGAAGCTGCCTGGCCTGTGTGAGGGGACGTGCCGTGCTGTGAACACTCAGACTCAGATGCTGTGTGAGCTGAGGCGTAAGCTGGACATGATTCTTGCTGAGAACCAAAGGCTACTTGCAGCTCCTGAATCTTGCTGGCGGGTAGGAATTGATCTTGGAGAAGTTGCAAGCTTGACTCGACAGGATGGACCACAAATTTGAATGTTTGGAGTCGCCATTGAGATGTACCAGTGAGACTGCAGGGCAGACGTTATTAACGGAGTCGGCCTGACCCTAAACAATTATCTGAATCTGGCTCCCCCATGTTGGCCTTGGAAGGCTATCTCCAATTCTCCTGGATGTTATGTGAACAAGATGCATTGCTCTCCCTACCTGATCCCTTCCCCAAGGCCATCTGTGGACCTGTATCAGAGCTCCACTGCTGCTGATAAACAATCACTTATCATAGACTGTGGCTGGGGGTGCTATCTGGGACAGTGTTCACAAACTCAGCTGCAAACGTGCACATGCATACACTCGCTTTCACAGCTATAAGCACACTCCCCTCAAATTAACTACCTTTACTGGCCTCCCTACTTTGTCTCCACCACCCCACTCACACTGTGCAATAACCTAGCTCAGATGCAAGAGGCCAGGTGGCTGCGTCTCACTTGGGCGGCCTGTGCTGGGAGTATTATGTCTTATGTATGTTGCTTTCTTGTGCTGAGGTTTTTTTGCAACTTCACACTCTGTCCTGTTAGGGACACAGTGTGAGATATGATTTTTTTTAACCTCCTCTTTTCTCGTGGTTCCCCTTTTTCCTTATCTAACAAAAAGGGCAGCGCCTCCCATGATGGCTGCAGCCTCAAGCTCCCGTCTACCCATGTCTAATGTTGTTTGGTTGTCTTTTTGTTTCTTTGGACAGCTGTACTGAAATGAAATTTTGTTGTGCTTCTTGTGCAATGACAATAAAAAACATTCTGATTCTGAACTGTTAAAATATCTCATGAAACAATTCTCTTTTGTCTTTGAATACATTTTTACCCTTAATAAACAGACTAAATTTCTTGATGGAAAAGAGTTTATACCAATTCTCTCAAATCAAACAGACATTTGAGGTTTGAAAGTTTAAAACACTAAACTAGCAGGACAATGTGAGGTAAAAGTTTTGACAAAATGTCTGTAGATTGACAGCAAATCAAAGAGTGAAATGTCTTTTAGTGTTTCTCCGTGAGGCCAGCCTGTGGGAGTGAATTCCTCCAGAAATTCTTAATTATTTTAATTTAATGAGGATTTTATTACTGCTAATTTCACCTTTCAATTTAAACAGGAAAAGAAACACATTTATGTAATATATAAATAAAAATATCTGAAATTGGGCTTTGTGTGTCTGTGTTGCTTAAAAGACTACTCAATATGCTGCTGAACAGTGCGTACTGTGTTTATAAAAGAGCCTTTTCATTGCACTTTTGAGTTTTTGCAAATCGCTTTAAATATAAGTGGCTGTTAAATTATAGATTAGACACAAAGCAGAATTGCACTTGAGATGAAATTGTTTCTTTTAAAGAAATGCTGGCAGACAAACAATTGATGCAAGTTTTAAACTTTACTCCTATTATAACCTAGCTCTAAAACTGAACCATGCTCCTCAGAAACTCAGCCTCCAGACATGCATGCACTTAAGATTTAGGTGCTCAAAAAATGACATTAGCAGAGCACTCAAACACACTTAAGTTGGTCTGAAGTTCACCTATTGGTTTTCAGCACCATGCTGCCATCCCACTTTGATCTCTGTTCTGTTCATGTTCTCCCTTCTCAACCTTTTTTTTTAACCTTCTGCCACCAGCCAGTGTTTACCTCATTGACACTTTTTCCATACTTCAGTACAATTTGCATGACAGCCTTGGTTACACTGTCCTTCAACAAGGTGGAAGTAGTGGCACTCTTTGACAAGTTCATCATCCAAATGAAAACTAGTAGCCCGTTTTAAGAAAGACAAAGACAAGGTATCAAAAAACGTTTTACTGCATGAGCATTAAATACATGAAAGAGATCAAAAGCTGTTTGATAAGGCTAGCCATGCTGCAAATTTTTGGTTTTCCAATTACCACTAAGATGTTGAGATTGGTTTAATTTTATGATGATTTGATGACATGCAAAAGAAATGTTAGCATCTGCAAACATCAACTGCAAAATTATTGAAGCTGGAGTAGAAAAAAGTAGAAATCCAGGAGTAGAAAAAAGTAGAAATCCAGGTAGGGCTGGGCCATATCATATAGTTCACAATAATACCAGAAAAAAAAAAAAAAAAAAAAAGCTTTCCCGGGCAAAAAAAGACATCATGATATGCTAATTTCATGATGTAATACGTCGAGGCGCCCCGCCCCCTTAACAACCGAGCGCACCAAACGACCAAACCGAACTGCTCACCACCGCTCCACCTGTCGGCACTGGTGTAACGCTAATTAGTTGCGTGCAATACTAGCAAGCTAAAATGCTAAAAACAAACAACGCGCGTCTCAGCTGTCTCTCCATCCAGCTCTAAACTGCAGGTACAGACAGCTCAACTGTCTCTCCCTTCCCCCACCCCCACTATGAAATTCCGGTGCGGGGTGCGTCTCCCTGCAGTGGAGAGCATCCTGTGCTCCAGCATCAACGTGTGGCATGGAGGTTGCACAGCTGCAGAAAGAAAAGCTCTGCAGAGAGTGGTGAAGGCTGCACAGAAGATGTTGGAGTCAGTCTCCCCACCATCACAGACATTTACAACTCCAGATGCAGGAAGAGAGCCACCTGCATCATGAAGGACCCCACTCACCCAGCACACACACTTTTTTGTCACACTCCCCTCAGGAAGGAGGTTGAGGAGGGTTAAGTGTAGAACCACTAGACTGAGGAACAGCTTCTACCCTGAAGCTGTTACTCATAAATCTCTAACCAGGAAAATCACAGCAAGAAAATAAGAATAATCACTGTAAAGCCACTTTAATTAGTGACTTTTTCACTTTATCTGTCCTGCTGATTTATTGCCTTTAATCCGTTGTATTCATACCCAACTGCTCACTACAGACTCATGTTCAGGCTGCTGTTTAATACACCATATTACTTTACATCATTAGTGTTTAGCATGTATCTTAGATTCTTGTACAGGTACACTGCTTCTTTTAATACTTGATATTTTTGCTATTTTTGAAAGTAACTGGGACCTTGAGTGAACAATTTTGTTCCACCTCATGTACCACATGTGTTGTGAATGGCAATAAAGAATCCCGAGCTTTGAAGTTTGTTTAACATTTAAAATAAGATTTTTTTTTCTCCTACTAGAAAAATAATTGAACATTAATAAGCAAATTTAAAAAAATATCTGAAACAGAGTTTAGTACTGAATCATCTTTCCAGCTTAGTCTCTTATTTCATGTTTTTGTTCAGCATGCAAAAACCTTTGAGTGCTACAATTTTTGTGGGGAGGGGCTACTTCCATTCTCTATTTTTTTATGTTTCATTTGTTTATTTATTTTGTTGACAACTGATAATTTTAAACAGCTGATAATTGTGGCCCTGCCAAGTAAAGTAAGCCACTGTGAGGTGTGTTTAGCATCACTCATCTCCTGTAGATGCTGTCCTCTTAGCATCTTCTGCTGTTTTAAATGTGTGGTTTGTTTTTCCAGAGTGTACAGGTAATTTTATTTAATGAAATCATCCATTTAGGAGTGAGTTGGTGCGTGACTCACTGATTGCCAACACAGAGTCAAGGTGACACACTTCTGTACAAAGAAGTGGTATACAGTATTTTATCCCCGGTCACTATAAAAGCCATGTAATCATCTGTATCTGTGAGTTAATCTGTTTGTCTGCCTGTCTGTTAGCAAAATAGATTGCTAACCACTAGAAAGATTTAATAAAACTCATACAACTCAGTGTAAAACTGCAAATCATTAACTTTTGAAGTCAATCAGTTTTACAGATATGTATCTAACATTTGGTGTGGTAGTAGCTGAGGTTATTCCCAACAAAAATCTACCAACAGATCACATGAAATCTTTGATTATAACTTTGGTATGCAAGGCAGCGAGCACGAGCAGTATGCATTTCTTTAAGGATTGCTATAGTTGGGTTGTGCTTGCTGCAAATCCACCTTGAGTTGTTACAAACTAATCCTGGGGAAGATATTTTTCAGTCAAAACAAACAAACAAACAAACAAACAAAATCCTTTATATAATAACAAAGTTCATGCTCAATCATCCAGGTACCAAATCCAATACAGGCGGTCCTCGACTTACGGCGCCATCAACTTACGGCAACTCGGACTTACGGCGCCGCCCCCAGTGACGTCATCACACCTTACATTGCCTTTTTTATGCATCATTTTATGTTTTTCCCGATTTTTCTGAGGGTATTTTGTTAGTTAACTGCTTGGAAACACATTAAAACGGTGTTCTAAGTGTGCTGTTGTTGTTTTACATTGAAAAAAACGTGTCTAAAAAGATGTTATGGCTGCCATGTGCTTTCAGTTTCGAGTTACGGCCGAAAATTTGGAGTTACGAACGACACGTGGCCGGCGCTCCGACTTACGGCAAATCGAGATATGAACACACGCCGTAGGAACGAATCTCGTTCATAACTCGGGGACTACCCGTATTTTGTTATATTATTTATAGATGATTATTGTTTGAATTTGTTGTTTGAATTAATTTTGTTTTAAGAAGGAGCAGATATGATAAGATTTTTTTTCTTCTTCTGCTACCTTTCATAAACTGTAAATTGTCTTTGTGTTTAAAAAAAAACTCACAATTTTTAGCCATAAAATAGTTATTGGGGGTTGAATTGATTCAAATGGAGCACTACTGAAGGCCTAGGTGTGAAATGCACGGCACGCCACTGCTGTAATGACACTACAAAGTACACAGCTGGAGTGACTAATTTGTGCATTGATTTTTATTTTATTTTAATAATTTAAATTTTATTTTGACAGACTTCATACTGTCTCGGCAGTTTCTTGCTGCTCTGAATAACATTTCGTTTGACAAAGCTGAGCATCATGCAGATTAAATCTACAGATTATAAATCTACAGATTATAAATCTACAGATTATAGATCTATGATTTTTCCAAAGATGGCTGCGCTCAGAGCAGTTGTAGCTTCACAGGCTCCCAGTACAACCCCAGTTTTTAGAAGTTTTAATATTGACTCTGTGCCTGACTCTGCACAATTTATGTGTGTGAACTATAGCCGAACCAACTTGATGAGAATAGGAGCAGATTTGCCATTAAATATAGCAAAAATCTGCAACAAACGCTCGGCAGAATGCAGATCTTACAATTTATCTATCTGGAAGCTGCAGCAGAGGCGTTCCAGCAGGCAGAAGAGAAAGCGCTGCTCCCGGCTTAAGAGGAGGGGACGCCGGGCAGGGGTTATGGTGAGGCTTCGTGCTAAGACTAAAGCCGGAAAACTCCCAATGCCGTCTCTCTTTCTGTCCGCTCATTGGACAACAAGATGGATTTGCTTCGTCTGAGAGCGGGTGCCTCAGAAGAGATGATGAAGTGTGCAGTGCTTTGCCTCACAAAAACATGGATTACGAGTGAAACGCAGGATACAGTCTTACAGATGGATGACACTCTTTTTTCGAGCGGACCGCTGCAGCGAGCTAACGGGGAAATCACGGGAAGGCGGAGTGTGCATTTGCGTGAGTAAAAGTTGGTACATGAACTGAACTGTTCTAAAAAAAAAAAAAACCTCATGTTCAAAGACTTTGGAGCAGATAACAGTGAGATGTTGGCCACATTATCTACCTCGGGAGTTCACAGTGACTTTCATTACGGTTGTTTACATTTTTCCAGATGTTAATGTTAATGAGGCCCTGCAGGAGCTGCATGATCTCCTCAGCTCGCTGCAGAGTGAATACCCTGAGGCTTTTTACATTGTGGCTGGAGACTTTAATCACGTGAATCTAAGGGACTGCCTCCCAAGTTTTTACCAGCATGTGGGCATACCAACACGTGGAAACAACACACTGGACCGTGTTTACACTAACGTAAAAGATGCATGCAAAGCTGAACCCCACCCCCACCTAGGACTGTCAGACCACATCTCAATTAATGGCCCCTACTCACCTGCCCCCGCTGAGACACTCCAGACCGTTTCAAATGTTGGATCCAGGACAGTGGCCCCATACTGAAAGACTGTTTTGAATTAACAGACTGACAGGTTTTCAGTGAAGCTGCTGAAAATGAAGGATTGCTTTGTCTGGACCAACACGCATCCTCGGTTCTGGATTACATTAGTACATGTACTGACACCGTCTCCACCACAAGATATGTTAAAAGCTACCTGAACAGAAAACCTTGGCTGAATGTAGAGGTGCGCACCCTGCTGGCAGCCAGGAACACGGCCTTCAGGTCTGGGAACTCAGAGGAGCGGAGAAGGACAAGAGCTGGTTGCTGGTATTAAGAGGGCCATAGCCAAATATGCACAGAGGATCAAGGGTCAATTCACCTCACGAGACCCACAGAACATGTGGAGGGGCACTAAATGCATAACAGATTATAAAGGTAGGAGCGAACAGTGCCCCAAAGACACATCTCTGCCTGTTGCCCTCAACAAGTTTCATGCACGCTTTGAAGACCCAAACAGACCACCCAGCACCAGACTCACCTCACCACCAGATGAAGAGCATCTCAGCATGACCACAGCAGAAGTAAGGAGTACTTTCAAGAGGATCAACCCACATAAAGCAATCGGCCCAGACCACATCTCTAGGAAGGTGCTGAAAGACTGTGCTGATCAGCTCTGCAAGGTGCTGGCCCACATCTTTAACACCTCACTTACCCTGGAGACAGTTCCCATCTGCCTGAAGACCGCCACTATCATCCCAGTCCCAAAGTGCTCTACAGTGACTGGTCTGAATGACTATCGGCCAGTGGCCCTCACCCCAATAGTCGCCAAATGCTTTGAAAAACTCGTCACGACCCATATCAAAATCCATCAACATCAACGAGGACCCTCATCAGTACACATACCGCGAGAACCGATCAACAGAGGATGTCATCTCCTCTGTGGTCCACACTGCGCTCAACCACCTGGATCAGAAAGACTCTTACGTCCGTATGCTCTTTATGGACTTCACGTCTGCCTTCAACACCATGATCCCCCAAACCCTGATGAACCAGCTTTTCACACTCGGCCTGCGGGGGGGGGGGGGGGGGGGGGGGGGCG
>JARVLU010000646.1:12905010-12915025 GCA_031762415.1 Simpsonichthys santanae
TTTTAGGTCAACATTTGTCTTAGTTCCTATCTTAGATCTCATTATGGTTTTTCTTTAAATTGTATGCTTTTATTGGATGTAACTGGGACCTTGTGTACACAATTTTGTTCCACCACATGTACCACATGTGGTGAGTATGACAAATAAAGAAACTTTGACTTTGGCAATATCTGGAAAATTGACTGTTAGAGTTGACTATACCGTAGTAACTATAAAAGCCTTCTTAAATCAGTTTGAGTCAATTTTTTAATCAGTTGTAGATGTAAATTCAATAATTACTTTCTGATTGCTTTGTTAAATGTGTCCAGTCAAACATGAGATATTTTGCTAATAAGCAGCCTAACACAAAAAGAGAGAGCTAGGCAGATGAATGCCCACTTTTTACTATGGCAGGCAATAAATATTTACTATCAGCACGAGTACATAGTAAACGTTACTAAACATGTAAACACACTTGAATTAGCCTTTGTGGTGGTTCTGAGAGGGAGGAGTTAGTGAAACGAATCTTATGGGTCTCGGACCACAAAAACTAGGAGATTTTGCACACAGCATTCAAAGTTTCAATCAAGAGCAGGTCCAAACAGCTTCTTCAAACTACTAGATAGTCAGCAGAAGTTCAGCATGTACATTTAAGTTTGATGTGCGTATATTTTGGAGGGAAGAAACAGTCGTAACAGAGACACCGCAGATTGCCTTTCATCAAAATGTTCTCAACCATGGGTTCTTTCTGTTTGATCTATAACAATAAAAAGGCAATTCTGAAGTGAGACGAGAAGGACATTGATCTAGCTTCATGAAATATCAACTACGTATCAAGCTACACTTGACTGAGCCCACTAATGGAACTCCAGCACGTTGGGTGCGTGTCGCTGCAGGAATGGAAGCACTGAAAAGACCTCAGCCCCTGACTACACAGTATCAGGCTATTCAATAAAACCAGGATTACGGGAGTAAGACTGCTAAGTGAAGAGAGGTCTGCCGTCTTTGGGACATCATTACAGTGTGGAGCTCTGGCAGTCTTTTGGCAATGCGCTCATGTAGATCCTGAAGGTCTGGCCCATGAGGCGCCCAAGCCCAGAGACATGATGACTTAAAAGAGCACCATAAAATCCTCCCATACAACCACATAAACACACGCAGATACATACACCACCTCCTGCAGCAACAATACATGCACTGGTGCACAAACCCGCACACACTCACCGACACTTACACAAAGCCAGCAAGTTTTCTACCTGTGATTACATTAGCTGCATAATGTAATGATGGCCAAGGTTTTGACTGCTTGCCATCCTCGAGGGCAAGACGCCACAGGCTGTCACGCTGCGCACAGTGAAACCCGAGATCAGTGCAATTCAAAGTGACATCCAAGTGCGTAAATTAATCTAAAATTAAGTTTTGAAACTAGGAGAACAAGAGAAAGAGGACATAAAAGGAGTAAAGCGGCTGTTTAGTGCCTGCATTAGCAAGTCAGAGGCAGTGTCTCCAGTGTTGATTTAGGTTTTAAATTGGGCTCTAAGCTCAAACTTATGAATATTTAAAAGCATAAACAGCTATAATGGCTCTGCATTACACAAACAACTACTTGTTAATGTTAAACATGTATAATAAAATGTGCTTGTGTCTTGAGAAAATGTACTGTATGTAAATGCAACACTGCTCTGTGTCTTAGAAACACAGTATACTGTGCAAAAGTTATAGGCAAATATGGGCTAAAACGCTAGTAAATAATAATGTTTTCACAATCCCATTTTGTAATTATTTATTTTCTATTAATTTATAAAATGAGCCAACAGGAAAAACAAATCTAATATCTGGAATGAATATCATTTACTCTCACATTCAGTAACTTCTACACTTGGATAATGTCAGGGATTTTATCGGGTTTAGTCATGTGTATGATTAACTAATTATACCAAATGTGCTAATGGATCATATTTTTATGTGTTTATTGGAACATAGTCATTAAATGAAACTGATACAGGTGAGTAGGAGGCTTAAAACTGAGCGAGAAATTATAAAACTCTGATGTTAAGGTGTGGTGGCAGCGCTGCGTGTCACAGGCCAAACACCATGGCAACACTGAGCACAGCAACGAGACTTTGGTTAGTTACAGCACATCAGCTGGGTCTCGCCCAGGGAACGATTTCAAAGCAGACTGGAGTTTCAGGATGTGCTGTTCAAGCTCTTTGAAAAAAGCACAAAGAAAATGGGCATCTCTGCAGACTGTAGACACAGTGGTCTGTCAAGAATGAAAAAGCAAAAGCATGCTTCAGAAGCAGAGCATATCCAGAATGTTACGAGCTTAGAACTAGCAGGAACCTGAGACCCAGGTATCCCACCCCACCCCACTCACTGTCCCGAGAAGTCTAACTGTAAGTGGTCATTATTGAAAGTGGTCTTTATTGTTCTAGAAATGTGCCACTCAAGGTGGCTGCATGTTGGAACAGCTGTTACTTTCATTCTAGGATGTTACTTTTGACAACTTTAATTCCTCTTTTTTTCTGGATGTAAATCACTTTTTTATGATTATTTCCTCTGATATCAGATGATGTGTAGCTGGAAGGATTTTTACTGAAACCTTTTTGCTTTTGGACATTAGTTATGATGCATAACCATGGCAACAATGCGTTTTTACAACCGGGAGCAGCTGATTAACATATCTAAAGCTCAAATAATACCTCAGCTACAGCCCCAAACCACAAATGAGTTTTTTTTTTAAAGGAGGTGCCATGGATGCATCTCCGTCTACTTGGCGGAGGTGCTCGAGTACCTGACCGCTGAGATCCTGGAGCTGATGGGAAACGCGGCTCGTGACTAGAAGAACACCAGGATCATCCCCTGACACCTGCAGCTGGCTGTCTGCAATAACAAGAAGCTCAACAAGCTGCTGGGAGGAGTGGCCATCGCTCAGGGAGGAGATCTGCCAAATATTCAGGTGGTCCTGCTACCCAAGAAGACTGAGAAACCCACTAAGTCCAAGTAGATAGATCAACATCTGCAAACAGTTTCTTCAGATTTGCTCTAAGACAGACCGCTACAAGAGATCCTTCATGCCCACAGCCATCAGCATATTTAACAACTCTAATGAATCCAGGATGATGAGCTACAACAACATTTAATTTCCCTTTGGGAATAATAAAGTATTTTTGAATTGAATTTAACTGAATTAATGTAGATTGCACAAAATAACTGCAACAGCACACCAAACTATGTACAAAAATCATAAGAAGTGGCGTGCATAAAGTGACAGGTGGACTGATGGGTTAAAATTATGTAACATTTGGTTGTAGCAGAACACAGTTTGCTTGTAGTTTTGAAAATGGAGTTGGAGGTTCTATCAAGATTAATGAGATCCTCAGTGCTGAGAAACACTAGTGGATTATTGTCCATTATCTATTTTTTATAGAGCTGGATAATCATCATAAGCATACAATCAATGTTGTTAAAACTAGCTTCAGTGTAACAAGATATCCTGAAAGCGATGACATCCATCTTTAGCTCGGCATCACTCAGTTTCTCTGGGATTACTAAAAGGACAGAAGATCTGAACTTTGCTCTCCAAATTGGCAGAAACAACCAACATGGCAAGGACCTTCAAAAACTGTGTGAAAGTTTACAAAGAAGAACTAACTTGTGTTTTCAAGCCTTCAAGGATAGCCACAGTAAAAGGTAATTTGATTCAAATATATTTTCTATTCATTCCCTTTACTTTGGTACTTTGTAAATTAAGAAAAATCTATTTAGAGAAACCCTTCCAACGTCAGATTTTTTTTATTTATTTACCTGAACTTTTGTACAGCACTGTAAGTATAACCATAAAGCATTTTGTTAAAGTACCAAACATTCATTCAACCTTTATTTAGGCAGGTTAATCCCATTGATCATCGAGGACTCATTTACAAGAGAGACCTGTATACAAGAAATGTTACATATTATATATATGTGAGGCATCCCAGTAAAATATTTTGTACATCCAGAGGAGAGTGTTTCAAGACAGGAATCTGTGAAGCCTTCAAACTTTACAAATGATTGTGCACCATAAATAAATATTTAATTGAATCATGACAACAATAACTACTAGGATAAAATTCAAACAATACTATATTCCCAGTACCAGTTGTGTTGGATTTTAGAGCTCTGAACAATCTTGGAGATTGAAGTCTTATATATTTTTGGGTGAGTAAATGAGTGATCAAACAACTGCATGTTGTATATGAGAAGGAAAATCCCTCCATGCAGTCACAAACAGGCTTTCCACAAACTAAAGATGTGAGATTGATCTTATTTACTGCATTGAGAGCTTAAGGCTTGTTGTTAGCTCAATGCTCTGATGAATAGCTAAAGTCTGAGTCAGAGAGCATTGACAGCAGAGTGGCAGTGTGCGGTGTTGGTGCTCTGCCAGAGCACTCACAGGTCAATTAGGTCACATCAACTGAGTTTTCAAACAGCCTTCAGCTTGTTATTTTTTTAATTATCAGCTGGCAACATGCTACATTATCTTTAGAGCCCAGGCAGGGAACATTCTCCGAGAACATCACAATAAATGATGTGGGACAATAAAGACGACCTACTTCTACATCGTAAAGAACTTCATTGCCAAACACCTAAAATAATCTTCATTTAATTTTCTGATTTTCTGTTATGTACAGACAAAAAAGATTAATAAATGTAGAAGGTAATGTTTTAGGCACCTGTGTTTAACTAAATAGGAGTTCACATCCCCTCGTTGTCTTAATGCCTCACTCACACCAAACTGTGCACTTCCTTGCAAATTCAGGAAACCTGTCCACATTGTGTTTTAATATTCAGAAGCAGAAAAGAGAGCATAAAGAAAGCAAAAAAAGAAAAAATAGAGTAGCGTTCAAATAAATTGTTAAAAAATAGACAAATAGTTTGGTTCAAGGAAAATAAACGATCATTCAGCTCAGATAGTGTTTTGACATTAATCTTTTTGCCGGGAGCAATCTTCAGATTCATAAATTCATGTTTTGTGGGGGCATATTATCACATTCTTAACTGTCAAGTAAAAATAAGAATTTAGGCTCACGGCTGCTGCTGGAGTGCACGATTACTCAAAGTTCCAGGTGTATATCTAAAGAAAAGTCAGCATTAGTCATGGGGGCCCACATTCAGAAAGCTGTTCAGGGCGTCTCAGATGAGATTAAAATTTAGTGAGGGATTATTGTCTGTAATCCAGAATTCAAAATGACATGCCTGTTGTGTATTGACTACTGGGCAGGTGAGTATTTTACTTTGTTATAGCATCTTGGAGGCCAGTGCAACACCATCATAGATCAATATGCAAAGAATATAACTAAAAATAATGTGAAATGTTAGGAATGTTTTTCAAAGAGAATAATACTGATGATTGCCAACATCTCTGTAAAATTAATAGTGTGCTTAGGTTCTAAGAAGAAAATGATCAAAGCATCATTAGCTTCTGTATGCCTCCTTTTAAAAAATATCATGAACAACAGCATTTTAATCTATTTTTTTCAGTCATTTGGAAAATATGAAAATGTTATTTGTTTATTGTTTGCAGATTATCTTGAGTAATTTCCAAAATATATTGAAAACGTGTCTATAATCATTTTTCCAAACAGCTGAAAAAATATTTACTGTCTTCCATTTTCACTGACCTCAAATAAATGAGAAGGGAATGAAAGTGAGTAAAAGTAAAAAATACACGGAGGAGGAATGATTTGGTTGCAAATGAAGCAACTAGATTTACTACATCCAATTACAGTAATGATGCAAAGACACCCTTCAATGAAAGAGGGGAACAAAACTGTTTTCAGCCTTTTAACCTGTCCATAAAGTGTTTTTTTTTTTGTTCATGAAGACACATCATCAGTTAAATAACTTTCGGTTTGCACCAACCCTGATGAAAACTCGGCTCTTTCATCTTCTCTTCCATATTGGGGCTATAACTTACAAAATGCACATCATAAGCTATTATATTTAGCTGGGTTCATGGTTGGGAGAGAATGAATTGACCATATTTTATCAATTTATTCTAAACCATTTCATCTTTGGATTCAATAAATCATCACAGAAGTCATCAAAAATGCATTTTGTAAAGTAATTTATAGGATGTTTCTCAAACTAAGGTAAGACAGAGAAAAATGTCATAAATTCCAAGGCCAGGACCTGCTTCGTGTCATTTAATATTGGTGTCGGTACATTTAATAACTAAAGTCTACAAGAGAAGGGTGCAAAAAAAAAAAAAAAACTTTAGAGAGCAAATTAACACAGTATAAGTTATTTGTGGTAGTTCAAGATAGTCCTTCAGCTATGTCTAGAGGGGTTTTATTTGTTCTCACACTAAAATCGTGTCTTAGCTTCTGTCATTGCTTAAAAATGTTCAACTCTGATTTAAAAAAAAATGACATTGTAAGAAATGTAATGCAATAATAAAATGTACTGGGACAGGGTCGTGTTTCCCACTGTGAGGAATCCCCTCTTCTTTTAACAGCAGTGTAAATGTCAAGGAACTGAGAAGACCAGCTGCTGGAGGTTTTGGAGGGGAAGGTTGTCTCATTCTTTGATGCAGGACTAATTGCTCAACAATCGTGGGTCTTCTTTGCTGGATTTTTTTTTATTTTTAAATGTTTTTAATTGATGAGCGCTTGGTAACGCAGGTAGGTTCGTTCAGGATGAGGACTCTGCTACGGTAAAGCCTCACTCAAATAGGTGAAGGCTTCTGTGAAAAATGTTTTAATAGGATCATATGTTGTTCTAAAACTTGTACAGTATTTACTTTTTTGTATTGATGGTGCCTTTCTAGACATGTAAGATGCCCACGCTATAAACACTAATGCACCATCAGACACCCCCATGTTACTGTAGATTATGGGCTATTTAGAGTCTTCCCAATTTTCTATTGAAGAACACATTTTCAGATGCAGTTGTTCACAGACTCGTGAATTTTTGCACATCTTTACTTCTGAGATTCAGTCTCTCAAAAATGCTCTTTTTGATACCCAGTCCTCCTAACATGTTGCCCAGTAATGCAATAAATTGTGAAATGCTCCTCCTGCTGTTTCTTATTTGTACTACCAGTACTTATTTTATAATCTTTTGTTGGCACTGTCCTACCTCAAGATGTGCCGCAGCCATCAAAGTCTAGATATCAGTGTTTCTGAAAGAGGGTATAATTCTTAGTTTTAAGATCCCATGTTTACTAAGTCTCATTCTGAAGGGTTGCTGTATCTCGGTACTGAGGTCTTGTAATTCTAAAGCTGTTGGTTTGAGCCCAGGTTGCAGCAGGAAGGACATCTGGCGTAAAACGATTAATTTTTCATGCACATTCGCTCACTGTTGTTACACCTGCAGCCCCATTGGAATGAGCCATATGAAAAAACAACAACTATGTTCCATTCTGAAAAAAAAAAGTGAGTTTTGAGATATGCAAATCATTGCATTCAGTTTTATTTAAATTTTATACGATAGCCTCACTGTGTCTGAACTGAGATAACTGAGATAACAGGTTAATGTTTTGATCACAGGAGCTGAGGGAAAAGTCTCACATGAAACTTTTTCTGATGTTTGTGTCTTACTGGTTTGTTCCTGCACACACTCAGTGACGCATCTTGACAATTACAGCGTATGGCACTGAAAGCCTGGAGCCACATCCCTGCTGGACCAGCATCCTGCATCACTCTAGTCCCTGCACAGAGAGCATAGAGGACACCGCTCACACACACACAGTCACAGGAAGTTGAGCTAAAATTGTATAGGACAGATGCATACTCAGCTGGAGAATAGGGCAAAAGCTAAAAGCTTCAAAGGGCACACCTAAATCCACCGTTACATAGAGTGTGACAGAGGAAAGAGCAGAAAGAAACAAAATGTATGTCTAAGCACAAATAAACGAGAGAGGGAAATCTACACAAAGCACAAACTGTACCTTGATGTGGCATAAACAACTTTAAACTTTAAAGCCAGTCACACCAAAAATAAAAAATATCAGCGCTAACAAGGTCAAGAGTCAGTGCTTCCAGGCATTAATTGCAAAGGGAAGTAATCTAAAGTGATGTGTAATTAATCTGCAGCTGATTAAAAAATTAATCAGAGAAAAAGAGTGAGGAAGAAATGAGAGAAAGAGCTGATCTGAAATGACCTCAGATAAGGAGAGGGCTGCTGCTTGGTGGTTGGTGGCCGACGACATGTGAGCTTGACATAAATCGGTCTTGACATTTCCTCGGTAAGGCAAACTTACATTGCCTCAGATATGAAAAATTAAAACTGCCCCTGTCTCACTTCCACCATGCAAGTTGTTTTTTTTTTATTTGTGGGTGATAATTAGAGAAGCTGGCTACTATTTATAATTTGGTAGGCTTGAGCCTTTGAAATCAGTGCCCTTAATTCAAGTAAATATTAACCAAAATAACATTTTTAAAGCCCCTTACATTACAAAACATAAAAACTGTACCGGTACATATATTTTAGATAGCTATATTAAATTCTATCCACATGCTGAGTAGATCACATCAGTGTAAATGATCATTTTTAATTAAATGACACGTTTGAAAAGAAGAGCCAAATGTATTCTTTTGAAAGCTGTGAGAAGAGACGGAGACCAAACAGTTAAACCCACAGTCTCTGGCGTGTTTTCAGCAAGAACAGAAAACACATCCTGTCCAGACTATTCACACAGCTGGCTTTGCAGCCTGTGTGTATTGACCCGGTAGCCTTCGTGTTCATTGTGCACACACTTTACTGATTCATTTCACCCACAAAAGGCCTCTTACACATTTTTGTTGTTGTTGTGTCCAGTCGTAAATTCTCGCCATTAATCTTTCTATAAATGCTTTAATCTGTTTATGCTTTAAGTGTGAAGCAGTGGAAAGGGACAATTATGAAAGATGAAGGGCAACTTTAGCATCCTTATCTAATCATTTATCCTCAGGCAGCCAATTTCTGAGCTTTGACTGCAGCTCAGACTCAAAATGCAATGAAGCTTAACAAAAGCAGCACTCAACATGTTCAACTTGGAGATGCAAGTCGCTCACATTTAAAAAAGAACAACACTTCATGCCTCCAATGAGGTTCTGAGACTGGTTGGATATAATGTACTGCCAAATTCTATGAAAAGCATTTGGAGCAGCTTGTGATTGAGAATGAACATTCAATTCATGGGCTACAGGTCTGGTGGACATTCCTGTATGCATGGCAATTGTACACTCCCTCAAAACTTGCAACATCTGTTGCATTGTGCTGTGTGATAAAACTGCACATTTTAGAGTGGCCTTTTATTGTGGTCAGCCTAAGACACACCTGTGCAATAATCATACTGTCTAATCAGCATCTTGACATGCCACGTCTGCGAGATGGATGGATTATCTCAGCAATGGAGAAGTGCTCACTAACACTGATTTAAACAAATATGTGAACAATATTTAAGAGAAAATGAACATTTTATACATAGAAAAAGTCTTAGATCTTTGAGTTCAGCTCATGAAAAACAAGTTTTATATTTAAATTTGTGTTCTGTGTGTTTGTGCGTGCATGTTGAAGTCACATAACATTGGTGCAGGAATATCAGGTGTCCGGGGTTTTAAATAGTAATATATATGGGAAGGATGTGGAAACTATGGAAACTTTGATACACATCCAGATTGACTCAAGAACAACTTGACAGTGTGACATTTGAGTGAGGAATCTGCTTAAGATTAATGAGGTACAACAAAGATGCAATGGCAAGGGGGAGCCAAGAAGACAGATCGGGGGGGCATACCATCATCCCCACCATCAGAGTATGGGTACCAAGCTTAATAAAAAATACTGAGTAACTGAATAAAAGGGCAGCTGACCTGAGAATGAAAATTGTGATCAAGATAGTCACCTATAACCTGCACCCCTTCCATCCATCCATTTTATTTCGCTTATCCGGGGTCGGGTCGCGGGGGTAGTAGCCTAAGTAGGGAGGCCCGGACTTCCCTCTCCCCAGCCACTTGGGCCAGCTCCTCCAGGGGAAATCCCAAGGCGTTCCCAGGCCAGCTGAGAAACA
>JARVLU010000646.1:12915125-12926281 GCA_031762415.1 Simpsonichthys santanae
TGAATAGGGGGACCACCACCCCAGTCTGCCAATCCAGGGGAACTGCCCCCGATGTCCACGCAATATTGCAGAGTCGTATAAGCCTGCACCCCTTACCAAGTCTAAATGGCAAAGTACCTTCTGAAAGTCTACTTGAAGATGTGAATTCAGTGTATCCCTTCTGACATCATCACAGAGTGATCCTTGACTTGTATGGCTAAAAGATCAAGCCAATCAATAAGGTGCATTGCCCACAATAGAAGAAAGTGGAAAGCTAAGATCAAGGCGACACAGCAACCATACCTGAGGCTCTAGAGACTGCCAAACAATGCCTCAAAATTCTGGCTACTCACCTAAAGTGGTACACTTAAGAAGAAGAAGGAAAATAAACAGGGTATTCTCCACCACACCATCCAGAGTGTACACTCAACAGCAGGGGAACAACATAAGGATAGATCCACCCAGAGCTGAGCCTGAGCAATACCAGCCATTTCAGTGGCAGACATCCAAGATAGAGCCTCAGGAATGAAGATCAGGACTGCACCTGGGCCTGGCATGATAAACAACTACTGGCTCAAGAAAATGATTGCTCTCCATGAACGTCCAGCAGCTAATGGAAGGGTCCCACTCAGAGTAGTTGACCCAAGGCCGGAAAGTCCTGATCATTAAAGTCCCCCAAAAAAGACAACTCCATCCAACTACCAGCCTATAGCCTGTACGACAATGTGAATACTTAGTTTTCTATTTGTTATAGATTTGCAAAAAGCTAAAAAATATATATATTTTTTTCACATTGTCATAATGAGGAAGTGTACAAAATTTTGAGGAAAGAGATGAATTTCATACAATTAGTAATAAGGCTGTGACATAATGTCGAAAAAGTGAAGCAATGTGAATACTTTGCAGATGCACTGTATATTCTATCTGAAATAAATTCTTGGAACTTGAACTTCAAATATTAAAGAAATTAAATGATTTTCCACCAATGTAATTTGCATTTCAAATGAAACACTTTTCTTTATGGAATAAAGTAAACTTTTTAGTACTGCCTAGGCACCTTGAGAAATTACATAAACCACACTGTACATCAATCTAAACCAACATTGATTCTCAAACAACAATTCCATGCCTCTCTTCTATCCACATACTCATATCTACATGCCACAGTACAGAAGATCAATGTGTCAACACAACAAAGCTGGGATGGTGGCCTTCCTGCTACACGACAAGGTGGGAATATATTGAGTGCGTGGCCCCTGATCTCGGTGGTGAAGATGAACCCTCGAGGGAGAGAAGAGAAAACGGAAGCAAGAAGACGGTGAGATAAAAGAGCTTGAGAAAAGTGATAACATAAAGTATAAAGATGAAGAGTAATGACAGGAAAAGAATGTGATTGGGAGGACCTAGGCCTTCAGGCAACATAGTGAAACAGAAAAAAAGAACGTGTTCTCAGGAGATGATGAGGTGGGTAAACTGTAATGAATAAATGAGCATGAAAAGAAATGAATGGCTGAGAAAGAAATAAAGCAAAGAAAAAAAAAGTAAAAGGCACATACGGTATGTACAGGGATCAAATTCTATGGATGAATATACAGATGCTGAAAAATGTATAACGTTTCATTACAGATAGGAACACCCACAATGGCCACTGAAGAAAAATTAAATCTGTCCAAAAAAATTTATAAAAATGTGCTACAAATCAAATGTCAAATTAGACATTGTTTTTGAACGTGGTTCAACAAACATATTTCTAAAATAAACTAATGAAATTGGTCTTGATTAAAAAAGGGACCATTTCTAACCTAATATTTTGTTGCATGATATTTTGAGGCCATCACTGCAATCAAGGGATTTTGGAACAGAGTGTTTTGCTCAAGTTTGCCTTGATGGTCTTGAGATTTTACTTTACCCTGCACAGATTCAAGACATCCTGTGCCAGATGCACCTAGAGCAGAACCAATCCTCCTCTATGTTTCTTTGTAGGTGCTGTGATCCTTTCTTTGTATGTTTCACTTTTGTGTCAGTGACAGAGCTGATGTGTCTTGATGCCAAAATGATCTGATTTTGTCTCATCTGTTCAAAAGACAGATCCCAGAAGCTTTATGGCTTGTCAATGTGCATTTTGACAACTTCTAATGTTTAATTTTGATTTTATTACACTGGTGTCCTCCTCAGTTGACTTCCATTAGATCCACGTAGCTAGGCTAGTGTGATCTGACACTGACGACCTTTGAACTTGGAGTTCAACTCTAATCTTTTTGGAAGTTGTTCTGAACTCCTTGGTTACCGTTTGTATTATCCGTCTCTTTGTCTTCAGTTTTCTTCTTATAGCCATGTCCAGGAAAGTTGTTACCAGATTTGTGCTCCTTAAAACTTCTGAATAATCTGTGAAGCTGAAGCTGTAGCCACAGGAATGTCAAGTTGCTTGCAGATGGTCTTTTAGTCTTTAACTTTAATTTTCTTTCTAAGCTTTTGGGATAACTGTATCTTTAGCTTTCTGTGGTCCATGTTCATTGCGGTACATGCCTAGGCCAGTCGCGATAAACAATAAATCAATTAATTGCATGATAAATGAAAATAATCAACCTCATTTCCATTTATTGGCTTTATCACTTTCTAATTACTAATTGTTGTCAAATTTCAAACAATATTATCATTTATCACAATAATTTCTGAGACAATTAATCGCCCAGCAAAATTTGTTATTGTGACATACCATGAAACCAAACAACTCAGTGATTACTTTTCCCCTTTGATTAGAGAAAATTACTGATTACTAAATTTAAGACACCTGTGGTGTAAAATATAAGACACACCTTAGTTTAACATGTCTCTATAGTCAATATATTTCAACCTTTTCTATGGGTACCATCATTTTTATCAAGGTCAGTTTCTTCATTATTATTCAAAACCAGTGACTTCTTTTCTTATTATTACTTTGTCAGTTTTAAGGTATTTCAGATACATTTTTTTAACCAAAGGGTAGAAACCAATTTTTCAGCATGTGACAATATTTTAAATTCTACACTTAAAATGGAAAATAATACTGGTAAGATTTTCTGTCTGCCCACCTGTAGTTTGACATTGAAAAATGCAGCAGAATCCCCACAGACAAACATCAAGTGTTTATTTTCATCTGACAGCCAGCAATTCAGCACAGTCTGTTTTAGCACCTCAGCTTTCTTTAATCTGCACATTAGAATGTAATTAAACATGTTGCATTTGAATGTGTCTAGATACATTTACTTCATATTAATATTAATTTATATGACACATAATGACAAAACATTTCTTTCACAGCTTATTTTGCTCATGTTAAAAACAGTGTGTAAAAGTGCCTTAACAACTGAGTGTTTGATTAGTGTCAAATTGTAGTTAATATTATTATTTATACATCCTGCCTTCACACAATATAATTAACTTCAGTGGAGTTAAAATTTGATGATGCACATTTTTAGAGTTAAAAAAGTTATAAAAGAAACTAGAAAAAATAAATTTCTTGCAAAAATGTAGTGTGAATGTTTATTGTGGAAGAACTTGCTGAAAAATAGCTGATATTAGCTAAAAACAGCTGAAATTACTAAAAACATGCTGAAATGTACCTGACATGGAAGAACAAGCCAAAGTTTGCAAAAGTAAGCAGAAATAACTCATATTTGATGAATTAGGTTTAAATAAACAGAAATTAGCACAAACATTAGAAAATTAGCTAAAAAAGCTTAAATTAGAAAAAAAAATAGATGAAAAGCAGCTGAAAAGGCAGAAAGAAGCTTAAACTAACAGAAGGAAGTGGAAAGAGCTGAAATGAGCTAAAAATTTTGGAATTGGCTGAAAAAGATAAATTTTGCCCAGAACAGCTATAAAGTAGCTGAAATAGAAGAAAAACCTGAAACTAGCAGAAGAAAAAAGTTGAACAAGCTGAAATTAGCATAAAAAAGTTAATTAAGCTGAAGGTAGCAGAAATTACAACGAAAAACTTGAATATACAGTACCTGAAAACAGCTGCAATTAGCTAAAAATGCTTTAAAAAGTAGCTGAAAAGTTAAAACAAGCTTAAATTCGTAGAATGAAGCCAAAAGAAGCAGAACTTAGCCAAAAAAAGAGGAAATTATTTGGAAAAAGCTTTAATTAGCAAAAAACTACTGAAAAGTAGCAAAAAAGCAGAAAGAAGCTGAAATTACAAGAAGGAAGTGGAGAGAACACATTTTTGCTGAATTAGCACAAACCAGCTATATACAGTTAGTAGCTGAAATAATAGAAAAAAAAAGCTGAAACTTGCAGAAATAAGCTGAAAGGAGCCCAACAAGCTGAAATTAGCAGAAATAAGTTTGAAGAAGCACAAAAATTATAGTTAGCAGAAAGAAGCTTAAGGGAGCACAAAACAACTGAAATTTGCTGAAAGTAGTGGATTTTTTTTTTTTTTTTTTTTTTTTTTTTTTTTTTTTTTTTTTTTTTTTTTTGTGTACAAGGAATCTGAAAGAAGCTGAACCAGGACAAAATGTGAAAGGAGCAGTAAAAGGTTGTAAACACATCTAAAGATTTGAAGGATGTAAAATGATCTCAATTAATTTTCTATGAGAAAAAAATAGCAGAAAAGGCTAAATATTTCAAAAAGCTAAAGTTGCACCAATATCAAAAGTCATAGCACCCTTCTCTTGAAGGAGCTGAACATTTTGATATATAATTTGTTGAAATAGCACAAAAACTGTGGGATGCATCGTGAGCATTCACACAACAAACACTGAAAACAGTTGGTGGATGGGGGGAAAGAGAGAGAAAAAGAAGTGAAAATGTCTCCTAAGCAGTTTCTGTATGATTCTGCATGCAGCAAATTTGGATTAATGCACTGACACATACTAAAGAGCATCCTGATACACTTCGTCAGACAGTGAGCACAACTACCGGCACATATTGTGCTGGCTGTGGTCGTTTTCTTCTACGGATGTTTGTAATCACAATTTGAGTGGATCATCTTTTCTCTGCAAGTGCCTTTAATCTCTGTGATGCAGGAAGTGCATTGCGGCTGCAGAAGGAATAAATAAGTCTTGTTATATTTGAATATCTGTACGAGTTTGCGTCTGAGGGCTATGGGGCTTCACTCCTCACAACAATGCTGCATTGCGGAGGATTCCCCTGGAATCCCTTTATACTGGGAGAAACACCAACGTTAAGGTTGTGTGTTCTCTATCCAGAACTACGTTTGGTTTTCGTACACACTTTCTTCCCTTGGTGTATAGACTCACACATCCAGGTGTCTACAGAGAGGGATCCTATATTTGTGTGCAAAACAACACATTTTAATTAAAGACAATGAGTTTCTAAGTAAACATTTACTTGTTTTGAACTAGTTATTACTTCTTGTTTAAGTTTGAGCTTCTCTCTCTTTATGTGTGCTACAGCCTTTGTTGCACAGTTCTGTTCTTCTTACTATACGCTGCATTGTGTATGCACACACTGTCTGCATGTTTGCCCTGCAAAGAGTAAATACTTGCGCATGTCTTTGTGTGTACACGTGCCAATATGTGTTTACTGAATGCGCCTGGCTTCCGTTTCTAATGGTCCGGCTCAGGGGAAAAACAGGTTTGGAGTATGGAAGGATGAAAACAAGAGACTCTGGTCCTCTGGAGCTGATGACTGTTTGTCCGAGTGAATTTACTTAACACAGATGCCAGAAAAATTAGCATCGAAATGACTGTGGCGACAGACTTGCACCGGATAGCTGTGGTGGCAGACACCAGAAATATTCATGTTTATAGAACTCGAGGGAAGAGTTGAAAGGAATGATGGTGGGAGCGACAAAGACAGAGAGGACGATTCAAACTGAGACTATAAGGAAAGAGTGAAGATAATAAGCGAGGTGAGATTAGGTAAGACGAAAAACATGGGGAAATTGGAAGCATTGCTCAAACAAGCTAAAATATTTAAGAACACAGAAAAAATGTGCTCCATTGTGAAAATATTTCTGTCACACTTGATAAGAGCTTTAATGTGTGCAATACTCAAAAGCAGTGGATGAAATAAAAAAACTAGCAAAAAATATTTAAGACTTAGAATGCTTTGAAGGACGTACTTCACCTACCGTATTTTTCGAGCTATAAGGCACACTGGGTTATAAGGCGCAATATCAATGAACGGGTCTGTTTTCATACATACACACCAGATTATAAGGCTCACTGTTGATTTTTGAGAAAAATTAAAGGATTTTAAGTGTGCCTTATAGTCTGAAAAATACGGTACTATTATTTTATATTTTTGCCCAATACTGTATCTGTTAAAAAATAAAAAATAAATCCTGAAGCCATTTTTGACTGGACTGAGGTCAAATATCTGTGGCTACCAACTTGAATCAGGCCAAGTCCCAAAGTTATTTAGTTGAAGATCCAATAATTATTTTCTGGGATTTTCTTTTTTATCTGACTGGTGTTTAATAACAGATTTTGCTAAAAGACAAACAGACATGACTCTAATACTTATAGCTAAAAATTTGAGCAAAGATAATGTGCAACAAGTATCACTTGAAATGCCACACCAAATTTGAGCAGAAATATCTGTAAAATTTGAGTTATTCTACAGTCAGCTGACCGTGGTGGCCATCTTAGTTGTAATTTGAATGTTTATGAAGCATTCACACTATTGTGATCCATTTTTATTTTGTATGTTTTGTGGCACAATTCTTGTCCAGTAGTTTTCAAGCTATTTCAATAAATCATAGCTCAAACATTCAGCTCTTTCAGAACAATCCTGCCATGACTTTTGGTATAGGTGCAACTTTAGTTGTTGTTTTTTTTTTGTTTGTTTGTTTTGTTTTGTTTTGTTTTGTTTTTTGTTTGTTTTTTATATTTAGCCTTTCTGCCATTTTTTTCCCCACATAGAAAATGAACTGAGCTAATTTTACATCATTCAAATCTACTGATCTGTTTACAACCTTTTACTGCTCCCTTCACATTTTGTCCTGGTTCAGCTTCTTTCAGCTTCCTTGTTCAAATTTAAAACTTTTATCAAGCTACTTTCAGCTGTTTGTTCAGCTGTTCTGTGCTCCATTGAAATAAATTCTAACTACATTTTTGTGCTTCTTCTAACTTCTTTCTGCTTATTTCAACTTGTTATGCTTATTTTAGCTTATTTCTGCAAACTTCAGCTTTTTCTATTTCAGCTACAATTTAGCAGTTTTATGTTAATTTTAGCCTTTTCAGCTAATTCCACATTTTTTGTACTCATTTAAACGTTTTTCAGATTAATTTCCACTTGTTTGTGCTCATTTCTGCTTTTCTCAGCCTAATTTGGCAAACGTGTTCTTTCAGCTTTCTCCTGCTAATATAAGCTTGTTCTACTTTTTCAGCTAGCTTTTTAGCATTTCTTTAGATAATGTCAGCTGTTATCGGATAAGTTCAAGTTTTTTTGTGGTAATTTTTTGCTACTTTCAACCTGAATATCTTTATTATGGTAATTTAAACTTGTTATGCTCCTGATGGCATTTTCTGCTATTTCAGCTACTATTTAGCTGCTTTATGCCAATTATACCTTTTTCAGCTCATTTCAATTTTTTTTAGCTCATTTCACCTTTTTCCGCTTCCTTTTGGCAGTTTAAGCATCTTTCTGCCTTTTCAGCGATTTCTCAGCTTTTTTTTCTTTCCATTTTCAACTTTTTAGCTTATTTCATAATTTTTGTGCTTCTTCTTCTTCTTCTTCTTCTTCTTTCGGCTTTTCCCTCCACAGCAATTTTTGTGCTTATTTCTGCTAATTCAGCAAATAAGCATTCATTCTTCTTTCTTCTGATAATTTAGGCTTGTTCTTTCATTTCAGCTACATTTCAGCATGTTTTTAGCTAATATTAGCTGTTTCTCTGCAAGTTTTTTCTGTAATAAGCATTCACACTACATTTTCACTAGAAATGCAATTTATCTAATTTATGTTGGTTCTAAAAGGTAATCCACTGCTTATTATATTTTTTAATTGAAATCTGTTTAATGGTAATGAGATATTTTGATAACAGGTAAAACTTTGTCTTTCAGAACTGAAGCGATGGTTAAACCACACAAAATGTGTAAGAACACAGGGGGGAAACTATTTAAAATCTGTTTAATTGAAAAAATAGTTAAATTAACTTAATTTTTTTTTTTTTTTTTTTTTTAAGAAGACTGCATTTTCCGGATAATATAAACAGGGAAAAACACTAGACAAAGACATTTGTTTTGAATGGCTTGAATAATGCCCATGGGGAAAAAAGATGCTGAAAGGGGAAAACTGCAGTTTGAGGAGTAAATAAGTTAAATGCTGCGGAAAACATGAAGATGAAGGGATCTATAAAAAAGATGAAACAGTGGAGGAGTGAAGGATGTGGCCTAAGATAATCTGACTAAAAGCACAGGCATGTTCATTATAATGAACGTTTCTTGCGCTTCTCTGTGCATAATTTAACCCCAGCAACAGACCCATTTTTATAATTCTTATTAATAACAAATGTATCACAGCGTGTTTGCCTCATGAGCTACTGCACCGCCGGCTACACGGGGAGCAAGACAGAGGAGACAAATGTAAAAGAATAACAGAGTCATAGATGGAAATGGATGAAAGAAGGAATAGAAAAGCGTGGGGGACATTTGCAAATTGCTTCTGGAAAGTGTGCAGGAAAACACTGCGTTGCCATGGCAATAGATACACTAGTGACTCAAGGGTGAGCGTGCACATAAAAACTGATGTGAAAGTGAAGCTCTGCATTTTATTATCAATAAATACCTCTATAGAATTTCCTCATTTTAGTGCTGCTAAGCTTTTAATGCCAAGGTTTGTCATCAAAACACCTCACTCCCTCTCTCTCTTTTCTCTTACACACACACATGCACACACACCTTTCAGCCACATTCACGAAGGTTTATTATGTTTGCACGCGTCTGAGCTGGCATCAAGGCAATCTGTTTGCTAAATGAAATTTGCGCTCTCGCAGAAAATGAATTGAGTCAAAGTTTCTCTAAAGATTCATAAAGCCTAACAGAATCACTGGATGGGATTTATTATTAGGTGATGGAAAACCACTCTGCAGATAGCGGCTACACCAAACTGAATTGCCATATCTGACTGTGACTAAATAGGCAAAGATTGCAAAACATTATTCATTATTGAGCTTGACTGTACGCACATCCATAGGGGCTCTGTGAAAACCTGATTAAATTATGCAATAAAGCTTCAAATCAACCACTTAGCCTCTTCATTTGGGTTGATTATTAAAGAAATCAAAAGCCTCAGACAATGTTGTTTTGGGAAAACGCAACCGTGGCTAACGCAATCAAAATTTGCACCAATAATATTATCACTGCAAAGTCAAACGCAGTACTCTGAACAAATATTAAACAATGTAAAGATGACAAATGCCCAAACAATGCCACATCGAGTGTGACTTCTGCAGATACAATCAGCAACATTTACCTTAGGTTGTGTTTAGATGAGATAAAGTTAAAGCAGAAAAGTAAACAATTCTGGCTGAAAATCTGATGCTGAGATCAGAACACAAACCCTGCAGGCTAAGATGTGCGAGTTAACTCTGTTTACTTTTAATGCTTTTAATATGCTGCTTAATTTGCAATTAGGTTGCATATTAAAAGAAAAAAACATGTATTATCGTTTTTAAATAAAAGGGCATGGATAAACAACATTTTTTACAATAGGTAAACAACTTAAGGCGATAAACCCCACATAAAATGCAAACTGTGTTCCTGCTGGAACAGATGGAGTACATTGCATGAACAAAGTTGAACTTTTAGGACAGATTTTTTTCTTCCTTGTTTGTTATCTGTTCATTATTGTAATTAACCACCATCTTATTAACTGAGTCTGGATGTGGAGTGACTCCCTCCCCTCTCACTGCTGTGATTGCAGCAACGCTTGGAAGAGGAGAAGATGTTTCTGGGTCACCAGCTGCCTCCATTTTCTGCAAACACAGCACTGCTAGACCTCACCAGCTGTTTTCTCTCACCATCCCCACCCCATTGAACTTCCTTTCCTCCTTTATGTTTCCTTTTCTCCCTCTGTGTTTCTCTATGCTGTTTCCAGATGCTCGCCTGCAGCTAGAGGAAAATTAAGTGTCTCCCTATTTTACTACAGACCCTACGACTGTGTGCAATTTATTTGCATATTAACAGAAAATAGATTCAAAATAATTAGGCAAAGTTGAAACAGTGGGACATATCTATTATTATTTGAAAAGCGACGATGGGAGGGGGGGTTGAAATCTATAAAGTGGAAATTTTTACTTAGATTTGGCTGCAATGACATCAAGATTTTTCATCTTGCAGCTCAGATAAACATGCAATTACTCAGTCCACCGTTACATTTAATCATCACTCTGTAAACTTGCAAATGAAATTTGGATGGGAAGAGGGACGAAGATGGAAAATTATAAATAAGGAGGGGAGAGAAGGGAACAGAGGGAAAGAAGACAGCAAGAATGCAAATGAAACTGGCAAGAGTAATTGGACAAGTGTGATAATTCTAATCCTACACTAGTTAAATATGCATAAATGGGATTTAATCCATGGGGCAGAAAATGCATGCAGCTTCTGTGGTAATAATCACAAGTGTGTTTTAATGTATGCACTATATTATGTTTAAGCCATTTAGAGTGGATATTGAAGTTTGAAATGCTATTACACACGGTCCGTTTGAGCTCCAAGTGGGTTGTTAATGTAGTTTTGTATGTTTGTTTTTGTAGAGAACATCCAAAGGACTTCTATAATGTGCCTTTATCTTAATTACGAAGAGAAATTTAAAGGCAAAAAAGTCAAGACTACACAGACTTGAGTTTACATGGCTAAATAAACTAAATGCTCCTTTACAACTTGTGAAAATAAATTTCATTTGTCTTTTTTTGGGAATGACCTTGATCAATATGTGTAATGTTCCATCAAGTTCAGGTTTGGTTATGCAAAATTAACAACAATGCGATGAAATGCTTAGGATGAAAAGAACCGTCTCGACTCACCCAAAAAAATAAAAATTAAAAAAAAATTTAAAAATCATTTGATACTATTTCTATCTTGTGATTTGATTCTTGACCTGCCATCATGTATCTGTTCCTCTTAAACCCAGCTGGTTGAAGCAGATGGTCACTTGTCCTGAGCCTGGTTCTGCTAAAGGTTTCTTCCTCATGAGGGAGTTTTTTCTTTCCACTGTCGCCTTCATGC
>JARVLU010000646.1:12978794-12994604 GCA_031762415.1 Simpsonichthys santanae
GGTGGTCCCCGACCTACGGCGCCATCGACTTACGGCGTTCCGTACTTACGGCGCCGCCCCCAGTGATGTCATCACACATTACGTTGTCTTTTTTATGCAGCATTTTATGTTTTTTTTTCGAATTTTTTTGAGGGTATTTTGTTAGCTAACTACTTGGAAACACAGCGTTCCAAGTACGCTATTGTTGTTTTACATTGAAAAAACGTGTTTAAAATGCCGTTACCGTTCGCTACCGTTCACCATGTGGTTTCAGTTTCGATTTACGGCCGAAAATGCGGAGTTACGGTAGCCACGTGGCCGGCGCTCCGACTTACGGCAAATCGAGATACGAACGCACCGTAGGAACGGATCTCGTTCGTAACTCGGTGACTGCCTGTATATATACAGTACAGTATATACATACATACAGTATACAGTATTTATATCGTATATATTTATATACCTGCCTAAATAAAGGTTGAATGAATACTGTATATATATAAAGACATTTAAAACCCTTCCCACAGTCTTGCAATATTTTAAACAATGTTTCTAAACTCTCTAAACGAGCACAGAATGTCATGAACTCGCTGTCTACCAGGCTGCACTCTTGGCCACGCCTACTTCACCACTGCAGAAAGGAGATTGACAGAGGAGCTGCAGGAGGAAGTTTCTCCTGCAGTGTGTGCTGCACACAGGTGCAGCAGGTTTTAGATAATTTATAATAATTAATTTTAAACAAAAAAATCCCATGCCGATCGTGCGGCTTGTGCATCAATCAGCCAATTGTGTGTCATGTTCAATCTTATTTTGAAAGACCGCGATAGAGCGAGTGTTTATATCGGTGCATAATGGGCCAAGTATTACAGTCAATTCAATAAAGCATGAGTTTGATGCACTGAGCATGCCTCAGGAAATCAATTCAGTAAAGTATCACTGGGTGGATCTTTAGCTTTCAGGCACCAGTCCAGAGAAAAAGCAAATATATATTCTTGATCTATTATTTGCTGCTCTGTATCCTACCACCTCTTAAACAAAATTCTACTACGATTTTCGGATAACAGAAGGTGGTTTTATTGTTTTAGCTATTTTTTATTTGTTTTTATTTTCTTTAGCAACATTTCTTTGAGTTTCAGACTCACTTTTTTCGTCATATTGTGCTTTTCTAAGCATCACAACTAGGCCTGTCACAATAATTTTGCTGGGCGATTAATTGTCTCAGAAATTGTTGCGATAAACAATAATATTGTTTGAAATTTGACAATAATTTGTAATTATTGTCAAATTTAAGAAGAAATGTTGGTTAATTTTGTGTGCCGTACCTTTGTTGACCACTGGATGGCAGTACAAGACCGGTTGACCCCAAAGGATGGATAGTGAGGGAGCGATCAGCGTCTCTAAGAAAAATAGGAGGGAGGCCCCTTGATGTGTCATGGGCTGTCTCTCTTTTCTTTTTTCGGTTCTCAAAATGGCGGACGCTCAGTGTGGTTTGAGCTCTTTAGCATAGTGTTTGTCATACAAGTTCTCAGCTTCTTTTTTCAGAGAAAAACAACTTTTTACACAAAGGCACGGGTCTCAACCGTGAATTTTGGAGCTTCGACAAGACGGAGGTTTTCTTCCTGAGGTCGGCCTGTTAGCTTAGCTGCTTTGAATTATCCAAAAACGAGATTTTGTATAATTAAAATGGATCTTAAAGAGACAAGAGAAAGGGAGGGGTCAGTGAAGCAGTGTCCAGTAGAAAGAGACATGAAGATACAATAAAGCAGATAAATGAAAATGAGGTTGATAATTCATTTATCATGCGATTAATTGATTTATTGTTTATCATGACTGGCCTAATCACAACAGCTCATGAATCGTTGTGGGCAGATGATTATTTTGCTAAACAAACATTAGGTGTCGTAGTGATGTTTTAAAATTACTTAAAATGCGACCTTGATTAAAATAAAATCAATGAAGCAGACAAAAACAAAAACTTGTTTAAAAGCAAGGACATCTAATAATCAATGTTCATGTTGTGGTTTTAAAAATACTTCTGTTTACGTTTTAAAGTTGGAGGGAAAAGTGGGAAGCTCAAATAGAGTTCAAAAAGTGTTGCAATGTGGAAACGTACTCTTCTGGGTGACATCGCAGGTGGGCAGCATGAGTGGACTCTTTCCACTTCCTGCTGTTGACCGTTACTCCCCTCCGCCTCCAGAAATCAATCAGTTTCTCCAGGACAGCGGGGCTGCACATTGCATCATCTTCACTGAAGAAGAAGAGGGCTGGAGAGGTGACAGGGTTGTTGTGGAAAACTTGGATGCTTTTATTGTAAAGATCTGCTGTGTGGGCTTTGAAGAGCCTGAAGTAGAGCATGGCAATATTTCTGATAAGACCTTCTAATCGAGGCATGAGAGTTTTTCCAAGCCCTGAATGACCAAAAAAAAAAAAAAAAAAAAAGAAAGAAATAATTAGGAGGCTTCATTATTTTTTATTATTAAAAAAATGCTTATTTGTTTACAACAAGTTAAACAGTCTGAAACAAACACATTTTGAATGACTTTAAAATAGATGTGTGTACTATTAGATTGTCATCTGTAATTTTTTAAGGGAACTGAGGGACTTTCGCATCAATACCGCCTACAAGATTCAAAATTTTCATCTTTGGTTATATGTTTATATGAATGTCTGATCTTATTAAAAGTAGGAACGTATATACTTTCAACCAATGTACAAAACAAGATATTAAGTATCACAGACTGAAATGCAGCTTTAAGACCGTTAGTGTAATAACACACACACACACGTGTTTGTATGTATACAGTAAATACTGTATATATATATATATATACTGTATATATATATATATATATATACACTGTATATATATATATGATGGATTATTGTTCATCAACATGGAGGATGTGCATGCAGCCGGAGTGCAGAAAGAACCAGGTTTATTTGTTGCTTATTTGAGGTTTTATATCTATTTACTTATTTATTACCAGGAGCTGTCAATTAAAATGAAAGTTACAACCGTGACAAATTATGTGGACTTGTTTTACCGAGAAATCTATGAGAAGCGCATTGAAAACGGTCGGACCCGCCTCTGTGTGCGCTTTATTTTTATTTTATACATTTTATTAGTTGAAGTTGAAAAGGTGAATAGGTGCTGCTCATTAAATCTCAAGAAGAGCCATGAATACCATCATCAAGTTCAGCTTCACAGCATGTGGCATCAAGTCCTGTGGACCCAGGATACACTCGTGCAGCCAGAGATGATCAAACGATGTACACAGTTCTCCACACAGATGAACAGTTATTAATACAAAATAATATTGTAAAAGAGCTAAAAGAAAGAAGCTAAAAACAATTCACTTTGACACAATTTATTGTAACTTTCCCTGTTAACATTCAGTTTTAACGTTTTCTTTAAAATCAATGTGTGCACATTTAAAAAAAAAAAGAAATGGTTAACTTGTAACTTTTTTTAATGACAATACTTATGTACAAACAACAAATAAAACATTTTTGATGTATCCTTAATCTTGAATACTTAAACAAGATATTTACAGTTTATTTTCTAGGGACCATACAGTCCCAAATGTTCGTTAACACTGTACAAACAATTACAATGTCATCTAATAGATTAGAGGTTTCAAAGTCTGAGACATAACAGGGAGGCAACTTCTCAATATCTTGGAAATGTCACATTCAGTAACATTAAATCTGAACACTATCCTTAATGGTGAGCCCTAAATGCAGTTTTCAAGAGGATGGCCAATAGATGGTCCACTGTTTGGACATCTGCTGGGCGTTTCACCCCTTCGTCTTTTTCTCTTGTAGCTGAGACACACAGAAAAGATCAGTCATTAGGTACAGCAGTAACACAGTCACTTTACTTTGTTAAACACAGGTTTATTACAGCCTCAGTCCAAGTCAGTAGTCCCTCTATTTACCACTCCAATTGTCCATCGCTGTCTTTGCTGGACTTTGTAGAGTAGGAGAAGATGGGACGGGACAAAATCAGGGGATGTCTTCAGATGCCACTCCTGTACAAATAAAGTGTATTACAGTGGCTGACGTTATGATTTTTTTTTTTTTTTAAAGCACAGTTGGCCAGCGCTAACTGGCATAGCATGTTAGCATACAACAGTAACAACAAATGATTAGCAACTCAACTCAGCATCACTGATTGATATCTTAGCTTGTAAGCTAGGTACACTCGTATCTGAGTGATCACCTGTTCATAGTTTTGTATAAAGGACGCAATAACCAGCGATGCTTGTTAGCTAGGCAGCCCTTACCTCACATGAAGTGCTCGCAGCAGATTGTTGCATTTTTAATCATCTGCTTGTTCCAATCGCTTCTGCTGATGGTTTGCAACCAAAGACGACTCCTGTTAGCCTTGAAAGGGTTGCGAGTTGATGGAATTCTGTAAAACTTGTGCGTTTTATTTTATTTATTTTTTTATCACTTTTGTTTTATGAGTTTCAAAATGCACGGAACTAACAGGAAAGAACATTTATAGTTTGTTGTTTGTAATTTTGTCAAAAATGTCAAAAATTAGATGACATGGCAAATTGAAGGTTTAACATTTTTGAGACTTTTTAGACTAAATTGTCATAAACACATTTAAATGGCACCGATAAAATATTAAATAAAAAAAGACTTTTAAAAGTGAGCTACAGTGCAGCTGGGGTGGATCATTCTCACTCACCTGTTGCCATGTGCTCTAGTGTGCCAACCACCAGGCTGTCATAGATGTGCCCTATCACCCTTTGTGCCACATTGGCATGTTGTTTTGGCTCTTGGACAATGTGGCTGAGCATCTGGGTGAAAGTGTAGCCCCCAATGGAGGAAGAATGGACCACTATAGGTCTGCCAGAGAACAGAGGCTCCTCCAAAATGTTCAAAACCTCCAACCCATAGCTGAGCCCCCAACGAGGCCACAGGAAGTGCATCACTCTGCTTCGGACCAGGAGGACATCCATGCCACGGTCGAGGTACAGGTCCCTGTATTTGGCTACAGCTCCTGGCTGGGCACCGAGCCAGCAGAAGAAAACAAGGAGCGGACGGGCAGTGGCGTCAGTGTGTGAAGATGTGCACGAAAGGAATGGGGAAACAGAAGATTCTGCAGAAGAGGGGTCACTGAAAGGCGAAGCTGGGATGGGGCAACAAGGTGTGGGAGCCAGAGAGTCTTTGGCTGGACATGCTGTCTGGACATCTGAGATTGAAGTGGAGTAATAAATAACACCATTACAGATTGTTTTGGTTACAAACCTCTCTGTGACAGCTTCTTCAGACTTGGTTGCATCAGTCTGGAATAAACTAGAACAAAAAAATAAAAAAAATAAAATCAGATCTAATCTTATTCACACACACAACACCGGATTAGTTTGAGATGCTTTGAGGTCACATGCTCATTTTATTTATTACACTTTAAACTCAAATCTATGAAGGCTCATGCTTCCATGCAGGTGACATTGATTTTATTAGTTCTGCTTCACCATAAGATACTGACCTCAAAATAAAACCGCTTTCATTTTTTCATGGGGCTAATAATATTAAACACTGGCATGCTTAGCTACATTAAGATTAAGCTAAAACTTGTTTTGCTCTGCAGCTAGCTAAATATGCTACTGTACCGGTTTGAATTATCTTTCGTGGAAATGACACTTCCTTTAAGGGAAGCAGACTTTCTAGATTCAAATGACGCACTTTTTATTTATTTATTTTATTAAATATAGCTAGGTTACCAGCAGGAAGCGGAAAACTTTATTGGATCCCTACATCTCGGATGGACACATCATTTTTTTTTTATTAAATTATTATGTTTTAACCAAAACAGAGCAACATTTCATGTCATGTGTTACCTAATGGAGAGCGGTAGGTTTCCCATGCTGACACAATGAAGTGTGCACTTGTCCTCTTGGCTGTCTGGGTAATATCTTCGGACCGGGTCGGTGAAGTCAGGACCTGAGCGAGCGACGCCGACAGTGATGAAGTATGAATCACAGCCCCTGCTCCTGCGGGTGTGCCGCCCCCTTTTAACTCCCGCGGTCCCTCCGTGAACGCGCACACTTGCCTCCTCTCGACGCTCGCTCCCGACAAAGATACTCGGTTACAAGAAAGCAGCAATTCTAAATGCAAATAAAGAAATAAACAAAGTCTAATGATGTCGTTAATACTCAGTGAAAATTGATCTGGGCTTTGAACTCATAAGTCAAAGGCTCGAGGTGATAAGGGAATAAAAGGTCACGATGACCACTCATGTAGGTGAAAGAGAAAGTCACGTTCTCCCTTCGCCCTATTAAAAAATACCTGCAGTACCCGTTAATACCACAAGATGGAGCCAGAGCACTGTTGACAACTTTTCTAAACAGGAAGTCTGTCCGGAAGTGTACAGTATTTTAAATTCCTTTTTTTTTTCGTATTTTAAATTACTTAATCGTGTTTAATGATGTAATCTCTCACAGAATGTTTACAAACAAGGGTTTAGTCACATACAACAAGCAAAAATAGGATTATAGTTTTTTTTTTCCTCCTCATTTCTAAAACCCCAATTTTAGAACAGCTGTGTAAAATATAAATAAAAACAGTTCAGCACCAAATCTCTTCTACTACAAAGTATTGGATGCAATTTGTGGTTTAGCAATGCCTTGCAAGGCCTTCCCTAAAATAATAATAATAATCTTCATGATGAGAGAATGTTGTTCTAAAATCTGTAGGCCATATACAGTACTTTAATGCATTGATGGTACCATCCCAGATATGTGCACTACTTGTGCCAGAGGCAGTAAATGTACCCCCATACCACTAGAGAGGCAGTTTTTTTTTAATGAGCACTGATAGCAGACTGAATGGCCCCTTTCTTTTTTGATACAAATGACATCTAAAGTTATACATTTTAATTCTTCTGACTACTGAACAGTTGTTTAACTGTTATAAATTAACCATATTTTGCCAAATGCTCCTTCACTTCTTCCTTATTCGTACCATTAACTATTGTAGTCTTTTGTTTAAACATTTTTAACATAGGTTGCTGCCATTAAATTAAAAAAATACCTTGATTTTTTGCTACAAATGTCACAACACCATGCAACAACAATTTGATACACGTTGCATTGTGAATAAAATATTAGCTTGTAAGCTTTGCAAACTACTGCATTCCGTTTTTGTTTAGATTTTACTCAATGTTCCACCTTTTTTTTTTTTTTGGACTTTGGATTGTGAGAAAGTTGGAAACACAACATCATAAAAAGCAGAGTGACTTGATCTGGTTAAAAACCAGCTGTGGTATTTTTTACATCATTTTTTTTCAACATGTGTCTTTAAGCAACAGAAAATGTCAGAGACTCGGTGAGCCAGAAAAGTGTTTAAATCCCACAATAACATAACCTTGTTATCCATGTTTCTCTTACCCTCAACACCAATTGGACCCTCCCTACCCTGCACTGCTTATTCCCATTTACCATCATCATCCTGAACAGCCCCTCCCCTTTATCCTTGCTGATTTCCCACCTCCTCTAAAAGTCTCATCTAAAGAAAAGGGTCTGCAAAGACCACCTCCCTAAAGCTGGCACATAACCCTATGGCTTTTTCTTTTTGCTTTGTTTCTATAGCTGCTATTGTCCAATAAAAAAAAAAAAAAGAGTTAGGGAGGGAGGGGACTGCAGAGAGGGAAAATGAGAAGAGAGGGGGGAAATGTGGGGTCCACCCACATCAGGGTGTGGAAATTCCACAGCAGCTTCCTGCTTTTTCCTCTCAGCCTTTTTCCTTTCAGTCGTCTCTGTTACACTTTCACTCAGCATCACGTGTCCTCGTATGTACAATGAAAACAGACGCAAACTGCGTAAACGGCAGGATTTACAGAAGTTGTAGTTTAAACGACAGCATCAAGTGGGAAAATCAAACCAGAACCAACTGCAGGAACGTGTTAAAGTTCACATTGTTTTGCGTATTTATGCTTGGATGGAGTAGCAATTCACAGTATTCACCAATCAAATAAGAAGACACCATGTGGTGCTAGTTTTTAATGCACTGGGTGAACAGAAAACCATTTATCCTCACACTTTTACTGGTTGTTTGGGTTCCATCATAGAGAAAATGTCTGGATCAGTGTTTTCTTACTCTTATCTAATTGATGTTGGTGCCTAAATATAACCAGGACATTCTGTTGTTAACAATTAGGAAGTTACATTTTTTAGTCTTAACTTTAGAGCTGAAATTAGACTGTTCTCTTCTGACTTTCGAGCCATAATGAAGACAATTAATTAGCATATTTTGTGGTGATTTGTAATAGGAATGTTAATTTAGTTGTCAAATAAAACTGTTAGTTTACAGAGTCCAACGTTACGAAACTTTATCCTGATTCATATTTTCCAAACCTGAGGAAACTGGCACCAAAGTGAACATGTCCAGCTACAGTTTTCCATATTTTGCTTTCTTGCACAGTTTCTTCTTTCTGCAGACTGGAATTTGCATTCATAACACGATGAAAAGCTTTCACAGTAAATGTGCGGCACCTGTCCTCTGGGTGAGGAGGTTTTATCCCATTTATCTTTCTTTATTGGTTTGGAAACCATCTGAAATCCCCAGTGGGAAGCTGATGCATTAAACATGCTCAGTGATTGCAGATAACGGTCTGTGTTTCACTGAACACAAACATAACGACAAAATGCTATTTTAAACCCTTCTTGTATTTTTATTTGCCTGCAAAATTATATAGAATATGTTACCTATTAAAAAAAGATTTTATATGAAATATATGTTGAGTTAAAACAGCCCTACCGGGGTTTGTGTAGAGCCAAACAAAACATAATGAGCGTTGATTGTTTTCAACGTTTTTTTAGAGAAATAAACTTTTTTTGACCTAGACAATTATCCATTGTCCAGCTCTTTCCGTCAGCTGAGGCCAGCAGCCCGTTCAAGGAAAAGACAGTGGCACAACACCCTGAATACTGTCCTAAAGACGCCAGCATGACTCGACACGGCACAAAGACACAGAAGTTTACTGCCGTCAGAGAAACCACAGGAATATGTGCACCAGCGTTATTTATAGATCTGATATGGAAGAGGATTTGTCTAGTTCAACTTTAATGATCTAAAGGAGAAGCAAAGCATCAAAGCAACACAGAAAGTGAAAATAAATGATCATTTAGAACAGCTAAAAAAAATGTAAATGTACAACAAAATTAAAATCTCATTGTAGCAACCAAAAGCAGGGCTTAATTTGAGCTGGATCCTGCCAGGACAGGGTCTGGCAACGCTCAAAAGTTATGAACAAATTTGACTGCCTTGAACGAATAAAACCTTTACTGGACACGTAATCTGTAAATAATTACATAAACACTAATTTTAAACATAACAGTCACTTATGAGCTTCCTAATATAGCTGCACCTTCAAGTAAGCATTTCCGCTTCTACCCTTAAAAAATATATCCGCCCCTAAAAGGGTGGAGCTTTAGAGGCCACGAGTAGGGGTGCTTGGGAGAGGCGGAGCATGCTCTATGAGGAGTCAGGCTACTACTCGTAGATGTTCAACAACCCATTGAAATACACCAAAATGCAGGAAGAGGCATCTATTTTATAAAAAATTTGATGAGGGAGGACCCCAAGACGACCCTCCCCACCCCCTGCTATTTGTGTTCTGGCATCGTTTGGTTTATAAATTAAGCGCTGCCCAAAAGGAGTCAAAATGCTAAACCAGAAAATAAATTTAAATCCCAACACAGGAAGAAGGCCCAAATCAAATTAGAAGAACTGAAAACTTATCAATGATGGAAAGAGGAGCTATTGATGACAACCAAGGAGTATAATTACTGAGAGGAGTCAGTAGAAGTGTAGAAACAGATAATAACAAGGAGATAATTTATTTACATGGAAAATTGGAGGTAATAAAAGTTAAACTTGGGCAACAAATACCAGTAAAACAAGAGGTGAAAACTACCGGTAATCAAAATAAACACCCAGTATGATATTCCAGGTTAACCTGTAGTGAAATTAATTCAATAAAAGTCAAATGTTTAAACATAATTCCAAACAAATATCTCAAAATTACATTCTTATTGATTTTCAACTCCATTATATGATAAAGTACGACACCAGTAAGAGTCTGAGCGTTCACGTTTTTATTTCACTGGAGCAAAACAAGAAGACGATATTAATGGAAAGGAGAGTCAAGGTGAAACCTGCCATCTTTCCCGCCTGCAAAGTGGGTGGGGGGCGGGGGGGTCTTCAGCACAGGCGGGACCACTCAGCTGCTGCTCAGGAAATTATGTTTCCCCCCTGATTGTTTCTATATTTGACATTCCTGGGGATCATTTAGGCAAAGATCTGAGGAATGTTTGGTCAAAGTTATTGCACAGCAGTAGAGAGTTATTAACAACGCATTGACTGTGCTCACATCCCGCAAGATCTTGCAACACCGCATGAGATCACAAGTCATTATAACTCTGTAATTATATTTCTGTGCGGTTGATGTGAAGTGTAATGAACAAAATAGCATTGCAGCATTCAAAAACAGACTCCACACAAGAAAGCACTTCCTTTTTCCACACATTACTTCAATACATTTAGCACTGGTTTGATCAGAATATGGTTTTGTGCCGTGCTGGAGAACATAATCTGAACTTGAGCTTCAGACCCAAAACGTCAACATCAGTATGCTCCTTGCTGTTTAAATGTATTTCACATTCAGACTGCGCTCTCGCACAAGTCGCCTGACGAACCGTGCGTCTGGGCGTCCGCGGCTGTGGGTTGATCTTTGGTAATGAACAATTTGCTCAGTGAGGTGTGACCGCAGGGCATTATGACGGCAAACTACTGATGCAGTGGGCGAGAGAGACAGGCACAAACAGAAGGAGAGAGAGAGAGAAAGAGGGAGGGAGAGCAGAGCAAGTGGGAGGGAGAGACATTAGAACTCTATTCTGCACAGCAAAGCCACAGACGCTCGCAAAAAACCTCCCTCGCCTGCAGCACACACACACACACACACACACACAGCTGGCTGTGAACTCTCCATCTTTTTGCCAACATCTGCAGGTAAGCAGCTTGACACTTTCTCACCCATCATCTGAGATTTTCGATCAGCCGGTCTGTTAAAAGAGCTGCTTTGCTGTCTGTACGCATGTTGATGCAGACTGGTGCGCACACTGTAGCTGTAATCATGCTGCAGGTAACATCCTCTGTTTCACCAAAGAAAAATGCAGGAAGGCTGGAGATTAGTGTCACTTTTTTATTATCAAGATAAAAGACGTGAGGACTCCATTTTAGCAATAGGAAGCAAATCATATGTAATGTGTAAGGTCATGTGAGGTCTATCCACATGCCCACACACTTTATATGTTGCTTGTATAATTATAGATCAGGGAATACACACGAGTGTGTTTTGATATTTACAAACGTCACTCCCCAGTATGGATAGGTAGTGTTCGCTTGTCTGTTTTCACATGAGAAAGCAGCGCATTTCCGCTACAGCAGAATCCAAAGGGTACTCAAATCTGTGGGATTAGAGCGACGTCTTTGGCTTCAGCTGTCACCATGGTGAAGGCCGTCTGTGGAACGTCTGCGCTCGAGGACATCCTTTTGAAAACGAGCAGGTCCATCAGAGGCTAGCATGAGCAGGACTTCGTGTTGCAACGTGGCTTAAAAGAAACTGACGTTTCATAAGAAAAAATTGGTGAAAAGACGAGGTGGTGTAGACAAACGTCAGCTGTATGTCTTGTACAAGTGCAAGATTAGAACAGTGAGGACTTAACCTTGTTGGTAAATAGAGTGACTCAGGGTGGTGTGTGGTTGTAAAGCTGATGGCAGATAAATCACCTGTTGGAGTGCTTCCTTTTTGGAAACACAACAATGGCTTTAGCTATTCTTAGACATGAGAGCAGCTCTCATTATGGTCGATAATGTGCAGGGACTATTGACTGTGGCTGGTTGCCTAATCCAATCTGCGGATCTGCGACAACTCATGTTGATGATGGCACATGTGAGGTGGAACTTAACTAGCTCAAAGTAAAAAAATTAAAAAAAAGATACTATATGTCATAAGAGACATGTGGCAAATAAAGAGTATTTGCAGCTATAATTTTATTGGACTTCTTGAGAAAATACCAGTTTCTTCTTCAGCTCTCTAAAACTCGTTTGATTCAACTTTTCCAAATAACATTTAACTGTAATTTCTTATTTATGCCAATATTGAAGGAGTCACTGAGGAGAGATGCAACTAATCAATTTCTAAATTATTGCTTTCTTTCCCTATTGAGTTATGTTCTGTTAGATATACAGTAGTCCTTCACTACTTTGCGGTTCGTTTTATTTGCTCTATCATGTTTGTTTGTTTTTTTAATAAGATTGGACACAACACACAATTGACTGATTGATGGATGAGCCCGAGTTTTTATTTAAAATACATTGTTTTAAATAATTTTGCACCTGCTGCACCTTTGTGCAGCCCATACGTCAGGATAAACATCTTGCTGCAGCTGATCAGCTGTTCTCTGTGCAGAGCGGAGAAGTGGGCGTGGCCAAGAGCTCTTGCAGGTGGCAAAGAGCAGACGAGGCAGAGAGAGGGAAATCATGGCATGCTGTGCTCTTTTAGAGCGTTTAGAGTTTAGAAACATTGTTTAGAACATTGCAAGAGTGTGGGAAGGGTGTAAAATACCTATATATATAAACTACTACTTACTACTTGTACTACTATTCCAACTTCACAGTTTTTCACTTATCGCAGGTCTTCAGGGTACAGATCCACTGTGATAAACGAGGGACTTCTGTAATTCCAAATATGTCACCAAGAATCCTCATACCTAGAGCGCTACCCTCACCAACCACTTAGCTTGCACTGCATGCAACCAACGACTCTCCCTAAAGGCGCTGGGCTCACCAAGATGTGGCTTATTGTTGTTGTTGGTGGTTTTGGATGACGGGGGTCAGCCTGAACGAGCCTCAGGAGTCAAGGCTCATTCACCAGGGTTTCTCTTGGTTCCACGTGATCCTCCTCCATCATCAAGGAACACTCCCTCCAATTCAGAATGAGTCTCTCTCTCAAGCAGAGGAGTTCAGGTGTTTGGGACTCTTGGTCATGAATCCAATGAGAAGGGGGCAATGCTAAAGAAACCCCATGAAAACCTGATGATGTGTCTTTGGACAAGACTATTTCTTGACTAGCGTTAGCAGCTTTTACAAGTGTTGCTTACCAATCAGGGAGTCATCGGTACAAAAGAAATGTTTGTTCAAAATGTGCACACTATGAAAACACAATCCAGAAGTGATGATTTCACCCTGCATGGAGCACCAAGACTTATTTTCATTTGTTATATTGGTATGGATCTTACATCTAATCAATGTTTAGGGCCATGTTTGCACAAAATACTACACTGTCTGTAATAAAGACAAGAACCAAGCAGTTTAAATCCATCTGGAAGACATTTTGTTGTGTGTGTATGTTTTGTTTTTTTAAATCTAGTCTAGACTACAAATCCTTTGACTGGCTGGACTGTTCTTTTCCACTCTTCCTTTCTGAAAACTGAAAAGACCTGGGCACCTGCTGACTACAGTAACTGGGCCCTTTCTTTAAGCTAAGCCCTGCTGGCTTGCAACTGAAGTGCATCATTCCAATCAAGAAACCGGTGAAAGCCACTCTCTGACCCTTCAAATCAAAAACACACAAGACCATGTAGGGAACAACTTGTGCGCCCACATGCACTCACACACATCCGCATGGAAGCAACAGTGAAAAAGTGCAGCTCGTAAATATGCACACCCACTCAACAGAAGTAGGAAAAAACAACTACCACCCTGACTTGGAGCCATTTTCAGGAAGGTAAATTACTCCATTACCCTGGACTGTGCCACAAATACGGAGACCTCATGCGAACATCGGGTTTGTTAAAAAGTAATGACAGTGGCAGCAGTCAGTTCGTCTCAATTTCTGGCTCCCCGAGGTGCACAGCCTCTCAATTTCAGTCAATCAGCAGAGACAAACACCTTTAATTCACTGTGTTCCTATTTCACCTTCCTCCATTTTACCACAGTCTCTGTTTTTCTTGCTTTCCAGAGCGCTTTAACGTTATGATCACGCTGAGGCTTGTACAGGCAGAATCTTTAACGTCAGAACAAAATGAAATTTCCTCAGAGAAATAAGCTACAGCAAGGTGAAGGTAGATTGAGATCAAGATGGCTGATAGTGCTGAGAGAAGCTGGCAAGTCAAGGGGGTTCTTTTCACAAACACAAAGATCCAGGCTTACAAATGAACACAAGCATCAAGGCGTCCACTGCAGAGTTTCTTGTCTGTTAATGTCACAAGAGAACATCTTGTCTCCTCTTTGCTCCATCGAGTGTGGTACGACGTCAAACTCCTGCGTTTGTCAGGAGCAGTGACTCAAAACACCAGAATAATAGTAGACGGGTGTTGTAAATTCACCACAGACACTTCTGCAATGCTTTTATTCCCTTTGTTCTGCCGCCTGTCAGCCCCTTCCTTCAGATCTGATGTGGTTAGAGATGGAAAGAGCATTAGATTAACTGGGGAACAGCACGGCCAGCACGCAAATTATGTTTAACTGGAAACTGAGTTGTGATGCCTGATTTATTGCGTCTGTATCGCAAAGCATTGCAACATCTTTGTCGTTGTTTCCGCTTTTATTTTTATAAAGCGCACCCACTCACTCAACCGTTTGAGCTACTTGGGGTTTAGTTCAATTGTGCAACAACTGATCTGTAGTTTATGATAGTGGAAATATGTATTTTCTCTTGAACACTCGAGAAAACAGAGACATCCATTTCTGGAACTTGCAAATGATTGAGTTAGGATTGTGCGGCGTGTTTGTTGAGCAAACTCTACAATATTGGTTTTGTCTTTTAGCCAGAAAGAGTTAAAGTTGGATGGCCTCCATTGATTCTGTTGCTGCTCTCTCCATATTTATTACCAACCTTTGAAGTGGGATGAAGAGAAGAGGACAACTCTTAAAGGTCACCAAGGCACACTCCAAATGTTAAACTGTCTACAATTTCTGGAAAGAGTTGTTACATACTTACACATGGACTACTTTCCTATTATATACTTGTACCATATGGGGCTTTTTTATTCTAACTCTTACACCAATAAGAACATCTGAGACAGTGGGGGTTCAGTGTCTTGCCCAAGGACACTTTGGCACACTTCAGTGGCTCTGGCTCAAGTCCTTGACCCTCATATTAAAAGGTGACCTCTTTACTATTGGGCTAAAGCTGCCTGAGAAAAAAGATGGTTACAGACAAGACAAACTTGTTGGGTTTTGTGCGTATAGAGATGAGGCATTTAAGGAAGAATGCTCTGCATTGACCATTTTGGTGTATGGATGTGATTCTGTTGTGTAGTTTGAAAAAAATGGACATGCATTTTCCATATTTTTATTCATAAATTCAGCGTTTTGAGCTAAAAGGTATTCAACAAACAAATTTAAAAGGATAGTCTAGTTTCTGAAGTGATATTCTGTCATCACATCTGCTAAGTCTGCGATGTCAGTCATAGAGAACGAAGTTTGAAGAAAGAGGCAAAAGTCTTCATCTATGGTAAACTAATGGTTAGTCACACAAGGGCCAGTTTTTAATTGTTATTTAAGCTTGTAAAAAAAACTCATAAAAAAAAGACATACTGGTGTGAAAGAACTTGACATTTGATCATAGTAAACTAACACTTTAGCATGACAGTTTTAGTTTGTCGCTATTCTCTTAAATTAAACAGCATGAGTGCCAATACGTGAATGTATGCCGAGCATACCCTGATGCATACTCAATAATCCAGGTAGAAAAATCTAAAAAAGCTAAGTCTGGTCCTCTGGACATTCAAAAAACAAAACAAAACAAAG
>JARVLU010000646.1:13008235-13028827 GCA_031762415.1 Simpsonichthys santanae
GACCCCCCCCCCCCCCCCCCCCTTTTATGATGCTGAATCAACTTGCAGAGAACTGTGTGGGCTTCTTTTAGTCTATTTAATTTTTTTAACTTCATTTTTATTACTTTAATCCAGGTTGGGTGCCTCAAACGAGACATTTCAAAGGTTTAAATCAATACTGAATTTTTGTTTTGCATAACCTTCAATAAGTTATCATTTAAATATTAAAGATGAAGGCAAACTATAAAGTTTTGCTTGTGTTCTTGTGCATGTTAGCTAAATATCTCATGAACTACAGGACAAATATTTATTCAAACTCACATAGACAAATTATTAACTTTTGGATTTAACCCAATTCAAGACAGCCACAACAACCACTTGAATTTAGAAAACACATAAATGTGTATACAATATTTTAGTCAGCTTCACAGATTTTGAGCTAAGCTGTGTGGTAGAAGCTGAGAGACATGCACAGCATAGACAGAGTGCGTAATCTCCTGATATCATGAGGATGCACATATTTTTCATGGTGTTCACAGCTACTCCAACTAAATTCAGCTACTTTCAGCTAATTTCAGCAGGTTTTTCAGATGTTTGTGCTAATTTCTACTATTTTTTGCGAACTACAGCATTTTTGTGCTTCTAACTTCGTTCTGCTAATTTTAACTTATGTTCCTTTCTGCTTATTTCTGCTAGTTTCAGCTTTTTCTGCTATTTCAGTTACTATTTAGCTGTTTTATACAAATTTGAGCATTTTCAACCTATTCCACAGATTTTTGTACTGATTTAAACTTTTTCCAGCCCAATTCAGCAAAAATGTGCTCTCTCCACTGCCTTCTGCTAATTTAAACTTCTTTCTGCTATTTTAGCTACTGTTCAGCTGTTGTTGTTTTTTATGTCTCCTTTTTCAGATAATTTCCACTTCTTGTGCTCATTTCTGCTTCTTTAAGCCTGATTGGGCACAACTGTGCTCTTTCCACTTCATTCAGCTAATTTAAGCTTCTTTCCGCTATTTTAGCTACTGTTCAGTAGTTTGTTTTTTTAATAATTTCAGTTTTCAAATAATTTCCTTTTTTGGGGCTAATTTCTACTTCTTTCAGCCTAATTTGGCACAGCTGTGCTATTTAAGCTTCTTTCTGCTACTTTTAGATACTTTTCAGCTGATTTCTGCTTTATTCTGATGATGTCCAATTTTTGTGTTAATTTCTGCTTCTTTCAGCCTAACTGGACAAACTTGTGCTCTTTCTGCTTTCTTCTGCCAATTTAAGCATCTAACTTTTTTAGCTACTTTTCAGCTAGTTATTGCTAATTTCAGCTATTTTAGCTAAATTACTAATTTGTGTGCTCATTTCTGCTAATTTAAATGTTATCCAGCAAATATGTGTTCTTCTTGCTTTCTTCTGCTAACTTTGGCATGTCCTTCCATTTTGGCTACATTTCAGCATGATTTTTTTTTTTTTAGCTAATTTCAGCTGTTTTTCAGCAAGTTCTTCTGAAATAAGCATTCACACTGCATTTTCGCAGGGAATGCAATTTCTCTAGTTTGCTTTATGTTCACTTCAGATGTCCTTAGCAGGAGAGACTTGTGCCCACAGGAATGTGTCAGAGGACCGAGCATCATTCTCTCATCCATCCATGCTCTTCAGCCAACATCCCACACCTAAGTCTGTCTCAAGCGAGCCAACAGATCAGATTGACACCAGCTGACATGAACACTAAAAAAACGTGACCCTAATTCAACACGGGCCACTGTTTCCACTCCGTCTGACTCACAGGCGTTCAACTCGTTGCCCTGGAAAGTAAACAAATGGGCAGACAAGTCATTGAGCCAACACAGTGTTGAACCCCACCTGTTTTATCAGCAGCCTCCACACTCAAAGGGTTATATCTGTGTGTTTATTTTACATGCCTGTCACATTTCCTACACAGTCACTGCATGTTCTGATAAATGATGGGGAGGAGTAGCCATACTATGACTTATTCTGTTTATTTCCAGCACGTTAGCATCATGGCATTACCAACGTCTGTGCTGGATAATTAGTCTGTCCACTGTTCTGTTACTACACTCGGTGACATGTGCATGTCTTTATAACTGTTTGTATAAACACCATAAATAAAAAAACGACAAATCAGACTAGTCGCAAAACAAGAACTAAAGGTAAGCTAACACAAGTCCAGCGGTTCAAGAGAAAGAAATGAGTACGATTTTGTCCATTTTTAATTTCATAATATTTTTAAGATTTTAGATTTTTTTTTAGATTTGATATGTATTATAGATGAACAATGGTGATGCCTAAAAAAAGCTGTTTGGAATCAAAAGGTCTGACAGCTTATGTATTGGTACTTTATTTACACTCAGATTTGTTGAATAAAGCACGCAGATAAAAAGTACTTTGATCACATTAAGTGGAAAAGTGTAGGTTAGGATAATCTTTCTTTTACTGTCTGAGCTGATTGGTGCCTTCAGGCCGATGTTAAAACGTCTTGATTCTCTTCTGACTTAATTAGGTGTTTTGCAAACTTGACAAATACAAAAAAGGTGGATTAATCTAAAGTCATCAGACTAAAAAAAAAAAGCAGTGCGTCAGCGCACAAAAAGCCACCTGAAAACATCCATCATTGCTTTTTCTTTGCTGGGTGAAATAAAACTGCTGTGTCACACCGAGCAGCTGGGGTCATATTTCCCAAAGCTTGACATTTTCATCACAGCCTTGTGCTGCAACTCAACCCCGACATTAGGAAACAAGGAAAATTATCAAATCCATTTTTAGGCAACACGCAAAGCACTTTTGTAAGCATCCCAGCACTTATGAGGATCTAAGGCAGAAGAAGGGCATAGCTTTCCCCACTAAGGGTTACTTAGATGTCAGCAGTGCACACACACAGCCCAGATATGACCAGGCAAACAAAAATATTGTGCAACACATGCAAAAAATTCATCTGGCAAAAAGCCTTTTGGGATCTCAGCAATACAGCAGGGATCACTGTCATCCTTTGTCTGTGGCTCCAAAACAAAAATACAGCTGCTATTGGAACTACGGAGAAGACTTACATTTCTGCCAGAGGTAATTGTGTGTCATATGTTTAAAACAAAAACACGCCCTTTAAGTTTAGGTTTAACAAATACGTCTTATGGGAGTTTCCCTGCTTTAAAGGCAAGTGTTCAAAATATATTAGCAACAGAAGCAGCAAGCCAGAAATGGGTGGGATGAAAAAATCCAAAAATACAAGAAACTTGGAAAAAATAAAACCACAAAAAATTCTGTTTTTAGTCAAGCATAGGAAACTAATTAGACACTTTAAATGTATTTGTAAAGATATAGGGGTTTTGTGGTGCAGAAGTCCAGACATTTATGGCTTTTCATCTTGCAGAGAACATCACTAACAGATTTAATGTATTTTCCAGGTATCGCTAGACCCGATTTCCCCAGTTTCCATTGTTTCCACATGTAGTTTGAGCTTTCCTTTGGTAAAACGCTAATGTTTAAATCAGAATAGGCCAACGTGTGACATGTAAATTATTACAACGTTCATTTTACACTTCACTAAACCAGCATGCCATGTGATTAACTGCGCCGTCAGTTTCTCCTTGCCATTTTTCGGTGCACCATAACACCATGTTCTTTTTGGAGGAGTTACTGTCTCTGATAAGCCTGCAGTCAAATGACTAATGAGCCTGTGAGTACAAATCAAAAGCTGCTTTTCTTTTGTCTGTTGCATTTAAAAAAGTGCGTGCAGCGGTGCTTAGCAAGAAAACGAACGAGCACCAGGACACGATGCTTGGTGATGTGGAGGCAGGAGAGTGACAAACTTACATTTTCTCACCCATCTGAGAGAAACGATGGTGTGAAGAGATTTGCATACAGTAACTGAAGTACATTAATGTGTTCTGGGTAAATAGTCTTTACCAGTTTCTCTAACTGTCATGCAAACACATACAGTGCATGGTTACGCCTTCATTCTCAAAGCTAATGGACATCCTCTGAAGTGCTTAAACAGGTCTAACATAATCATAAATAACTTTCTTGGAAAGGCCAGATGGCTTACGTAATGTAGGAAAGATCTGTGGTTCTGAGTGGGCTGATCTCACATAAACACGCCTGCTTCTCTGAGCCTCATTCAGTTTGAAGTTGCCTTCTTACAAGCTAATACACAGGATTAGCACATTAAAGGACCAGCACTCTTTCAGCATCTTGAATCAGAGCCATTTGGGTATTTTTTTAATGCGTCCATGCTGATTAGGGCTGTAAAACAAGATGTTTGCAGCCATGTTAACCTTGAAGTTGTGGGATTTTCTCATTTCCTCTTGTCAGTGTCTCACTACGCAATAATGGTGTTTTTCTTAACAGTGCTAAATGAGTTTGATCTTTCTTTGCAGACATTCTCCCTGAATCTCCGTCTATTCTGCTGTATACTGAAGACTGGATGTCCAACCTGCCGAACAGCGAGGGCACCCTACTTCCAGACTGCAATAAAGAACGCTCTGGAATCTGCAATTTTTCCTACACCTGGGATGCCAAACCTTCCTCAGGCGTCAAGCCTACGCAAAACAGCACTGCCACAAACCAGTCAAACAGCCCCTTCCTAAACCCAGCTCCACCCATGTTGGTGCCCTTGTATACGGACTGGAACAGTGCCATGGCAGACTGGGGCCTGGCTTGGGAGGCACACATATATGGTGTCGGCGGTGCCTTTGCCATGCTAACTTTAGCCTCAGCACTCAATCTACTTTGCTTGCCTCTGCGTTGTCCATCAGGATGTGGCTATTTTGCTCTAGTCAGCTTGTTCCTTCTTGCCGCCGGTTGCACAAGGTCTTTTTCTCTACTATACGATGCCTATGGCCACCAGGACCGCATACCCTCCACAGAGGCCTCGCTGATGCTCTACGAAGCACCTTTCCCTTGCATCACTGCAGCTTTCGGTTTGGTTTTTCTTCTCCTCTCAATGCGCTCAAGAATGCAGCTCTCGTATTCGGCCTTTCAAAGACCCTGTTTCCTGGCCTGCCTTGTTGTGTTGCACTTCACTGCTGCATTCGGACCTGTGACGTTCCTGAAGTTCTACCAGCAAAAACCTTCCTTGTGCCTCCTTTTGTCACTCATCTCCCGCGGAGCCTTCGTGGCACTGGCAACGTTTCTATCCGCAGCCTATTTTGTCTTTTACATCTATGTTCGTGCGGACTCAAAGCACATCTATCACTTGAATAACACATCGCCAACACCTGCCGAGCGCTACAACCGCTGTCCGTTTGCTGAGAGCCGTGACTGGAACCGTGCAGCTGTAACCGTCTGCCTTTCTGCACTGTTTTCTTTAGCATGTGCAGGACTACAGCTATATGCCGTGCTTAATGCTATGGGTGTAGCAGGTGGAGAGGTGGTCTTCCATCCTTGGCCCTGGTGGGCTTTTCAGTTTAGCTGTAGATTGTGTGAACTTGGAGTTTGTCTAACCTTAGCTCTGGTGGTTGCACAACCAGTATTTTGTTCTGACCAGCTTCCATCTGCTGGAAGTTGTTGGACTGAACTCTTGGCATCCAAGTCACCCATCCTGACCGGGACTTATCATTGGACACTTAGCCAGCAAGAAAAACTCGCCATTGTCGACACTGTTGGGCTCGGAGAAACAGAAAGCCTTCCACTGTACACGCTGATGGATGAAAGACTTGGGAGTAGTTTGAACGGCCTGGACCTCCTCTACCACAGTAACCGCGCCTTAGTATACAGAGACCTTGACCTGGATTTGGGAACTCGGGGTTTAGAAAAGCCTGAGGATGGCAAGGGCAGAGAGCCATCAGGAGGATCCTCATTTACCAGTGACTCCACAACAGACCTGCGGCCACCTTCTCCAATCAACCTACGCCGTAGCATAGATGAAGCGCTCTTCAGTGAGGCCTTGTTCCCCATGAGCCTATTCAGCCCTACCAGGCCTTTCTTCTGCAGTGACATGCCTGTAAACAACCATTGGACGCTTCCAAGCAAAGGCCTCTGCGATCCTCTCTCAGCTGATCCTGGATTTTATCGAACCTCCTCTTGCCAGGAGATGGCCTCTCAACCCCACAGCGCACAGCCTAAAGGTGTCGAAGGTGCTCAAGCATCTTCTTCCATGTGCTCGTCCTCTAGTTGTTCATCACCTGAACGTTGGAGAGGTAGCTCATCCTCATGCTCCCTCTACCGAACTTCCCTTGGAAGTTCTTCTCTTGTTCTATGCCCAAGCCCAGAAAGACACTTGGGGCAACTTCAAGGGAGCACAGGGCATCATGCGGTGTCGTCTAACTTGCAGAGGCACTACCAAACTCTGGGAGCTGCCTCACAGGAGAGCTTAGACCTGTCTGCTGAGGCAGATCGGTCTGTGCAGGAGGAATTTATCAGTGTTTGCAGACAAATGGATTCTTCAAGCATCTGCAGTGAGACTATAGACTTATGATGAACTTTTATCAAAGGGGACCTAAAATGAGCGTATGTGTTGTGCAGGAAGTTGGCTGGATTTTTCCAGTGTTTGATAGTGCATGTCAACTTTATATACACTGTAAAAAGACTACAGCTGCCAAAGTGTTTTGGGAAGTTTATTCATTTCTATAGTGAATGTTCCTGAGAGTCCAAGTGCCAAGACTGTCAAAAGCCAAGAGACCGTTTGTAAATTTCATGTCTGATAAAAGCTAATGAAGTTTGTTACAGCCTAATTAATGTTTTACTAGGTGGGGATATGCAGAACAGATTTGTACAAATGTTTTTAAAGCATCAACATTCCAATACCTATTATTGTGACTGGAATAAACTCTTAAATACTACTGAAAGTACATATTTAAATATATATACTGTATATGTTGTAATTAAATCTCATGTTAATTTGGGATTGAAAAGGTCGAAATATAAGCTTGTTTTTCAGTGATGGCACAACGATGCCCTCTGCTGATAAAAAGTCATGTTACGGTTTTCTTCTATTTACATCAGAATCCTTTACGACTGACAATGTATTTATGCCGAAATAAAATTTTGAAATAATGTTTAATAAAATGTTTAAACATATTTTGTGTTTCCCCCTTCTTAAAATGAAATCTTACAATATGGTTGTGCAACCATTATTTAAAAAAAAAAAAAAAAAAAAACAATAGCCAAGACACAGTATTCCGCATTTATTCATGATTAACATATTCAACAGTAAAAGCAACTTTCCTTTGAGCGTTTACCTGTAAACATGTCTTGAAGTGATATTTCTTAGATAACCCAAATACTGAGTTTTTCGCCCATAAATCTACAAAAAGAAAAAGGATTATTTATTTACATTTGGTCAACTGCTGAAACTGCCACGATTATGACAACTGTTGAGAAGCTGAAAACATACAAAGAAGCAACTCAAATGAAAAAATATGAGTTGTGCTTACTCGGCTGGACTAAAAGGTCTCAGTACATGAGAACTAAGACGTTGTAATAAGTTAACGTGTTAGTGAGAAACTGAAATCAAACATGAGCCACATCTGACTTTTCCACATATTTTGCACATTTTCTTGCAATTTGGTCCTGGTTGCAAGCCTTCAGTTAGTCAAATGAACGCTTTGCAGAAAGAAAAAATAAAATAAAACCTACATTACCATGTTAGACTGGAAAATACATGATTGAATAAAGGTTGAGACATTAACTGTGGAAATGTTAAAAAAGCACCTACACAAGATGAAGGATTGAGAGTCGTGAAGTCAAATACAGGAAAGTTTTTGACGTTGAACGCAATTCCATTGTTTGCAGCTTTTGTCCGTTTCAAGGCAAACCTTTGGTGATTTTTTTTTTTTTTTTTTTATGTACTCATGCTAGACCAGGAAAGCCCAGAACAAACCAGAGACGAGATTACATCACGTTTCTGCAATGGTTTTGGTGTTTCAGTTACAAAAGAAGAGTGTCAAAGGAAGTGTAAATACACTCGGCAGTATGTTTGCAATTAAAGCGGAGTATAAATACAAAAAAAAAAAAAAAAAAAAATTAAAAACCCTTCATTCTCAATTTAAAGTCCCAGATTTAATATAAAGACATTTTAATTAAAAGAAAAAAGATTTAAATTACGAACAAAGACATTATTTTCCTTAAGCATTTCTGATTGATACATTTAGCTCTTTTGTAAGAAAACTGGTTCCTTCCATGTGAAACAACACTCGCAGAGCACACGCACTGAGATGGGACACCGGTTATTTGGCTCAGTATGTCTGAGGGGTTGATGTGATTAACAATGGCCAATACCGAAACAAAAAAAGCATGAAACAAGGTACTCATGTGGTGTAAATTAAGCAGCTGCTCTTCGAGTAACGCCTAAGACAACATAAAAATGCAAAAACAAAGTTTAAAGTTTGTTGTCACAGAATGACACACTGAACATAAGTACAAGGGTACCGTTGTGTTTTCTGAATATGTACAAGTGTGTTTAAGAACTGGGATGAGTTTAGCTTCTAACGCGATTTGCTGGCAAGTGTGGATCCCAAACGAGCCGAAACTAGATGCACTGTGGCTGGTTCTGACGGGACAAATAAACACAGTTCACTTTGTCCCTACTGCGTCCACACACAACCCTGCTGCCTCTCTCTGCTATCAACAAACAAAACTGGGATGCAGCTGAATATGGAGGATACAGGCAGGTGTGTGTGTGTGTCATTCCAGAAGACCCTGACGCGCCGCTTCTTGAGAAAAGTCCAAAGTCCGGTGTCTGTTTTGCTACGATGCTGCTCTCCTCCCCAGATCAGCCGGGTGAGATAAGTTAAGGAGCAGGCGTGACGCAGGGGAGGCAGAGAGGGTGTAGCGGGTGGAGCAGAGTTTTGGCAGAAGTGGTGATTTAACGTTTGGTCACCGTCAGATTGCATTTCGTCTCAACTCCACCAGACACTTAGTAAAGTCGCTTCTCGTAACTGTGGAAACAAACAAACAAACAAAAAAAAAGAGGCTATTTGGATTATTTAATCTTAGTTTTCATTTCTACGTGTGACTCTTGACTCAGCACGGCTGTTTTTCTGTTTGTTTCCTGAACTGCTTTTGCATATTTTGTGTTATTTTGACAATCCATACATGAAAATGTTCATCTCGATCGGTTAAAGTGTGCAATGACTTTTGGGTTTTGTTACAATAAAAATAAATTATCTGCTCCCTTCTTCAGGGGTCGCTACAGCGAACTAAGTCGCACGAAGACGTGGCAATTATTTTTACGCCGGATGCCCTTCCTGATGCAACCACAGACCACCGAGCTACCACAGCCCTCTGTGTGGAGCATGGGGCTGCTATCTAAGGTGCTCGAGGGAGCAGATGGTGGGGGTTAAGGGCCTTGCTCAAGGGCCCAAAGTGGGGCAAATGTGGAGGCAGGTGTGGGTACTTCACCTATCCCACTCACATTTTGATGTTGTTGGTACTGGGAGTTGAACCAGCAATCTTCCAATCACAGGCCCGCCTTCTCTAACCTCTGTGCCACCACTCCCTCAAATAAAATAATACACCTCACAGAAATACAAAGCTCTTTTTACTCCCTTCAAAAAATGCTGTTCTGCTTGAAATCTACTTTCTTTACTTTTTTCTTCTTATGCTATGAATAGATTTTAGCTAGCACTGTGCAGCATTTAGTTAATGTTTTCCTGTGTTTAGCTACTGCTACTTTTAGCTACAGTTTTTCTGATTTTAGCTTGAACATGTTTTTGTAAGTCTAACTTGTGGAGTTCTGTTCATTTCCGCTACTGTTTTGTTAGTTTTGGCTAACAAATCACTTTCAGCCTTTTCAGCAAAGCTATTCAACACTCAGCATTTGCGCTGCATTTCTGCCAAAAAAAAAAAAGTTACTTCTTTAGTTATATATTAAGTGTATAAATGTTCATTTGGATAAATCTTGGCAGATATGAAACCGTTGTTGCTTGTGGAGTAAAGAAAACGGAAAATGCTAACACTTTAGACGACATATTTTGAGGGAAGAGTTTTCCGTTCAGTAAAATAAAACCCTCAATAAATTAAAAAAAAAATACAGTAAAACTATGAGAAATTAAAGCATTAACAAACTCAAAAAGCAATCATTTGTAAAAAAGCTTTAAAGGTGAAAACAACACAACAAATGTTACATTTTCAGTTCTTATGACATAACACTATAATTGCCAGTGTAGGAGCCGCTACTTTTGTTTCACACTTTATACCCTGCAGTTTATATGCAGGGGTGTCTTAGTTATGTATTTATTTCATAATTTTCAAAACTATGTTTTATTTTTAAGGACTTCCTGCCATCTCTTGGTAACTTCCTGCCACTGACTAACATTTTCCTTTGACAGAGTTGGGAGCTTGTGGCTCCCAGCACCCCACCACTCATGGGGGCAGGTGTTTGTGACACAGAAAGAATGTCCTCAGGTAATCAGATGTACAAGGTCTGTTGCTCAGGGTTTCAAAAACCCAACCGTAACTCCACCCACTCTGTCATCATGTGACCAGAAGTCTAACCTGAATAACCAATGAGGTACACTCGAGGACCATCCCCAACAGACACGAGTTCATTTCTTCAGATCGTTCCCGTGTTGTTAGCGGATTTTGCGCTTCATGCATAGACCTGTTCGTTTGTTCAGCGATGATGGAAAACGCACAGAGAACTTTCATGTTAAAAGCGATCGATCAGCTGTTGAGGAGGAACCGGCTTGCAGCCCGTAAACTTTGCATCAACACGTTGATGGTCAGGATTGGAGACGCAAAGCAGTCAAGTCTTGTACATGTTTTAATAAAACTTTTTTAATTATTTCTGTGCAACGTCTTTGTGTGTCAGTAAATATGCATTTAAATATCGGGATCTCATTTTAAAGTCACATCCGAACATGAAGCAGAATCAATGGTACTAATTTTATGAATATTTACCGCATTCTACCTGTACTATTTGACTTCCGGTCACACGACCTCGATAAGACTGGGTTTACTGGTAAATAATTTTAAAAATAATTTCAGTTACGTAGGTGTCTGGCACTGTTCTGTCCAATGATTATGCTTAGATAGTTATTGTGTTCATTTTGAAGGTATAAACCATGAGTCAGTGAAGTTAATGAAGACTTGTCACTGTCTGACAGTGTGTTGAAAGCAAGCCATATTCTGTGAAACTCCATCTGGTGGCTGATTCTTGTACTACAACAAGAACTCTAGGGGCACAGATCCAGACGTACGGTGTGGATGCCCGCAACTAAATAACCCCAGCATCTTATGTATAAAATTATGATTTATCTAATATTTAATAAGTGTGGCTTAGACAGGTGGGTTCTAAGGTCTGAAAATTATGGTTATATATTTAGGACAATACTAACTGGAAGTGTCACTTTCCAGTTTTAATAAAATCCAGCTTCTCTGACTTGATCTTTTCTCTACTGGTTAAATTACCACTGAACCTCAGGAAGCTTCAAATGCTTTGACACCATTTTGTTTTTCTGTTTGTTTGTTTGTTTGTTTGTATGAGCTGAATGTCTTGTCATTTAGCTCCAGCACAAAAAGCTAAAATGCTCTATCAGTAAACAACTTAGTGTTAAATTTTCAGATTATTATTGTTGTTTAATCTTTTTTCTCTCAACCAGGGAATGAAAATCAATTTGGTTTAAACAAGTCATCAGAGGATACTTTACAGAGAAAAGTAATCAAAGTTTTGCTCATTGATTTTTTTGTTTTTTTGTTTTTTGGGGTGGGGGTACTTACGAGTGGAGTCCATGAACGCCTCCCTCCAACTGTGCAGACATGGTTCTCTTCTCAAACTTCAGCTCTCCAGAGTACATCATGGAACTAGAAGAAGATGGGAGAGCTGTTCTACCTGATGCTCATGAATAGATCTAGATTACAACACATCTCTACACAACTCACCGGAGGACAGAGAGACTCCTTGCTCCGATGTCCTGGCAGCCATGCTGGATGCCTGCTATGAGGTAAGGTGCAAACTTGTGGATGGAGCCCTTGTCTTGGACTGAGCCCGACACCCCCTGGGCTACTTTCACCTTGTCGCCCTCACTGTGGTCAAAAATGTCACTTAATCTTCAGTAGCTTCATCACATTGTGCAACGTGTCAGCTCCCACAAACCTGAAATAGCGTTTCTGGCTGCTGGTACTTTTCTCCATGGCATCCAGAGAGCCCATACCGCGATACTTTTTCAGCCGCACACCGTCTGAGAAGTAGTACTCCCCTGGAGCCTCGGTGGTTGCCGCTAGCAACGAGCCCATCATAACTGTAGCAGGAGACGAGGAAGATGAAGTTTGTTACACAACCCGTGCTCCGCTCTGCCTTTTCGTTATAAAGTTTATAATGTATGAAACTGGGTCACAGTGTGGCCGCTCTCACCAGTCGATGCTCCCAGGGACAGAGCTTTCACCACGTGTCCTACGGTCTGAATGCCACCGTCAGCGATGACCGGCACGCCGAAACGCCGAGCGTACTCTGCCACTTTGTACACAGACGTCCCTTGGGGTCGCCCACATGCCATCACTATGAGACAGAAAATATGGAAGTGAAACATCCAGGGGATGCAGGGCAGGACTAGGGCAAAAATAAATATCCTAGGGGGATACTTTGGGCTCTGCTGCAACTTTAGCCATCTCATCTTTTTGGTAAATGTGACCCAGGCTGTGCATTAAAAATTCGTCTCCATAGCAACAGAGGAGGCCTTGGCAAATCACCATGACAACAAGGAGTAGTCTCAGGGTATCCGTTACCGGGATATATTGATAACCTTTTCTGCTCGCTCAGTTTAGGACAGAGGCAGCAAGCAAAGCTAATATAAAAACTCATTTACTCCAGTTTTCCCAGTTTTTTTTTTTCCCCAGCCAGCATTTTTCCGTCATGGCATTATTTGATTTATTGCTGTACTTTATGTTTGCACACTCCACATTTCATTTCTGCATCCGTGCATGCTCTGTTGCCTCATACCTTCCTGCGTGATGCAGATGGAGCCGCAGCCCATACCAACTCTCAGAGCATCCACTCCTGCATCAATCAAATTCTTGGCCTGGGCTGCTGTAACAACTGAAGAAAAAAAAAAAAGTTTATGAATAAAAAAAAAACGGTTCCATAATTAATGCTATTTTTTCATCTTACTGTAAATATATTTGAGGGACGACTAAACATCTATAATAAATTGTTTCCTGTTTAAAAGCACTCACCATTTCCTCCCACAACTTGTAAGTCTGGATATTTCTGTTTGATATAGCTGATCATGTTGATCTGATACACTGAATTCCCTTGTGAGGAGTCCTAAATGTAAAAAAAAAAAAATAAAAAAAAAATAAAGCGAAATGACTTAAAACATTAAAAACAAGTTTGGACAAATAGCTAACATTTAAAGAAACATCCCCCAAAAGCAGTGATTTTACAGTTTTCAGGCATATTTTCACATCTTGTTGACAAATAAGTTGCCAACTATCTTGCATATGCATAAAATTATATCTGCATTATCTTTTTGTTAAACTAGTTTTAGACTTCAACGGCAGCACCCCCAGCAAATACAGGTGTCGTGTTTTCACCAACGTCAGTCGCAACACCTACCAGTACGACAACGTCCACTCCAGCCTGCACCAGCAGGTCCAGTCTGTACTTGTCGTCCTCTCTGGTGCCGATGGCGGAGCCGCACAGAAGCTGTTTGCGTGAGTCTTTAGAAGCTAGAGGGTAATCTCGGTTCTTCTTGAGATCAGTCCTGGCAATAATGGCCACCAGCTCGTCGTTATCGTTCACGATGGGAAGCTTGCCTGGTTAAGAGAGAAAATGTGAGATGAAAACAAATAGAAAACTTGTTTCATAAAATAACTTGTATTCACCTTTTTTACTGCGCTGCAGAATATCATTGGCTTCTTTCAGTGTAACGCCGGCTGGAGCAACCACCAAGTCTTCCCTCTTGGTCATAGCCTGAAAAATAAAAACGCCATAAATGCATTAAAGTAACCAAGTTATTTTTAAACTGATGGAAATGGAATTTCTGTACAATCACACACCTCCGATAGAGGTTTTTTGTGGTCTTTCTCTGACAGGAAATCAATATCTCTGGAGGTGACAATTCCCACCAGCTTGCTGCCCATCTTTCCGGTTTCTGTGACGGGAATCCCAGAGAAACCGTGTCTGACTTTGGCCTCAATAACATCCCCGACCGTGTGGTGTGGGCTCATAACGACTGGGTCCGTGATAAAACCTTGCTCAAATCGCTAAAAACCAACAGAAAAGATGATGCATGGGATTATCATTATATTTATAGTGTTTTGTTGTGCGAGTAAAGCAGGCAAAAGCAGCACTACATTAAAATCCACACACAGAACAGCAATACACACATATTATACAAACAACAAAAACCAACCACAAAAAGTAGCAAACACACACACAAACACAACAGACAATTACCATAACCTATATAAACATAAATAAAAACAAAAAGAGGTACAGTATTTCTGTTAGACAAGAAAAATATTTATACAAGGACCACTAGGGGGCAGCAAACATTCTAAAATTACAACCTTTATCAGTAAACTGCCCGAAAATAGTGAAAAACATTGTAATTATTAGTTTACCTTGACTTTGCGGACCTCGTTTGCTTGAAATTCTGGTGTGCAGTTGTGATGAATAAAACCAATGCCTCCCATTAGCTAAAATTGGTATGAAAAGATCATTTTAAAGTTATAATCTTAGCATTTTAGTGGGGGGTAAAAAAAAAATGTTGCTTTACATTAAAATTCAGCGGTCTCTTACAGCCATTGCGATGGCCATGGCTGACTCTGTGACCGTGTCCATGGGGGAGGAGATGAGAGGAGTTTTCAAAGTTATCTTCTTGGTAAGAGCTGAAGTCAGGTCCTGAAAGACAGAAAAACTCAAGTTTGACATTACAGTACATCCATTGTCCACTGGGAGGGACACTCCACTAAAGTTTTATTTAACATGCCATGGTTGTGTTTCTCAGGATTTTAAATCTGAAAGCAAAATAATATGAGCTTAAACTACAGGAACTAGTGTGTCCCTTTAAAAAGATTTAAATAAATCCAGTGAAAGATGCCTACAAATTAAACAGGTCTTTGTTTAAAAGAATAAGCCTGACAGTGTAAAAATGCACTATGGCTTATTTCTGTTTTTCCTAAACAGCAACTTCAACTTATCAGCCATTCCCACAAAAGCCAGCAGATTGTTTTCTTCCACTGGGTGGGAAAAAATAATCACATTCCTCACACATGGGAAAGCAGCAAGTTACGGCGGTCAAAGCTTCACGCTTTATCTGAAAGACGTAAACTATTGAGAGCTGCTCGCCGTTTCTCAGGGGTTCGCGATAAACCCACAGCCAACCTGCCAAACCTGATGAGTTCAGTTCAAAGAGTTGGAGAAACACGAGAAAACATGGTCGATCTCCGAGTTCCTGCATGTCAGTGAATGCAACACATTGAAGTGCTACACAAGTCGACGTCGTTTACATTTCAAAATTCTGAACATTTAGTCAATTTATCAAGTGTAAGTTGACTGACAACTGTCACCCTCTTACAATGCTGTTATTGCAAGTATCACTCAGTCCTCTGAATAGCAAGCGACCTTCAGGGCACTATCAGTTGTAAGGTTGATGGCCCTCCCTTTGCAAAAGAACAACCAGCAAACTTGATTCACTGTGAGAAGGTGCAGCTTTTGACTGTTTGGTGCAGCTCCTCAGATCAAAGTTTTTTTTTTTTTGGATAAAAGATGAAACGTTTCAACGAAGAAGAATCCCTCCAGAGGATCTTACTAAACCTTAGATGTTTGCTGACTGTGTTATAAACCACGTCATTTCGTAGAGGGAAAATAAGATTAAACTTTCCTACACCAAACCAAAAATGTTCAGTCAGGTCATCTGGATGTTTTACTTTTTTTCTTCTTTTGAGACGTTTCGTCCTTCATCAAAAGGACTTTATCAGCCCGAGGAGCCACAACAAACTCAGTCCCACAAGCACACACGATTACTGAGGATGAACTTTGAGGTTTTGAACCACTTTGACTATGGCTGCCTCAGAGGAGTCGATGGGGGAGAGGGTGGGCCCCAGAAACCATCTTATCACAAGTAAACTTGTTGGCCCACTATGGGAATGTATTTGACTGATGAAGTCCTTTGGATGAAGGATGAAACGTCTCAAAAGAAAAGAAAGAAAGAAACCGTCCAGATGACCCGACTTTTTTTTAACCTGGATTATTGAGCATGAACTTCGATGTTTCTACACCAACCTGAACATTTTCCCTTTAACACTCTTAAGTTCTTAGTGCATTTTTAGTTAACGTTTTTCTTATTTCATATCTTAGATCTTATTACCGTTTTTCTTTTACATTTTATGCTTTTGTTGGATGAAACTGTGTGCACAATTTCGTTCCACCACATGTGGTGCGAATGACAAATAAAGAAACTCTTAAATATGAATGTAACACGTGGGTTTGCACACTCACCACTTCGTCTGAGGTGAAGTCAATAAAGCCAGGTAAAATCAGGAAGTCACTGAAAGATAAAATGCAAAGCACATAATCAAAACTGAGTCACTATCACTGAGGACAAAAAAAAAAAAAAACACTTTCCATTAGAACAGTTCTGGATCTAAAGGTTATGTGCAAGTCAACCTGAAGTGCCAACAGCTGCAGCATTATGAATTAAAACATTTAAAACACACCAAAAAATATATCAAACTAGTAGGCAAACATGGATACGAATGTGACAGACAAAATAATGTGAATGAAAAGTGTTAAGATAAGACATTTTTAGGCCAAAGTTAGTTTCTTCTTAACCTCAGTTAGCAAATTATTATATCTTAGTGCGTATTCTAGAAAGGACTGAGCACAGATTTGGTACTGCCTGTACCTTGTAAAAGAAACTATGACATTTTTCAACCTGTATAAACACAACGTGAGGTAAAATGAAGTAAAAATAAGAAGAACGAGGCAGACAGAGGAATGTACTTATTTGTCCTCCCCTGCAGTGTCTGTATGTATTTAGTGGTTTCAGCACATGGTTGTGAGAACAGACACAGAACTAAGAAAAGCTGTATTTTTCTGAGGGGGGAGGTGGATTAAACTAGGCAGCTAACCTAAATCAGAGGAAAGTGTGTGTTATTGGTGGACACAGAAAGTAAACTAAAATGTGAGGCAATGGTTTGTCTATGTTTATTCTATTTTCAGTCATGGGTGGGGACAAGGAAAAACAGGAATAGAAGCCGTGGATGGGACATTGCAAAGCGAGGGGTCACACCCACTAACAGAAAGCAGGGATTCACATCTGTTCGCATTTAGCTTCATCACTCTGCAGCTTCCTTGTGGCTGTATTATGGTTTTTATTTGAATGGTAAATGTAGGCAAACACACAATGGGAGCTGGGAGTGTTTAAAGGTAACCAAAGGCCACAACAGGTCTTCACCCTCTGCTTCTCGTCTAAAAAGAATATAATAAAATAAAATTCAAAGCAGTTGGCAGAATGATACCCAATATTTTTGGAAATGTGTGTACAACTTGTTCATTTGAGCTTCATACAGTTGGGTGTCCGCAGGGTGTCTGGGCTCTCCCGTAGAGATAGGGTGAGAAGCTCGGTCATCCGGGAGGGACTCAGAGTAGAGCTGCTGCTTCTCCACATCGAGAGGAGCCAGTTGAGGTGGCTCGGGCATCTGGTTAGGATGCCTCCTGGACGCCTGCCTGGTGAGGTGTTCCGGGCACATCCCACCAGGAGGAGACCCAGAGGAAGACCCGGGACACGCTGGAGGGACTATGTGTCTCGGCTGGCCTGGGAACGCCTTGGGATTCACCCGGAGGAGCTGGCCCAAGTGGCTGGGGAGAGGGAAGTCTGGACCTTCTTACTTAGGCTGCTACCCCCACGACCTGACCCCAGATAAGCGGAAGAGAATGGATGGATGGATGGATGGATGGATGGATGGATGGATGGATGGATGGAAACCTGGCTTAATAACAACATGCCAGACTCATCTTTCCAGATCAACGGTCTTCAGTTATTCTGAGCGGACCGAGACCATTGGTCGAGTAAAACACGGGAAGAAGGACTCTGTATGCTCGTGGATGAGGATTGGTGTATGAACTGTGGTCTGGTAAAAAGCTACTACTCTGAGGCAATAGAACTTATTACTGAAATGTACATGTGAAATGTAGGCCGTACAATCTGCCACAGGAGTTTACTGCAGTGTTCGTCATCATTATTTACATCCCACTGGGTACTAATGCCAAAGCATGAAATGAACTGTATGACTCCATTAGCTCACTGCAGATAAAGCACCTGGACGCATTTTATGGGGTTGCGAGGGACTTTAACCACGTGAAACTGATGGACACGCTGCCCAGTTTTTACCAGCATGTCACTTTTCCTACGCGGTGAGACAACACTGTACTGTGTGTACACTAACATTTGTAGTGCTTACAGATGTCTTCCTCACATCCATCTTCGCCTCTCCAATCACATCTCAATCCTGCTGGTGCCAGCATGTCGTCTGCTGATGAGATGGATTAGGCCAACAAAGAAGACAGTCACCGTTTGGCCCAGGAATGTAGACTCTGTTCTCCAGGATTGTTTTCAGTGAACAGATTGGTAGGTCTTCAGAAAGGCGGTTACATATGAGGGAGAGGTGGACCTGGAAGGATACACAGCCTCTGTTCTTGGCTTCATCACCATGTGATCGTGTCATCACCACCAGGACAGTAACCTGTTATCCAAATCAGAAACCCTGGCTGAATGCTGAGGTGAGAGCTCTGCTGAAAGCTAGGAATGCTGTGTTCAGGAGAGGTGAGGCATCAGCACTCCGAGAAGCAAGGAAAAGATTGACTGCGGGTATTGCAAGGGCCAAAGCCACATACACCCAGAAAATTCAGGGTTACTTCATCACCAACGACCCCCAGCAAATGTGGAAGGGCATCAAGTGCATTACAAACTACAACATCAGGGATGCACAATGCCCAAGGGACCCCTCATTATCAGATGCACTCAATAAGTTCTATGCTCACTTTGAAGATCCCAACATGCCCCCAGCACCAGACTCATACCACCACCCGGTGACACGCCCTCTGTGTGACCACAGCAGATGTGAGGAAGAACCTCCAGGGAATCAATCCCCGTAAGCCTGCAGACCCCAACAACATTCCATGGTGGGTACTGAAGGACTGTACATACCAGCTGTCTGAGGTGATGGTGGTCATCTTCAATACCTCACTGTCGATGGCAGTTGTCCCCACCTGTTTTAATTCTACCACTACTGACCCTGTACCCAAGTGTTCCACAGTGAGAGGCCTGAATGACTATCAACCTATAGCCTTAACATCTGTAGTCATGAAATGCTCCGAGAGGCTGGTCATGACCCACATCAAGGACTCCATCAACGTCACAGTGGACCCACATCAGTATGCCTACAGAAGGAGCTACACCACTGCTGATGCCATCTCATCGGTGGTCCACACAGCCCTCACCCACCTGGAGAGCAGAAATTCTTTCATCCATCTGCTCTTTCTGAATTTCTCCTCGACCTTCAACATCATCATCCCACAGGCCCTTGTGCAGAAGCTCTCCTTTCTTGGACTGAGTCCCACACTAGGGAACTGGATTCTGGACATCCTGATCAACAGATCTCAGACTGTCAGGATGTACAACACCGTCTCCTCCTTCATCACCCTCAGCAGTGGCTCGCCCCAGGGCTGCATGCTGAGCCCCCTCCTGTTCAGTCCTCTGACATATGACTGCTTGGCTAGACACCCCCAGCTGCCATATAGTGAAGTTTGTGGATGACACAGCAGTAGTGGCACGTATCACAAACAATAATGAGTCCAAATACCAAGAGGAGTTGGAACACCTGGTGCAGTGGTGCAGAGACAATAACATCTGCGTCTATGTGAAGGACAGGAGAAGATGGTGGATTTCAGAAGGGACAAGAATCCTCTTCATCCTCTACACATCAGAGAGCAGCTGTGGAGCTGGTCTTCTGCTACAGATACCTGGGGGTGCATATATCCAGTGACCTCACCTGGAGAGCCAACACTTCCTGTCTGGTCAAGAAGGCCCACCAGTGCCTCTACTTCCTCAGGAAGCTGAAGAGAGCTGGACTTGGGAGCTCTGTCCTGAGGAGCTTCTATCACTGTGTGGTGGAGAGCATTCTCTGCAACTTCATCACCGTGTGGCATTGCAGCTGCACTGCTATTGAGAGGATAGTTCTGCAGAGGGTGGTTAAGGCTGCACAGAAGACTGTGGGGAGCAGCCTTCCCACCACCTCGGGCCTCTACACTTCACAATGCAGGGGAAGGGTGCTCTGCATCATGAAGGACTCCACTCATCCTGCACACAGTCTGTTCCAGCCCTTCCCCTCAAACAGGCAGCTGAGGAGCATTCAGAGCAAGACCACCAGGCTCAGTAACAGTTTCTTCCCTGCAGCTGTCAGACTGCTGAACTCAAGCTGCACTTAATTCAGTTTCATCTTACTTTTTTTACTTTATTGATTATATATACAGTATTTGTACTCTTTTGTATTCATTTATTTGTTAGGCTTCTTGATCTGGGACCTGAGTCTGAATTTCGTACCACAAACATGCAAATAAACATTCAAATGCGAGCAGGTATGACAATTTAAAAATCCTTGAAAGTGCCCAGTAATACGAGAGAGAGAGAGAGAGAGAGAGAGAGAGAGAGAGAGAGAGAGAGAGAGA
>JARVLU010000646.1:13047255-13060431 GCA_031762415.1 Simpsonichthys santanae
TATATATACAGTATACAGTATACAGTATATATATACTGTACATACAGTATATACAGGTATATATATATTGTTAATGTTGAGTTGTTATCAGATTTGACTCTAAATTAAATACAGTAATGTAGTTTTTCCAAATGCTATAAAAAATCAAGTTCTTATAAAATAGTATTTTTGTTTAAATGCTGCAAAACTGACTTTTCTGAAATGACTCGTTTAGTTTTAACAGAAATTTACCCATTTATTTACTTTTTTAGACATATAAAACTCAGTTTGAACACCAGCTAAAAACTTTATGATAAGTTAGAGGACGATGCATCAGTAATATCCTATTAAACTGATAGATCTTTCTTGACACTTTCATTTTTTTTTCTTAAAGTAGGCCTACATTTCACAATACTGTATGTTGTCAACCATGAAGCATTGGTTTAAACTTTTTCACAATACTCTCATCAGTTTGAAACTACTGTTGAAATGACTCACCGGTGATATGAGTGTACAAAAAGTTTAAATTTAATCCCCCCTAATAAAAAAAATAAAAAAAAAAAACAGTTGAAACTCCCCACTAAACCAGGAAGTAGGTCAGTGATATGAAGCGGCGGCGCCAGAGAAACAGAGTAGCGCGAGTAGCGAGGAGGAGCACCGGCACCGTCTAAATCCTGGAATGCAAGCTGTGTGTCTCGCAAAGTTGCCTGTCCCCGTTTTTCGAACTTCACGTCGCTTCTGAACAAAGCGTAAAGATAAATAATAATTGAAAGCAGAAGAAAAAAAAAAAACCTTCAAAGCGCCTCGTTTTCAATTTTTATCTACTAATTGCTGGTAAGACTATAACGTATTTTTTTTTTCACTCACTTTGTGTTCTTCCGTTTTATCGTTCTGTTACTTTAGGGGCTATCCGAACGGTCGACTTTTGCTCAAGTTTTCATTTACTCGGAATACTTAGCCGTTTTCATTATACACCTTTTAATCTAGTTTTAGCTGTTTTGTGAACTAAACGCTCTTAAATTAAACACGTGTTGGCAAAACGTAGCTAACAGTCGATGTGTAAAGCGGTAAGTATAATTTCCGATGGCTCTTGAACTCACCATTTAATTTGCTACAGGTTGATTCCTGTTGAGCACATCTGGAAATAAAACATTTAACTTTATCTTTACATCAGTTTGTTGTGCTGAAAACAAAATAGTTATCGCCCACCGTCGACGTTTGGCAATGCATGTGCTCTGTGATCGTCTGTTAGCAAAATATCTCGTGAAACACGGATTTTAGTGAAACTTCAAGGAAATAACATCTATAATTAATTTACATTTTGAGTCAGCCCAGTTCAACATGGCGACCAGAGCTAATCAAAATGTGCAAACATTAAAAATAAGCTACATCTCAGCCAGCTTTTCAGATACTGAGCTTAACTTTGCTGAGGTGGTAGCTGAGGGTCATTCTACACGTAGACTCTGAGCTCCATCTCATCTAATGAGGTAACATAAAATAGTATGAGATCATGCGTGATGTCATTTATACGAGGTGACCAAAATTAATTCTCATAATGAGGCAAGTGTAATTTAAACTGGGCATAAAAGTCAGCTGATATTCATTCCTTTAAAAAGTGCTTTGATTAACGTGACAAATTAATTATGACTTTCAGAGTTATAGCCTATAAAAACATATAAAACGTTTGTTGTTCTTGTTCCAGGCAGAAGACCATCTTCATCATGGGCGTCGTGGTCGGAGCAGCAGCAGTTCTGAAGCTGTACGCCATTGGAATGGCACTTTGTGTCCTCACAGTCATTTATGGACTGGCTGACTCCTTCGGTGGGCTCATGTACTCCCCGGACCACCGCTACATAAACGAACTGAACCATCAGACACAGAGGCAGCTCCCCCCTGCGACCACCTGCGACCACATGCGGGGATGGTCTCCGACCAAAAACGTTGGCTCTTAAGGGATTCGTAAAGCTCGGCTCGTTGGACTGCACCGTAAAAAGAAGATCATGAAAAAACAACTGTTGCAGCTGATCTGGGAGCAGCTACAGACTTGTAAACAAACGTTACAGCACTACTGAATTATTTGCAATAAAACGTGAATGTTTTTTTTTTTTTTTTTTTTTTAATTAAATGCTTGTTGAAATGAGTTTTAATCAGCTCGGATGTATTACAGACCCTGTAGGGAAGTTTAAAATGCATACAAAAATAATACTAACTAGAAAAATTGCATTTCCTGTGAAAATGCTCTGTGAATGTTTATTGCAGAAGAACTTGATGAAAAACCACTGAAATGGAAGAACAAACCTAAATTAGCAGAAGAAGAAGAAAGATCAGTTTTGCTGAATTAGGTTTAAATAAGCAGAAATTTATTTTTTTTATTGGGGAAATTGTCTAAAAAGAACTGAAATTAGAAAAAAGTAGCTGAAAAGTCAGAAATAACATTTAAACTATCAGGACGCAGAAAAAGCTGAAATGAGCTAAACATGGAATTAGCTGAAAAAGCTCAAATTAGCATAAAACAGCTATCAGCTAGAATAGCAGAAAAATCTAAAACTAGTATAACGCTGAAAGGAACAACAAGCTCAAATTAGCAGAAAGATGTTAATTAAGCTGAAAGTAGCAGAAATTACCTAAAACATTTGAATTTATGTGAAAACAGCTGAAATTAGCAAAATAAAAAAACAGCTGAAACGTAGCTGAAAAAAGAAGGCTCAAATTACCAGAAAGAGGTGGAGAGAGCACATTTTTACTGAATTAGGCTGATAAAAGTTGAAATTATTGCATAAAAATGTAGAATTAGCTGAAAAGCTAAAATTAGCATAAAACAGCTAAATAGTAGCTGAAATAGCAGAAGCTTGCATAAATCTGAAAGGAGCATAAGCTGAAATTAGCAGAAAGAAGTTAAAAAATATTGTAGTTGGCATAAAGAACTTGAAAGGGGAGCACAAAACAGCTGAAAGTAGCTGAAAAAAGTAGAAAATTGCACAAGGAAGCTGAACTAGAGCAAAATGTGAAAGGAGCAGTAAAGGGTTGTATGCAGATCTAAAGATTTGAAGGATTTAAAATGAGATTAATTCATTTTATGAGGAAAAAATGGCTGAAAAGGGTAAATATTTCAAAAAGCTAAAGTTGCGCCAACACCAAACGTCTTATCACCCTTCTCCTGAAAGAGCTGAACTTTTTGATGTGTGATTTGCTGAAATAGCGCAAAAAACGTGGAACGAGAAAGATGCCGAAAAACGTACAGAAGAACAATGGATCACAATGCTTCATAAATGTTCACAGAATAATAAACGCTTGCTGAGCCCACATGATCAACAGGTCCTGACAGAGCCAGAACTATTTGGGATTATGAGACAAAACAGCCCTTGAAGGAAAAATCAGTTGTGCAACAGCAGCTTCCTTACACATGAAATGTCTTTGTGATCTACACAGGGAAAACAGGATGTCAGCGTTTATTGAAATCTTTTGGTTTGTGTTGCCCAGCACCTTTTTTTTTTTTATTTACATTAAAGTGGAGGCAAGTGGGACATGGGAGTACTGGGATCAGGTTCACTAAGAAATTAGCAGTGAATCATCACTTTCTGACGAATCCTCATGACGCAGCTCTGTTAACTCGACTGATTTCATGCAGAAGTTTATTAGCTTTGCTGAGTGGTGAAAAATAAACCGATGCTGTCACCAACTGAAGTGTGTTCTTTTTAAGAGATAAATGTGCTGTTTCAGCTTGTCCTCTTTCCAGATAATATTCCTTAAAAAAAAAAAAATTAGTAGTAACAGTTGTGTTTTATGTTTCTGGGCAATAATCTAATTCTGCATACTTTGTAGTTAATCATACATCAAAGAATTCAGCTAATTTAGATGAGTATCATTACATCAGGCTATTGTAACTTTTATTTTTAAAAACTAACCTTTATTTACAACCATTTGCTTAATAAAAATATATCTCAAAAACTTAATTCCTTCTGAATTTGTTTTCCTCTTTGCAATATCCACTTTATTTTTGTTTTCACATTCCTTTTTAGCTTTTGTATCATGAAGGTGTGCACCCCTGACCATGACCTCTGACCCTTAGGTTGGTTTTTGACTTGAACAATGTGTTAATAATTGACTTGATCTCATCACATTCAATAACTTCTCTCAATCATAATCCAAAGCAAACTATCAAATAGTTAAAGTTTGCACATGTACAAAATAATTCCTGCTCAAACAGTTAACTTTGCCCTAGACAAAAGAGATTAATCTTTGATTAATCATTATTTAGCTTGTTCAAACAAGTTACTCTCCAAATTATTATCCTTTATTATTTGTATTGTTCAATTTGTGTATTGCTGTTGATGATTCGTCATTTGATTATTTATTTTTGTAATAAAACGTCAGACAATTTTGGTCTCATTTGGATGAATATTCAAGTTATGGTATAGAATTCTCTGTAATTAACACATTCAGTGACTGAGTTCAGATTATTAAAGGGGGAATACATTAATTCGGTTGTTGCTGGTCAGTAAACTGACCGGCTGCTTTACTGAGTGCAAAACAAATAAAAATAATAAAGTGGAGAGAGTGTCACCCTTCTTCCTCCATCACTCATATATTTTATCTACTACTTTGAACTTTTAGCTAGTGTTCTGCTTCTTTTAACTTTGGCGGCTCGGTTTTAGCTTCTTCAACAAAGCCCTTCAGCACCTAATCATTCACGCGGCTTTTTGGCAGCTAATGGCTCTCTGGTGAAAACGGATGTTTCTTCAGGGCTGATAATTATGAGACTCACGTAAGAGAAATCAGACGTGAGCCATGAGGCCTTTTATGCTTCACTATAGCATTTTTATGAATCATGCTCTATTTAGCTTATTAACGAGTCAACACAAACACTAAATGGGTTGCATTTTATTGTTTTGGTGACTTTTTAGTGAGCTCCATCAGGACATGTTCCACTGTCCAATTCATACTTGAGATACTTGGGAGTATTTTCTATCATAAAGGCTTTTTTTTTTTAAATTTTTTTATCAACCACACCATTTCAAATCCCAGTTACATGTATGAATACAGCTGCTGTCAGGAGTTTGCATACAATGGGGGCTTTTAAGGATTTGTTTGAGCTGTTCTTTTTTTACCTTACACCTGATCCAGACCACTGACTCTAAACTTAACCCCCAGTCCCTTGACTCTTAGTCTTAACCTAACCACGTGACCATATAATCATCGATAAGAACGCACCTTTAAACCTACTAGGAGGAAGAGGAGGGGCAGTCTGAATGCTACATATGGGGATGATAACTAATAACGGCCATTAAATGGATGATAACAACTGAAGACGGTGCTTAAAACTTCTATGAGTTTAAAAAGGAAGTACTGGGTGCACAAGTTTGACTTGATTTTCTCGAATTCCCACAAGGTCAAAACTACAGGCTCAAATAAAATACATACACCTTCAGTATTTGGTTAAATGTAGCAAGCTGCACCTTGACCATACATTTTCTGGCACAGTTCTATCTGGACATGTGACAACTCGTCTCGGCAAAAGAAGGGATCATTGTTCTGCTGAAAAAGCAGTAACGTGCAGATTCAGTAACACCTGTTGGTTTGAGGTAAATCTGATATTACTGTATATTATCCAATCTGTGCAATGCCAGTACCACTACATAACAATCCCACTGCATGATGCTAGCACCGCCATGCTTGACACTTAACACTGTTAGAAAGCCACTGAAAGCCCTGTGTACATAATTTTGTTCCACCTCATGTACCACATGTGATGTGAATGACAATAAAGACACCTTGACCTTGATTCCTTCTTATTTTAGTCAAGCTGCCACAAAAAATATTTCATGTTGGCAAAGAGAAGTCACAATGACAATATAATAAGCTTCTGCCTTATCCAATTAAAACTATTTTGATCTTTCAGCCAAACACTGAAATAAATATTTGAGCCTGTATTCAAACATCTAAAAGCCAAAAATAATTCATTATTCATACAGTACATGCCCAAAATGAGTAAATTTCAGACCAACTGTTTATTACTGGGCCATAACTTTACTTACTAAATTAGTTTTGTCAGCAGCAGCACTGTCATATTTTGTGAAAGATTAAAACACACTCTGGCAAGTTCGTGTTCAAACGTTTCAGTCACTCAGTGCTGCTGAAACAAGCGTAAAACCGCGTGCGTAAAAGTCTCCTGCGGCACTTTGGCACACCCGGGTGGAAGCAGCAGACGTGAAAACACGTTAATCTGCAATTCTCTTGAAAAAAAAAAAAAAACGATCCTGTTATGCTGCATCTGTCATTCTAATATGGAAAATTCGGAAGAGTGTCAAGAACTTTGGGGGCACTTGTGTTTTTAATTTGTGCGTAAATTTGCGCACAAACGTATCATCAAGCGCATATTTTCTATTAAAAAAAAAAAATTCTCAATTTTTTTTTTTCGTTTCCTAAAATGTGGTTTCACATCTCTTGCTGAAGTGTCAATCCGCCCCGCAGGTCACATGGATGCGGGCCAAAGCACCTGCTGACGGTGGAGGCGCCGCTTAACGCAGCACTTTTTTATTGTACCCCCCCCTCCGGGCGCCGCCCACCACCCCCCCCCCCCCCCACTCCGGCCATCAGGGCGCAACACCTTTAACGGAATCAGGCACACCCGTCACTGGAAGACAAGATCCCACTGGGGGGGAGTGTTTAGGAATGTTCTGGAAAACTGGGGTCCTCGTTGTGGGGTGCGTTCTGCTCCCTTTCTGTCTTCTGGGCGCGGAGCGCAGCGGCCGGTGGGGGAAATCGGTGACTTTCCATCGGACTCGGGGCAAAAAGCGTCCGGAAAGGGAAACCAGCAGCTCATCCAACACTGGGAACTTCTCTCAGGATCATGCCTTCACCTCCTGTCACATCCCACTCACCCCGGCCGAACACGAGGTTCTGGATGACAACACACATGAGGTAAGATGAGTTTGACTCACCTAATCCAATTGAGGCTGAGCAATTACATCAAAACCTGCGGGATTACTGACTATGAGACAGACATGTACTATTTATTTATCAGCTGTATATTAGCCAGACAATTAAAACCCCAATTCCAACAAAGGTGGAACATTGTGCAAAAATAATTGTCTCCCATATTTCGTTCATGATGATACATAAACAATAAGAAACTGTACTCTTTCAATAAATGTCCAAGAACTGAAGAGACCAGTTGCGTCTCAGCTGATATTTTAGCTGTTTAACTGGGCTTTATTGCTGGAAAGGAGCATGTCTTGTTTTTAAACATGTATTTGTTTTACTGCTTTGATAATGCCTTTATAAAGCTGGCCATAGAGACTAATGCACCCCTATACCATCAAAGAGGCAGGATTTTTAATTATGTGCTAATAACAAACCAGATAATCCCATTTAGTATAACGTGATGTTTGTGGGATAAAACAAATTTCAAAGTTAGATTTGTCTGACCACAGAACAGTTTTTTTGTTTGTTTGTTTGCCTCAGTCCATTTTAAATTTGGAAAAGGGTGATGTTTCTGGTTGGTGTTTACACATGGCTTTTGCTTTGCACAATAGAAGTATAACCATCATTGATGGCACGGCGACATATTCTTCAGTGGTTGTCTCTGAGCCCATGCAGCAATGTCCTGAACAGACTTGTTTTAAATGGACCCAAGGACATGATGCTGACTTTACGTATTCTTTTTTTTTTTTTTTTTTTTTTACAGATTTTTACAGATTCTTGAAATCTTTTGAGGATTTTATGGCATGCAAGTGATAGAATATTCAAAGTCTTCCCAATTTTTCAATGAGGAACATTAAATTTTTATTTCATATTCTTAGTTGCAGGCTTTTTTTTTTTTTTTTTTTGCAGACTGGCAATTTTCTGCCTGCTCAGCGTCTCTAAAATGCTCCTTTTTAATAACTAATCGTTTTACAGACCTGTTGCTGTTAACCAGTGTAGTCTACATTTTTTGTTGCAAGTAGTAACTGATTAGTACAATGTAATTGTCAATTTATTTTGATTTTTAAGCATATTGAACATTTACAAATTTATCTAATAAATAAATAAAAGCTAATTCCGTGTACCTTATTGTAAAGTGTTACCAATGTATCAATGACACATAACTAATATGTCATGTGTCGCTCTTTAAAGCGGGTATACTGAAATTCTCAAGTTATGCCAGAGTATCACATAGATTACACACTGCTGTTAACCTAATTTGATGCAAAATACTGTACTCCTCTAGTTGTTTCTTATTTATAAAATGTACTTTTACTTTATTTTGATATTCCTGTCCCAACTTTTTTGAAAGGTGCTATTGTCATAATGTTTAAAATTGAGCTTCAAAGAAATACAGTTTCTTAAGTTAAATTAAATCATACTTTGTTTCACTGCTAAAAGATGAGTTTTTTTTTAGATATGCAAATCACTGAATTATGTTTTCCTATATATTTTACACACTGTTCTAACATTTTTGGAACTGAAGTTGGACGCCAACAATGGTTATTTGGCGATCCCTGGAAGTGACAGTTACTTTAACAAAAGGGATTTATCAGAACTGATTTAGTAATTACTGCCTAATGTTTGAGCCTCTCTGGCTTGTTTTTCCCTCCTAGACAGGGTTTAATGGTGATGATGGCTCCTACGTGATTCTCACATGGGTGGGCGATGGCACAGGAGTGAGTATCATGTGTCTCTCATTCTGAAACATGAACATTTCACCTCCACTACATTGTTCTCAAAGACAAATGACCCCTAAAGCTCCTTTCACTGAAACACAGTCATCACAGAAAGAGCGAACAAAACATTGTTGTTTCCCTGTCATACACTTGTTGGATTTCTTAGGTGATTCTGGTGTTGTCAACAATCAGCTCTCCGCTCGATTCTTTTCTCGAAGGAGGCTCGTCACGACTTTACAGGAGGTGGGCCACCGTGTGACCTGCACGTTTGTCCAGCTCTTTGTGTGGAACTTTGTCAAAACGCTTTCCTTTTTGTTTTCCCCCCTTCAGTACCGATTACGGCAAGTCCTTTCATGACATCTCCCAGAGCATCAACCGCACCTTCATCAAGGAGGAGTTTGGAGTCAGTGTTGGACCAGGAAGCTCAGTGAGTTAACGCTATGGTCAACGTTCTGCCTCGCTAGGAGCTTCTAGCATCTTTGGAAACATCTGCTAGAAACCCGAGAACTGCTTTAGGGTTCTGAAGTAGGTCAAATCAGAAAATGGATTCATGGTTCAAGTGCTGCTACACTAAAAAGGCAGCTTTGTGTTGTCCAACCATGTCCTCTTCATCACACCCCTCATCATCTAAGTGTTGTGGCTGAAAACCTTTTTCAGAATTTTACAAAGCGTCTAAAATATTTAAATCTCACAGACCTAAAGGGATGGAGTATCAACAGAATTTCAATGTGGCACATGTGAAATATAAAATTACGAACAGATGCATCCATCATCTCTCGCTCACACATACACACACGCACACACACACTGTACACACACATATATACAGTCAGCCAGCCCAGTCGGCTGCTCAGTGCAAGTGAAGCAGCTTCTCCTTCATTTTTTTTTATTTTTACTTAAAACCTGCTATCACTCCCAAAAATAAGACATAAGCACTGATTCTAATTTTACTTACAAAGAGTCAGAGTCAGAGAGATTTATTCGTCAAGATCCAAGTCATGAACTAAGACTATACTACATTCACACGCCAAAACAGCAGCACGAACATGAGTTTGTATGAGCGGATGAGGACCAATGAACAAAGCAACATGAACTAATCAGCAGCATGAGATCAGCATCATGGATAGTCAGCAGCACATAACAACAATCAAGTGGCGCTACAGCGATTTTCATTTTATTTGTTTTTTCACAGTGATTTTCCTAGAGATTCATGAGTCGAACAGCCTCAGGGTAGAAGCTGTTCCTCAGTCTGGTGGTTCTGCACTTAATGCTCCTCAGCCTTCTGCCTGAGGGGAGCAGAGCAAAAAGTGTGTGTGCTGGGTGTGTGGGGTCCTTCATGATGCAGGTACAAATTACTGCTATGTACACCCCCATCCATCAGCTTTCAGTTGGTTCAGTCCAACTCAGGTAAACACTGTAGTTGCTGCCTTTTTTTTTTTAAATAAATAAAATTAAATAAAATAAAAAAATCAGACTTTGCTACTTAGGAGCACAGGATGCTTTCAGAATGATAAAACAGGTAAGATACATCTCTTTCTGCTGATTTCATCAACAATAAACATATCATGGAAGGTGATTATATTTAGAGTGGTGGTGCAGAGGTTAGAGAAGGTGGGCCTGTGATCGGAAGGCCACTGGTTTGACTCCCAGTATCAAAAACACCCCACCATCTGCTCCCCCAGGCACCCTATGGAGCTCTCTGCTCCACACAGAGGGCTGTGGTAGCTCGGTGGTCTGTTGTTGCAGGAAGGGCATAAAAACAATCGCAACGTCTTCTTGAGAGTTGGTTCGCTGTGGTGACCCTGGAAGAAGGGAGCAGCCGAAAGAGTGGGGAAACATATAAACAAGACCGTCAACGTAAAAGTTCTGTAAATTTCTATAGTTTCATATTGAATCAAATCATGGTATTTTGGCATGGTTCATTCAAAAACTTAAATAACATGGATGGTATTTGGAGAACACTTTCCTTAATGAAAGCACGTTATATCCACTATAATGAAACAAAAACTGAAAACAACCACGTCCTCACAGTGTAATTCAACACCATAACAACATTGTACGGATGGAAATATTAAAAAATCAAAGAATCTACAGGATCCTTCTAAAAAAAAACAACAACAAAAAAAAAAAATTGAATCTAGATCGTTTCTTCTTCTTAACTTGCTGTCATCAAATCTCCTGCAGGCCTCTTCTCATTTTTCTTTCTTTTTGTTTATTTTTTATTTACAGGTGATTCTGACTGCAGACACGCCTGTTTTTGGCAATCCAGGTGGGATCATCTTCACCTCTACAGATGCCGGGGCAACGTTCAGATTCATACAGCTGCCCTTCCACCTGGCTCAGCCGATCACGTACCACTTCCTCAACCCCGACTATCTGGCGGCCCTCAGCATTGACGTGAGCCTCTGAGCCCTCAGCCGCACACGCTTACCTCGCACATGAAGAACACTAGAGCCAAGGCAAACACTGCTCTGTTTCCTGTCTTGCAGGGCGGCCTTTGGCTCTCTCTGGACTTCGGCGCCAAGTGGACCAAAGTTCATGATGGAGTGCATTCTTTCTCATGGTGAGAATAAACAGGAACCAGAATCCAATCAGTGATGGGAGCACTAATGACATTAAGGAACCGTCGGGCTGTGTTGCTGTGCAGAGAGCACGATGTGTTGCAGAACAAACAACGGGCAGGAACAACTACTGTATTTGCAACAACGTTTGGAAACTAATGAGCGTGTGATGTTTGGAACTTCCTGTTTCGTTACAGGGGAGCAGGCGTGAATCTGTTCTTCAGTTGCAGCCAAGTAGATGCAGGTAAGACGCACTTTTTTAAAAACGTACCAAATAAACACAATGTTTATATGCAAATATGGATATGATTATGAAACATTCACTGAAATCCATTTTTCTTCAGCAGGTAACTCATTCTGCAGGTTTTGTGCAATTTCAACAATTCATGTATCAAAACATTCAGCTCATTCAAGATAATCCTGCTATGGCTTGATATTTGTGCATTTGTAGACATATTTAGCTTTTATTACATGTTTTTCTCATTGATGCTGAATGGACCTCTCCACACTTCATATCCTCTGTGCTGTTTACAACCTTTTACTGCTCATTGTTCGGCTTCAGTCTTTTGTGCTAATTTCAGCTTCCTTTTAGCTTTTTTTCTGCTGATTTCAGATTTTGTTGTTGTTGTTTGTTATTCAGCTTCTTTCTGCTAATTTAAGCTTGTCATGCTCCTTTCGGCGTCCATCTGCTAAATTCAGTTTGTTCAGCTTCTTTTTATGTAATTTTCTGCTAATTTTAGCTTTTTCCCCCCCCCCCCCCGCCTGCTATTTTTATTGCTAATATCTGTCCTTTGTGATTATTTCAAATCATTTTTAAGCTCCTTTCAGCCTCTTTCTACTAATATCAGATTATATTTTTGTGTGCTAATTTTAGATTTTTTTTTCTGCTCATTTCAGTTTAAATTACTGTATACTATTTAAAAAAATCACTTTATTTTGCCTCTCTCTACATATATAAGCTTATACAGTATTTGCTACTTTTCTGCTACTTTCAGCATTTTCTAAACATTTCTGCTGTTTTTTGTTTTTGTTTTTTTTTTCTGCTCTCTGCTTTTATTTTCCTGTTTTCAGTAAATGCTATCTGTTTAAATTCAGCTTGCATTAACAATTTAGCTAAGAGACTTTTCAGCCTGGCTTCAGTTTCTTTAGCAGCTTTCAGCTAAATCATTCAGCAACTAAAGAATTTGCATTTCCTGCAAAAATGCAGTGTGAATGCTTCTTGCTGAAGAACCTGCTGAAATTAGCTAAAAAATAACACACTGAAACGTACCTGTAAAGGACGAACACGCAAAGTTACCAGAGGAAAGCAGAAAGTGGAAATGATCAAGAAAGCAAAACAGAGAAGGACCAAGAGTTTTAATATAATATAAAAATAAAAATAAAAAATTAATCAAAAGCAATCATTTAGAACTGCAGGTGATTTAAGGTTTGTTGATGGACCTTATGTATTTGTCTTGTGTGAACATTAAAGGTTTATCCCATTTATTCCCGTTTCTTTCAAACAATTTGTTATATGATTTTTAGGAGAAAAAAAAACAGACTAAAACATAATAAAGCAAAAAATAATAATAATAAAAGGAAAAAATAAAATCAAAGGCCTATCAATATTTAAAGGAACGCACATGTCCCACTCTAACAGATAATGCTAAAGTTTTAAGTAAAAATGTTGCACAAAGTATTGCATTAAAAATACGTTTGAGACAACGTTCGGCTACTACCACGCCAAATTTTAGCTCGATATCTGTAAAACTGGCCAAGTTGCAGTTATTTTAGCGTTTTCTAATATTAATAGGCTTTGATGACTAACTTGAATTGTGTAGACTCCAAAGGTAAAACAGTTGTAGATGTCCATCCAGTCAATCATTTCAGCAAATTTCATTAAATTCGATCCTGTGATTCATGAGATATTTTGCTAACAGACAGATACATAAACACATAATCCATCCGTCTTTGCCTTTCAGCAGCGGGCACTTAAAAGTGTTAATTTAAGCATA
>JARVLU010000646.1:13068155-13081847 GCA_031762415.1 Simpsonichthys santanae
ATATATAAACAGCGCCTTTTATATTGGTGAGTTATTTTGACGGAATAGCTGATGTCCAATACTGTATTTAACTTTATTGCTAATATTGGCCGATACCGATACCATGCCAATACTATTGTGCATCCCTATGTCATGGACACTATCTCATCATTAAGCTCTAAAATGGAAAATTTAGCCTCACTAAAGGCAAACTTCAAATTTATAACCTGCTCTTCTCGTTGCAAATAGTGACTATGGTTACTATCGTCATGTGAACACCTCGGAGTGCGTGAGACAACCGGTCGCTGCAAATAAAACCCTTGACGCATGTCTGAACGGAGAGGAGGACGAGCTTCTGACTGCAGGGTGATCATGTTAACTTTTTAAACATTAAAGTCCTGTTTTTTTTTGCATAACGTTAGCTCACACCTGACTCCGTTCGCAACGTGTTTGCAGGTACCGAAAGGTCCCGAGTGACAGGTGTGAGGGGGGGTTCACACCTCATCTCCAAGTCCCGACAGTTATTCAACCGTGTGGGGTCAAACCCAGCTCTGGACTTCCTGGGACGTCAACACCTTCAGTCACACACTTTGACACACCGGTGAGTGGATCTACCTCTCTGCTGTGGCGCTTATTTGATATCAAGTGTCAGTTTTAACACCCGGGGTTCTGCAGCCTTTAAGCTCAAAAGAGCCCTAAATAAAATGTCTATGGAGCCGCAAAACCTAAACTGTGATTATCAACTGGTGGCCCATGGGCCACTTCAAGCCTGTTGGAAGGGGCTTTTCTGGCCAGTAGGTGTGATATTATGAAACAAAAATATAAAATTATTATTAATATTTATTTATATGTTTATATTTTAGGGTAAAAGAAAAGATTGGGTTTATGTAAAGAAGAAATGTATACTGTATATAACTTTTTACCAATTTTATAAAAATGTAAACGTTTAATTATGCAAGTGTGAGTTTTCTTTTTAATTGTGGAAACAATTCATAAAGTCTCCTACTATGAAGTAATAAAGCATAAAGTTAAAATTACACCAGTTTGTTGGATACATAATAGAATTTTTGAATGAAAATAAATAATCCCATTTACTTTGACTTATTTTTTTTTCTTTAATTTCTATTGTCAAGCTGACTCACCATTTTTATTCTCAGCAACTTGCCTTAAAATGTATCCCCCAAAACATATATGGTGGATTTAAGAAAACGATCACCTCGTGAGACTGGAAGTGATCGAACAGAAGTGGCTAACAAACTACTAGCATGATATAAACAAGTTTTACTCCTTGTGTTAGTAGAAATGACTGGAAAACTGCTTAAACTAGTAATTTCTTGTTTAAATTGACCACTGGATTAAACTAGTTGATAATGGTGCTGTACAAGTTAACTTGTAAATGCTAAAAGTTTGCACATTTTAACCAGTCAGTACAAATTATGCCTACTAGTTGACCAATATCTGTCAATTTTTACACTAGTCGATTAGTGCAACTAAAACATATTAAATAAATACAGAACTGGCTTGCCATAAAGGGGAAATTTTTGCTTGTTTTCAAGGATATTAAATAAATACAAAACTGGCTTGCTATTTATTTGCTTGATCATCCCTCCAAGTATATCCCAGACTAAATCAGATTCTGTTTTTCAGACAGAAAGGCTGGTCCTGATCCTCGTGTGTGCAGGTGCAGCACTTATCATCCTGCTGGTCATCGTCTCTGCAGTTCTTGCAGTCAGGAGAGTGTCGGACAGAAACAGGTGAGTTGAAGACTGATGTAGAATGCAAACCTTAAATCACAGCGAGCTGACCTCTGTGCACGTTTCAGGACCCCTGCATATAGTTTCTCCAACCTGCGCCTTCAGGAAGACACCAACGGCATCACAGCTGAGTTTGAAAGTATCGCCAGCAGTAACGGTACAGCCTGCCATCAGGATTCAGATGAAGTAAGGGGGATTTATGATGGTTGCTTGAGGACTTCTGTTCATTTTATGAGCAAAACTTGTTGATTTACATAGGTATGCTAATGCTTTCGTGTGTCCTTTTTTTCCAGGATCTTCTTCATTTTCACTCGACAAATTTTCAAGGAATTGCTAACGCTACAGGCCAAGGGTGTTAAAAAAATATGTTATGGCTATGAATGGGGGTGGGGGTGGGGGGGTGGGGGGGGGGGGAAGGTAAATTATTAAGTCTTGTTTTTCTTTACTTTTGGATTGTAGTTTTTTTTTTAATTTGGCATTTTTATTGTTAATGTAAAATCAAACCTGAATCAATCCTGAAAATGTGCTTGTCTTAAACAAAGTTATTTATGGTTTAGTATTGTATCACATATCAGTTGGACTAATACAGTAGTTTGTGTTTATAGTGTGTCCACACAGATAAGTTCATATTTAATAAAGCAATAAATCATTCCATATTAAATAAAACGCACTGAAAATGGCGTAATAAACAAGTTATGGTTATCTTTATTTTATATTTGACCAGTAATGCACTGCTTAATTCTGTCCGCTAGGGGGCAGCAACAGCTCTGCAACACATATACTCTGCCCCCCCAAAAAGCCACGAAATATACAGTATAAGAAGATTGTTGAAACAAGATTTTGCTTGATGTTTCACGCATTTCAACTTATAGGTGAATAATTATAGCAAAAATCATTTAAGGAAATATGGGGTGCCGTTTATAAAGTTACGCAGTCAAAAAATTAACAGCTATATTTTTGGTTTACAGTATTAAGTTTTTTAGTCATATTTTCACCATGTTATTCATACATTTATAAATGTTATAGTTCCAAACTAAATGTTTAATTTACAAGCTAAATATTTAGTTTACTAACTAAATATGTATAGTTTACTAACTAAATATTTAGCTTGTAAATTAAATATTTAGTTTGGAACTATGACATTTATAAATGTATGAATATCATGGTGAAAATATGACTTTGAAAAAAAAAAAGATCTATATTTTTTCTTATTAAAAGCTAAATAAACCAAAAATATTACTGTACTGTTATTTTTGATTATGCAACTTTACAAACGGCACCCCATACAGAAAGCTCTTTCTTTCATGTGATAAAGGATCATTAGTTTGAGCAACTTCTACTTTTATAAAATGAAATTCCGGAAATAATTTTCCAAATAATGATCCTTTCTCCGACAATGTTCAAAAAGATACTTAACTTAGAATGCCGTGAACAAAATATTACTACAAATAACTTAAAGAAATACTACTTTCAAAGTCTTTAATAATCTCTTAATATGAATTTTAAATACAATTATGTAGAATTGTTCAAATGTCAATCACAACAAATCAAGAACACCCCACACTGTTTGAAAAACTATATTAAAAGGGTTGACATCGCCACTTTAAATAATATTTTAAGGAGAAATAACAAGCAACATTGTATTTGTTGGCTAAAATAAAATGAGTGTTTTGCAAAATTTGCATGAGCAGATAAAGTATATTTTAAGAACATTGCATTTTCTAGTGATTATAGTATTTTATTTGATTAGCAGGCATCGTTCATTCAGCAGCTTTAACAGTTTCCTTAAGATTTTATGCTTTATTCATAAAAATAGCACTTAGATTAATAGCTTAGTAATTTTAACCAGGAAGCATCTGTATTCCTTATTCGGATACGTACACACCAAGGACGAGGAGAAGTCACATAAAAAAATCCCGTGTTTTGGCCCTCCTGGAGTGAACTTCTAGTCAAGATGCTGGATGTAAACTTCTTCACCACCTTGTGATCTACATACATACATCACGAAGACCCCAGAAAGTCCTGACTCACATCAGACCAGTGGTAATTACCTATAGATTATTTTACACTTTCTAGTTTTCATGCTCCAGAGGGTGCATGGGCACCTACAGAGCACCTGTGAGGATGATGCGAGTACTTCATCTTCTCAAGTATCTTCAACAGCACCCAGTCTGGCCTGCTTAGGGACATGATGAGTGCCATGGAGCTGAATTGAGGCCTAGTCTCCTGGGTCTTGGATCACTCTATACACAGACTACAACACATCTGCGTGCAGAACTGTATAGGACAATATTCAATGTCACAGGGGTCCTACAAGGTCCTTCAGTTCTGTGGGACCTTGTAGGGCTCCCAGTCCTGTCCCCACCTCCACACATCAGATCTTCACACACAAAACTGTTTCCTGCAGGAATTCTCTGATGACTCAGTGAATGTTGGTTGTGAGGAGGGAACTAGTGCACAGAAACACCATCAGTGACTTCATGGACTAGTGCAGCCACAAATATCTGCAACTTATCACCACTAAGGCCAAGGAGAAAGTTTTGGGAGATAGTTGCAGATTTGAGAAGGAGGAGGTCCAAACCAGAATCTGTGACTAGTAAGGGAGATGACACAGAGATGGTCTCAAGCCACAAGTACCTGGGTACAGAGCTGGACTGGACTACTGTTGTGTATTTGCACAGTGTGTTGTATTGTTTTGCACTTTATATTTTGTGTTGCACCATGATCCTGGAGAACCTCCGTTTTGTACTTGTACATAGTTGAAATGACAATAAAACCCTCTCTGACTCAGACTCTGATAAAGGTGCCGTCATCTTCTTAGGGTGGTTGAGATTCTTCAACATTTGCAGCAGAGCTCTGCTGTGCTACTTGTGGTTGTCAGTGGCCTGTTCTTTGGGATAGAGTCCACAATTTTAACTTGTTTGAAAAAAAAAAATCTGTATACCTCTTTTATGATTGTCTGTTGTTGTCGCTGTTGTCATCATTCTTTGTTGAAACCAGGTCTCTCTTATAAATGAGTCCTCGAGGCTCAAAGGGATTAACCTGAATAAATAAAGGATGAATGAAAAAAAAAACTGATGAGGAAGGCAAGCTTCACATGCAGCGCTCCACTGGATACAAAACTGGACTCTGTTGTGTAAATAAACACATTAGCTCAGGTATGTTTTCATTTATGAAGTACTGTATATGACAAACATAAACTAAAAAAGGTCACATTTTGAATTACGTATTTGAAATATAATAAAATACCACTGAAGGACGATAAGCAGAATAAATGCACTGCTACAGAAGAGGGGGAAAAAAAACCATTTCAGGGTTATTTTAAATTTTATAGTTGTTCAAGTAGATGGAAATAGATTGCACCCAAACACCATTCATTCTCAGTATATGGAAAAAAAGTTACACGTCTACAGATGTTATACAGATGAGTCTGTATTTAATATAGCAATAAATCATCATGTTCTCCATACATCCGCAACAGTGTGCTTATGTTAACTTTGTCCACTAGAGGACAGTAGCAGCGCTACAACACGTCCAAGCCTGCCTTTAAATCAGTGAAGAAGAAAGCATGGAAGCATGTCTGAACAAAGATATGGTTTGACAGATGTCTCACATCGTCATAATTCAGTGCATGGTTATGATAGCAAGCGTTTTCATTTCGCAAAAGTGTTTTTCTTTTATCTGTAAACTAGCTGTGAATTATTATTTTTAGTTAGTTTGATAATCGACTAAATCAGTTTTCTTGAAAAGAAATTTGTAGACACTGTTTTCAGTATGTCCTTGCCAAATGTACTAATATACGGTACATTGAAAGTTGCTGCTTAACTGAATTAATATAATAGATTTCACCCCTCCTTTCACAGATTTAGTGTTTTATACCTGTGATAAACAAAATATTGTAAATTGCAGTTTTAATTTCTACATTACTAATATGTATTTAAAGTTTTGCTCTTTAACTGTAATTTTCTTATTATTTGAATACATGTTTTTAAAAAAAAAACTTTATTTCTTTGTTTTTCTTTTTGTTTAGGGTGGATTTGAAAATGGTAATAAAAGTAGCTAAAACAGTAGCACTGACCGGTTCTCTAATTGTGAAGATTGATGCAGTTTCCATGGAGTTACTAGTATTTTTGTATGCAAGTAAAAGTGCAATAAGTACACACACAATAAAATACATGTGGAAAAATTGTGGACTATTAAATATTATTTTACCTGCTACATATTAAGCAAGACTGGTAACTTCATGTATCTTTCTGGAAATATTATGAGAACCAGACCAACAGCGAATCCTCAAAGTTTATGTGCACAATAACATTGTTTTGGTTTGTAGCCATTTACAAGTGCAGTATATTTCTTTTCTATATCAAAACAACTATTTTCTGATTGTTAAACAATTTTCTTTTAGCTGTTGAAGTCCAAAAAGTACCATTTCATTTTGCTAGTGCACAGAATATGTACAGTACCTGTACGTTGCTGACTCAGACTTTCTAGTTCGTCTTTGACGTCAGAGTGGGGCGTTGCATTATTCTCATATCTCTGCAGCCGAGCAGACGTAACAGGAAGTCGCAAGAGAACTCGGCTCAGGTTGACCAAGCCAAGTTGGGAGTTAGTCGCCTCTTTACTTCTTGAACAGGTAAGAGTTTAATAAAACTAATTAGAACAAGGTACCATTACTATGGTTACGCTTCGGTTATTTTAGCATGAGCTATTAAATATATCCCCTCCCAAAAATAAATAAAATAAAAAAAGGCGTTATCTAGTTAATGGAGAAGATAAATGATCAGTTGAAGCTAGTTAGCTAGCAGTTGTACATTTGACTAGTCATTGAACGAACTTGACAAGTATTTTTCTTACCCTGTCGTTCTCTAATTGTCTCAATTTTACAAATTAATGTAAAACAGCTTATTTAGGAGAGGGGGAAACAAATGTATGTCGCACCGGCTACAGTTAACGCCTTCATGACGTCGAATGTACAAATGCTAACAAAGTTTTTACAATGTTTTTTACAATTATGTTTTTTACTCCAGGTTTTCGGCTACGAAGGGGGTCAAAGATTTGTCAAGATGTTCAGAGCTGGAGGTACGTGAAATTCGGCACAAGTTACTAAATCGTGACTACAACTAGTAAAAATTAATTTGTTTATTTTTGTGCTAATTGCAGGCTTTTTAAAGTTAGTGATGCTAATCCTGGCGTTCCTCCTCGCTGTCTTCTTGGCTTTCCAACTCCTGGAGATCAACGTGGATTTTAATTTTGGCAGATTCATGTGTGAGTTCCCTTCAAAGCCATTCTTTGGGAAGCAGCACAAGATGAAGGAAGTGGGGACATAATTGCAGTGAATTAAATGCAACTCACCTGGAGTAAAAAAAAAAAACAGGTGGATTTATTTATTTAGCACTTGAAGGTGCTTTGTTAGGACTCGCAACACACCTGCTGCGGGTTTTGGTTTGTGTTACGATTGAGGCACTCCTTCAGCTGACTATTGTGCACCCCCACAGAAAAGATTTCGCCCAAGAGAATGGGTTATATGTTTCCCTGCTCGGACACACCTGACAGAGAAACATGTAAAACATGCAGGACCACAGGGTTGGGGGAAGGTCCCTCGCTGAAGGTGGAAACTAGCTGGCATTTGCTCGCTGGATCAAATTCTGTTCTGGTTGGACAAATAACGGCTCAAGATTAGATTCAGGTGAAGACAAAAGCTAAATTATCACTAAATCTTAACCTTTTTTTTTTCCTGCTTTTCAGCTAAATCTTTGCCTGTGAACGTAGGTCGTAAGTATCCTTTGTCTTGACATACTTTTAATCTTAATCCATATTGTGAGTTAAATATTTGTTAATCACACTATAGTAATAGTAAATAGGCTGTGCTGTTTGATGATTCGATGTGTAAATTTTTTTTGTGTGTGTGTTCACAGCAACAAAGCCGGCTGCACATAAATGTGGGCTGTCCAAGGCTTGTGCCCCCGGACATTTTGCCTTCAAGATGACGAGCGGTGCAGCCAGCGTGGTCGGGCCCAGAATCTGTCTGGAGGACAAACTGTAAGAACTCAAACATCCAGATTCTTTATTTGACTGATTAGCGTTGAAGTGGCTTCTTTATTGCACGAGTGCAACACCTTAAATGATAACGTGAACGAGGGAGTTCTTGCTAAATAGAATCAAGATAATCTGTCCAGATTGTTCCAGCTGCAGGAGAAAAGCTCCCACCTTCACAAACATTACTGCTAACCATTCAGGAAGTTAATGTTTGTAAATGTAAATATTAGAATTACTGTACTTGGTAAAATGAGTTTAACTTCCTTGACACGCCTTTAAGCAGTAATAGGCGTGAAATTATGCAATTTTTCCATGTTTTTGTTTAGATATTTCATAAATGATTTAAAAATGATGACTATTTATGCATCACTAGCTACTAAAACGCTACCACTTAATTTGTAATGAGTTAAACAGCAGTCAGTTTTTTTTTGTTGCAACCAATTTCAAGTAATTTTGTTTACATTCAAACACTGGAAAGTACAAAATATCCTGTAAATGGGTTGAGTCAGGTCCTCTGGATGGGTTCTTCTACTTTGAAGCATTTTGTTTTTTAATCCTAAAGACGTCTTGAGTCTGAGGAGCTGCGACAAACTCAGTCTATGGATAAAAGACGAAACCGTTCAACCCGTCCAGATGACCAGAGTCAACCTTGTTAGAGTGAAAAGCACAACTTGGACAGTCTTGATGATGTTGATGTAGAATGAGACTTCATATCTAATTTTATGTTGTTTTTTTTCCCCCACAGCTAAAAGTTCTTAAAGCAAACGTGCATCTGAATCTTGAATTTTACATACAGTATAACTTTTTTTTTTTTTTTTTTTTTTTTTACATTAAATTAAACAAAAAAAAAATGTTATTTTTTTTTTTTAGGTCATTTATAATTCCCAGTATTCTTTGTTTAATGCCTGATGAACTTTTTGCTCTTGGCTGCAGATTAATGAGCGGTGTGAAGAACAATGTTGGAAGAGGAATCAACATCGCTCTGGTTAATGGTAAATCCAGCTGAAGTCTCACCTTAATGACAAAGCATACATCCAAAACAAAAATCTGTTTGTCCGTGATTTAATGAATTGCTTTCCTCATTTTGAACTCAGTGCAGGAACTATTTTCTTTAATTAATTAAAGTCTATTTCCAGGAAAAACAGGGGAAGGCATCAGGACGGCTTATTATGACATGTGGGCAGGAGGTGCGTCTTATTTCTTTTATTTTCAGCTATTTAAACACGCGTCATATTAACCGTGTTTAACATTGTGCAGATGTGGCGCCCTTTATTAAGTTCCTGAATGAAATCGAGGAGGGGTCGATTGTAATGATGGCATCATTTGATGATCCTGCAACAAAGTAAGAATCTCTGCTCAGTTCTGCAGTTTATTCCATATTCGGTTTAAATTAACATTTCCACCTTTCACGTTATGGCTAGAAGTTATTTATTTATTTTTTGTTTTTGTTTTTTTAGGCTAAATGAGGAAGCCAAGAAACTGATTGCTGATCTGGGCAGCACGGCCATAAATAGTTTGGGCTTCCGGGACAACTGGGTTTTTGTAGGAGGGAAAGGCATCAAGACCAAGAGTCCATTTGAGCAGGTAACACGATCCCAACAACACCAGCAATGTGTTCTCATCTGCTCCTTTTACCTGCTGTCAAAGAAAACAGGGCTATAATGATTTGGCCTGTGTGTGCACGTTTTTGTCCTTTAGCATAATATTTTTAAACTACTTGACAGATGTGAATAAAACTTACAGTAATCATAGTATCCAAAAAAAAAAAAAAGGACTTTTATTCTGAAGTTGATGATGTTTCACTTCTCAGCCGGGTGACTTTAACAAATCCATTTCACCAGCTGACAAAGGAAGATGCACAGTCCTCAACACTTCTGATTACCAGGGCAACATCCACACTACTGAGTGACACCGCTACATATGAGACCTTGAAGAGGCACGCAACCAAAAGATCAGACTACCTCCACCAACGTGACAAAGACAAGGTTATCAAGTCACGTTACCACAGATTATATCCAGGTGGAGTCTTTCCATGCTTGTATAGACTTCCCAAAATCCACAAAATAGGAACACCACTCAGACCCAGCAGCAGCAGCATGAACTCTGCTACATATAATGTTGCAAAACATCTTGCTGGTGTTGTGAGAAACACCACATCACATGGAGAACTCCACGGACTTTGCAAAAACAAAGTTAAAGTTAGCTTGAAGACGGTTCCAGGAGAAACGTTTCTATCTTTTGACGTCACTTCACTTTTCACCTGTATAGCCATATCAGAGGCAGACACATCTTCAAGATTATGACCTTAGTACCAGGACCAGTTTCACCCTGGACCAGATCTGCATCCACACGGAAACCTCAATGTTCAGGTCTCTCTTGTAAGAGTCCCTGAGGCTCAATGAGACTAACCTGTGCAAATAAAGGTTGAATGAACTGATGCAGCCTCCTGGATGGGAAGCAGAACGTCCTCAGCTTCACAATAAAAGTCCTGTTTTTGTTTAACTTTTTATTTGATCGATGACCTGGACAACTGATGATCTTCAGTTTATAATCCAAGCATGTAGATCTACAACTGATTAGCTTTGAAGGTTGAGGTGAACCTACGTCCATCTGATCTTAGAAAACACAAAAAAATGGCCAAAACTCTTTGAGTTTTACAGAAATTATGCTAAAATAAATTTGGTGTAGCAGCTGAGAGTGATTCTGAACACAAAGTCCAAGAACAGATCTTTTGAGATCACTCTTGTTTCATACAAGATTACAAATAGTTAGACCAAAATGGCTGTAATCCATCTCTTCTTGTGATCTAGTTTTAACATTTAGGGCAGCAGACGGTATGCATTCCTTTAGAGAACACTAAACTGCTTATTCCCTGAATTTATTATTTTTTTTAAGGGGGGGAGAACAGTGACATCATTGTTAATGTCTATTTTTAGCAACGAAACCCGTCCCACGAGTTTACATTAATGCACAGAAGGGTAAAACAAAACGTGTGTTCAGAAGTGGCAGCGTGTCTCAGGATGTACTGAAACTTAACCCAAGAGCTGTATAAAAGGCTGAAAGGTTGACCTAACTGGTTTGGCGAGCCGCGCTTCAAATGGGTTTGAAACTAATTTCCAGTAGTCGCGTGCACGTCTTGTGTTGGGGATGAAATCAGTGGATGAAACTGAGGATCCTTAAGTGCAGTTTAGCACCGGTCGTGTCGTTTCCTGAGAAACAGAACTCTGCAGCCTTTTCTTCTGTGTCACAAGTTAATTATTTATAGACGTATTTGACTAGTGCTGGTGCGTATCCTCAGTCCACACACTGCGTTTTGTTTGTCTCCTCAGCACATAAAGAACAGCGCAGACACCAACAAATACGAGGGCTGGCCCGAAGTTTTGGAGATGGAAGGCTGCATACCCCAGAGGCAGAACTGACCTCAGCCAAAGTCCAGTCTCTCCAGTTCACCCTGTCTTCCTGATGTCTCCGTTCACACTAGAATTTTTTTTTTGTGGTTCGTTTGTGTTGGCCGAGAACCTCTCAACTAAACGCGTTTTGATTCGACATGTTCAGGAAATTAAAAAACAAGCAAACTGAAGGTGCTCGGCAGGAAAATGGACCAGTTGTATTTTTGTTTGGATTTAAAAAAGTTACGTTGGTGCAAACTGGAGCTCTGAGTGGAAGAGATTTATCTTTTAAGTATTAGTTTTCTATCAACTTTTTTTTTTTTACCCAAAGACTGCACATTTGCAGACTGATGCTTTATTTTTTATATAAATGAATGTCATTGCCCACAATTTTGAGAAGGGCTAAACTTTTTTTTTTTTTTTTTTTTTAACTCTGCCTTAAATCCACTTTTTGTATCCGTTTAACCAAGTTTGTTGTTTTTGCCTTGGTTAGTTTCAGAAAATTTAAAGTAAGCTTTGTTGTGCCTTTTTTTTCTGCAATAACCAAATGTACCAACTTGACTGTGAACTTTTGTAAATATTTCTTTAGAGGGGAGTCGGATTCAAAGTTTAATTTAATAAAAATTGTAATAGAATTAATATAATTTCTTTAAATAAATAATATTGTAACTGTTTTGGATGTCTGTTTTTTCAGCTACAAGCAGATTAATGTGACCATTTTTGTTTGCAGATATCTGTTAAAGAGCTAATAAGCGCTGTGATTGTGACGTTTAACTATTTTCCGGGAATCTTAAGACAGGTTTGCATTTTCTGAGTCTAATCTGGTTAAACAGCTGATGCATAAATAGCAGAAAAGAAGAGCAGCAAGTACAACTGGTTCCTTTAGTCTTACTAAAATGTGAAAGTGAACCAGACTGAATCATGACAAAAGGCTTGACATAAATACAAATGTAGCTGTGTGAAAAATTATGCAATTGTGACTTCAAACACGTTACCAAAACTTGTACAGATGGAGGTTAAATTTGGTGTCGCTAACTCAATCGAGCGCTTATTTCACAATAGTTTATAAAACTTTGCCATTAACTATTGAATCAACACTGTTTGCAAAATATTTAACGGACTAGTCTGATATTTAAACTTTTCAGAAAGTACAGCTTACAAGTAGTTAGGACTAAAATGAACTTAAATGCAAAGCTCATCAAACATTCTATTCACAATGGAACATACACATGTTTAAACTAAGGCATTTTACCTTTTCTAGTGGGGTGAGGGGAATTGTAGCAGAATGTTGTCCCAAGACCTTCAGGCAGGCTGTTGTACTGGATGCAGCATCGTTTGGCGGAAATGGGAACCTTCCCTGAAAAAAAAAAAATAAAATAATCTAGGACAGGAGACAAAAGTTCATGCAAAGATGGCTGGACATCTGCACCAGTGACACCCCGTGACCCGAAAAGGACAAAGCAGGTAAAGATAATGGATGGTACCTTTCAAGATGTACCAGTTATTCATGCCATAGGCACTAATGCACCCCCATAACATTAGAGAGGCAGACTATGCTCTAGTATGGAGGATGTCTGGTTTCTGACAATTTAACATTCTCGTTATGGCCGTGGTAGCTCGGTGGTCAGTATTGAAGTGTAGTAATCCTGAGGCCGCAGGTTCAAATCCCAGTTGCATCAGAAAAAGCATCTTGTGTAAAACAATTGCCAAATATCTTGTGCAAGTTTGCTCACTAGGAGGAGTAACAAAGAAAAATAACTCAGCCGTTACAAAGTTTAATCAAAATGGTAGTAACTTATAAGGTGATTTAATTTAAAATTGGCACAAAACCTGTTTTATTTTGTGTCTTTACTTAAAGAAGAGGTTGGTTTTCTTGCTACTGGATGTCATCTGTTATAAGGTGGACCTGTTAAATCAGATTTCTCTGTTGGTTAACAGCAGCTAGAACAAAGATGGAGATACGAGACTAACCTGCTCGAGTCTGAACAGCTCTCTTGACAGATGGCTGCCATCTTTTCACACTTATTTATTTTTTGAGTCATGCAATGGCATACCATAGTGATGTTTATAATCTTCTAACAATACATGTTTTTTTTTTTTGTTTGTTTTTTTTTTTTTTTTTGTAGGTACAGCTCAGCAGGTATTTGTCAGGTTGCCACAAAGTTTGTTTTAAAGCAGGACAACGAATATTTTGTGATTATCAACTACTTTCCCACATTGTGTATTTGAAACATCAGCTAACTTAATAAACACACACACACACAAAAGGCTGAAACTCAGCTTACTTCACTGATATTGAGTTAAATTAATGAATACATTAATTTAGCTCATCTACAAACCGGATTCCAAAAAAGTTGGGACACTAAACAAATTGTGAATAAAAACTGAATGCAAAATTTCAGTGTCAACAAATCCCAAAAAAGTTGGGACAAGTAGCAATAAGTGGCTGGAAAAAGTAAATTGAGCATATAATGAACAGCTGGAAGACCAATTAACACTAATTAGGTCAATTGACAACATGATTGGGTATAAAA
>JARVLU010000646.1:13094741-13109199 GCA_031762415.1 Simpsonichthys santanae
GTAATGAGAGCAGCTGGGCAGGTGGCTGATGAGAACAGGTGTGAATGATTAAGACTGAGGAGTGAGTGGAAAGTGACGGAAAACAGAATCAGATACCAGGGATCAGAATCACACAAGGGTTAGAATAACAAAAGTATGAAAAGAGGGGGACACAAATAAAGATAAAGAAAACAGACAGGGACAGAGCTCTGGTGTATCCAGTAAATGGAAACAGGTGTGCTATTTTGAACCAAAACAGGTGAGCTGAGTGGCAGCGGTGAAATTTCTTTCAAAGGGATATTTATAATAAACAAATAAATGAGCCAAAAAAAAAAAAAGTGCATGACTAAGGCTAAATATACACTAAAAGCAGTGAAAACATCAGAGACATTTAAGAAACATAGTTTTAAGGCCATAGACTTTCCGAAGGTTTGGGTCATTTACAAAAATGTATTTAAAGTGGGAAAATGTTGAAAATGTGAACAATTTAAAAACAAATTTCTCCTTTTCCCAAAGCCCCAAATCACGACTCATTTAGCTTCTGATCGGTCATTTGCTGACACGCCTAGTGGATTGATTGACAGTTCGCTTTGTGGGTCCAACTCGTTGAAAAAATAAATAAATAATTAGAGCTGAAAAAAAAAAAAGAAGTCTTGTGTGACTTTATTCTTGTAATTTTATGGTTTTCATTTTATATTATTTTTGTGTGTGTGGCCCTAAAGCTCTGTCGTGTTATACCCTTCTGCATTATAAATACAAATATTTACCTTTTGTGAGTCAGTAAGTCTTTTTGCTTTTTGGAACACCGAACGGCTTAAACTCAAGCTGCCAATCAGCAAAAATGGCAATACAATAATTAGATGCATGCTCAATAATCCAGGTAGAAAAATCTAACAAGGTTAAGTCAGGTCAGATTGTGAAATGTCTCATCTTTTATCCAAAGGACTTCATCAGTCTGAGGAGCTGCAACAAACCCCACTATGATCCACTACGAGAAGGTGCTACTTATAAGACCGAGTTCATTGCAGCTCCTCAGACTGACAAAGTCCTATGGATAAAAGACGAAACGTTTCTACAAGAAGAATCTGACCTGACTTAACTTTGTTAGACTTTTCTCCTTCATTCAGCAAACATCAGCACCGGTGTGTGTGTGTGCTGTGTACTGTAAAGAAAAAGCAACCTTTATTGAGACTTTCCTGGAAAAAATAAAATAAAATAAAAACAGAAATGTCCATAAGTTCTATCAAACTAAACATGGAAACAAAACAGCAACTTATTTCATGCTAAAGAGGTGTCCCTCTCTGAGCAAAGCTGCACAAACAGCTGATGCATACGTGGAAACAATTAGGTTGGTTGAGCAGTTGTGACGCTCACACCAGTGACCGTCACCTCTGGGTCAGAGTAAGTCATGGTGAAATGTGGTTGACAAAAGAACGTCCTGCTTGTTTGTTATTAGTGTTTCCATTTCTGGAGCCATGCACACTGAGATTACCCAATTCCCTCCAGCACAGTCGACACACGCTACTTAAAACCTCAAAGCTGTCATGGCTGTGTGTGTCTGCACCACATCTCAAAAAGCCATTTGCTAATGAACTTTGTTGGATGCTTTTCAAGCAATAGGGATATTTGCTGCTAACTTCTCATCCTTTCCACTTCATAGGAGGCATAACTGTGTGACTGGTTCCTAGTGACAATGCTGATAGAGCAAACAGTGTGTTTAATGAACCTGGGGGTGGTTAAAATAGCCTGACCTACTGGAAAGTGGATGTTTGTTTTGTGTGAGATGTGGAAAAAAAATCCAGATGGCTTTTTCTCACTGTTTGATTTGAGCAAATGGAAAGTAGAGAAGTGTGAAATGTGTTATGTCCTAAAATATATGATATATTCTGCTAAAACTGAACTCCTAATAATTGCATTAATAATTCATAGCTCCTAAAGTCATTGAATTTGTGCTACAAATAGTGCTTCTAAACTCTCCAACTTGAAATGAAGAAGGTTGCATTGTTTGGCTTCTGAATTGGGTTTTTTGGCATCAGCTTTTATGAAGTTTGGCTCAGATAATTCATTTGGCATGGACGTGAACAAGAACAACTGCTACTGGTTGTAAACAGTACATAAGGAGCTCTGTGCTCCGAAAACAAGTCCAAGAACTCGTGTCCCAGCCAAAACATGGTCTCTGGAAAAATATCTGGCGCAGAGGGTTTTAATGTTGTTATTAACAGATTTTTATGTTTCTGAAAACACACACACAATTCCTGTCAAGCTTGTTACAGTTCCTGATAGGTGATTGTACCAAAAAGGTCCTAGAAAGGTAACAAAACCCAGTAAACATGAATAAATCTACCATACTTTCCGCCGTACATGTCCCACCTCTGTATAAGTCGCATCAGTCCACATGTGTCTAACAAAGTGGAAGAAAAACATAAATAAGTTGCTTCGCCGCATAAGTTGCATCTATTATGCGTCACCGATGACCACCTGGAAATGTGGGCCGGTGTTGTGCGAAAAATCGACTGACTGCCAAAAAGGGCGGCCGTGGGAGCGTGACTGGGAGGACTTTAACAATAATTTAACGACTGACATTTAAAAACAATTTGTTTGCTCAAAACTAGCAAAGGTGTGAGACAGTTTAACTTTTCCTTAATAAATGCACTTTAACAGTCAAATAAGATTTGATTTGATTTGACTGATTTGATTTGTTTGCTCCAGGAGTTCTGGAGCGAGACGAAGGTGGCTTGTTATGGCAAGCCAAGCGTCTCATTAATAGCCACTTTTACTTATTAATGAGAAATTTGGCTTGCCATATTACTCGAGGGTCCTATAGCAGCTGAAAATGGTAGTGTTCAATATTTTCCATGTCAGATTGAATGAAATCGGCAGATCTCAGCCAAAAATTGGGTTATAAATATGGGGAGGGAAATGTATATTCATCGCTTTGGTGTATAAGTCACAGGACTTGCAAAAAGGTGCGACTTATACAGAGAAAAATACGGTATATTTTCGCTCATTTGCTTTTTAAGAGGAAGAGAATTTACTCACTCTTATCAGATTCAGATAAGACAAATCCTATCACACGAGAATCCAGGACAACAAGCTGCAAACCATTATTTGGTGACAAACTGAAGTTTTCCATCAATATACAGTATAAGCGAATACAGGACACCATACAGGAACTTGGAAGTTGAAGTTGCATCTGGTACAGCATCCCAACAGGATAGTCCCATTACAGATTCCCGCTCTTTCCACACAAATGTATTAAACTGTTTTCTTTATTAAAAAAATTTCAAATTATTTTTTCAATTGTAGACTGTTGGTTTGCTTTGTTTTCATGCAATTTCTTCTATGTTTAGTTTTGATTACTGGTAGCTATTTTAAGGTTACAAAAAAGGTCTCGTAACACCATGAATGTGCTCAGGTGGAACGTAAAACTCCACAACACTCATGCGCAGACGCTGGTTCCACAACAGTATAGTCTAATATGACACATTGGTGGTTTAAAACTGTGGCGTCCTTACCTGCAGCAACGAGGTTGCATTAGCTGTGGCAACAATCAACACAGACCTATTTACTGTTTGTATTATTCACATATATCATCCAAATGGATGATATATGAACTCCATTGCTATTAACCACAGCAATGGAGTTCAATCATATGCAACTGAATGCAGACATTTCAAAGACAGGGCATCACAAACCAAAGAAAATATGTCTGTATGGGGTAGACGTAAGCTTTTCCTTTAAATAGTGTTTGCGATCCCAGCACCACCCTGTTCCTTAAGCTGGAAATCCAATCTCCAGAGGCTAAATGCAAATGTAATCCATATTGTATTGTGCGGCAAAGAAAAGACCCAACACACCCAGTCATAGATAATACACTTTACAGGCAAACTCTTTTCTTTGGATCACATTCTGTATTCTAATGTATGTAAAGCCTTTCAGGTTCTTATACAGGGCGTCCTTGCGTCAAGGTGAAGATATGTATGAAGTCAGGTTATCGCTGAGCTTTGAGGGATGTTCAACCATGAAGCTTGTGCTGATTACCAAGCACAAGCGAGGAGGAGTGCAGATTGATTCAAATGTCATTTTCGACCACAATCTAAAATCAGATTATACTGACACGCAGGCTTTCACTTCTCCATCTGCATGTGTGATTCTGATGTGTGTGAAAGGGTTATGTGACGTAGCTAAGCCATTTCCAGCCACGTCAATCCAATTTCCTGCACTCATGTGACATGATTTTGGTGTGAAGAGTCACCTCTTTTTCTAATTTTAAGCAATTTCATAGAGCACGATTAGATGATGCGGACATAAACCAATCTCGCCAAAAACCACTTAATGTTCAGAAAGTTAAAACAAATCTGTCAGACACGCGTGGTGAATTTTAGTTAGAGTTATAATTCATCACATTTTCTGTTTTTTTATTCAAGAGGTTAGAGGAGTCAAAACATTCATATTCACAATAAGATTTAAAAAAAATGTAATTAATTATTGTATCAGTTATCACGATACATCACAATATATCATATAGTATAAATCAAAACTTCTGTTTTATTAATGACTTCAACCTTTATTTATGCAGGTTAGTCTTATTATGTCAATTATCCACCCATACATCATCATCTTCTACTTATTCCGATATATCAATTATCATATCATAAAGCTTATATTATAGACTCTGTTTCTTTTTTTTAAATGAGCATTTTAAAAACTTAAGCATTCACAATTATCTTAAATTAAACCAATGGTTACTGGTAATGTAGAACTTAAAAAGTTCAGTAATTTCCTGTAGCGTTAGATGTACTATGGTCTACACAAACTGCTACTGAAGTGACTATCTATTATAATCTGAGGCCATCGTTTGTGAATCTTAAAGAAATTTAAAGCCAAAATTCAAAGGAAATGCTTATAAACAAACCATTGCAGTTAATATATTTTAATGTATATTTTTTAAATAAAATGACCAGAAAAAGTTTAGTTTTTTTTTTTTTTTTTACCTTCAGACTCTCTTCAATGGTAAATCAGGGCCTTTACAGAAAAGAGTGCTGTACTGGGAGTTGCATAAACGGATCAGATATTTTAAAGGTTGTGAGGTGAAAAGAATCAGGGCCAGTAGTTTAAAGTTCCCTGAAGATGTAAGCATTCATGTTCGGTAAGCTCTTTATGATTCTTATAATCCTCCTCACTTTCACCCCACTGCTTCCACCCCAGCCTGTACATTAACCCTATTTCTCCCGGGCATTGTCTAATTAGTGGCCAGACGGATAGGCTGCAACCAATGAAGGCCCCATTTACCAAATGGCTGCCCCTGTGCATGTGACTGGCTGTGAGGCAAGTTCCATTTTCTATTTTTATGAGGCTTTTTGAAGCACAACTATCTGAAGCATGAGAGAACATCTGCTTACTTATTGAAATAACACACGGTTTTTCTTTCTTATACATTTTAAATAAAAAGAAATGTGACATGACCTCGTTGTTATTATTCCTTGGACGAAAAGGGTTTCTCCGTGTGTGTGGCTAAAAGTCAGTATAAGTGTTTCCTCTTTCGGGAAAGTGTGGGGATTTTTTTTTTTTTTTTTATGTTCCAGCTTTGGGTCTGTTGTGCACAAAGACAAAGGGAGTTTTTATGAGGAGAGAAAAGGGAAGCAAAACAGAAAGAGCAACAAATATACTTTTTTTTCCCAACAAAACTATTACAAAGTTTTAAATTTAAACACGAAAACCCACTTTTTTGTTCATTTTGAGTTCACATTTTTTGTTTCCTTAGCTCTTTCTTACTTGAAACCCGTGTTGTGCAGTAAGTTATGACCGCTCAACAGCAGTTTTCTGCAACTCTTGCTGCAACACGAAGGTAATTTAGTCTGCAGCCGACGTAAAAGGGCCAATTCACAAGCCACTGTAAGTTTTTTTTCTGCACTACGTCTGTTCTTTCTGCCAGCTTTGATCCAGCAGACAAATGGAAAAGATGAAAAGGGCATCTTGTTTTCAACTTGACACCAAAGTGCTTTAATATTATTTATGACCTAAAAACCAGGCAGCAGTAAACGTGTTGTAGCCTAGCCTGTTTGGAACGACATGCCTTCCAGCAAAAGCCTAAGATGTCAGTGGCACAACTTTATAATAAGTCTTCAATCACATGGAAAAAGTAATAAACAGCTACAGTGTGTTTTGAGTTAAAAACTAAACACATTATTTAGAACAAATAATATAGATGATGAGGTCATATTTGAAACTGTTCCAGGCATAACCATAGAAACACTTTACCGTTGAGGCTGCTTTGTGGAGATTCTGTTGGTTTACTTCTGCAGCTCCTGAGTGGCAGAGACAATGTCTCACACCTGCTCCTAATCCAGTTCTGATGAGAACTGATGTTCTTGAACTCCTGTGGGACAACACCTCAACGATGGATCATTGAAACCTCTTTGTAACTATTGAACGGCCACTGTGGCAAGTGACCAAGTTTACAACCTGCGTTTTATTTATTTTTGATGCCTCAAATCGTGCCCCGTCTAGGACAAGGTGTGCGAGAGATCTTTTTTAATACAGTCTCTTCTCATGTTTTCTTCCCTTTTCTCATCCAAACAAAAACATTATTCTGAATAAGAATATAAAGGCCGCGCTTTAAAGCAGCAGCTTCGTGCACTCCGCCCATCTTTCAGACGACTACATGTTCTCGTTGTATCTCGGTGCAATGATAATAAAGTTTATTCTGATTCTGATTCATTGTGTTTTTGAGCCCAGACCCGTTTGGATTTTACTCTTTATCATCTCACCTTCCTTCAAGGCTACTTGTGATTGCCTCTTGTGAAGAGTCCTACCTGAACCACTTACCTCCTGAGCCTCTGGAATCACCTGTTACAAGGGCACAACATATTTTAAAGAGGGAATGGGACTCAGATACGAGGGTTCAAACATTCCATTTATATACAGCTGCTTCCTGCGAAAAAATCAAAGATTAACCCCCGCAGTTCCCGCGTCCACCGAAAAAGACACACAAAAATCCAAAGTAACAACTTTAAAGATGGTGAGGTGTCAAACAGAACAAAAGGTACCACAGCAGGCCAACACTATACAAGGCCATCGAAGGTGCTGTTGGTACCTGATTAAAGCTAGAAAAAAAAAAACTAAAAAAAAAAACACCTATAGCAAAATAAATAGCGAAAAGAAGACAACCGGTCCCACCAGGCCAAAGTTACAACAAAAATTAGCAACAAAAGTTTGCCATGTCAGGCCGCTACCATCAAAGCTCATCCTTGTGACAGAATGAGCGAGAGGAAACAGAGCCCCCCCCACCCCCCCACCCCCAAAAAAAAAAACTATTGCGGCCAGGGAGCAAGCAGAAACTAAATGAAACCAAAAAGAGAGAGAGCTCCTGAAGGCCATAGGAGGGTGGAAAAACGCCACAACTCAAAACAGTTAAAGGTTAATTAGTTAACCAATTCCCAAAATGGGAATAATAATGTGCCTGAGGCACATAACACCTGTGACCAACCACACCCCTTGACATTAGATACGTTCTGGTTTCCATCCTGCCACTCTCCTACAAACCATGTACCTGTATCACCACTCACCTGGGATCACCACCCTCAAGATCTGTAAGTAAAAGATACAAACTTTATCACTGAAGGCCTCTTGTTTCCAATCAAGTCCTCGTCTCTCTTCCTTTCAAATAATCATCCTGTGTAAATACCACTACTCTAACAATAAACTATACTTACCTTTTCACCTGTGTGTTTGACTCTCTGCCAGTTTGCCTTCTCTGGGGTTAAAACTAATCTGAACACTGTGAGCATGTGGGAATTTGTATTCCACTAAAAAGTCATAAGAATATCATAACACCATAGACACATGCAGTGAACTGCTCTTTAAACCTTTAGTAACAAGCATGTCACCGACAACACATCTTCTGATGATAAATTTGCCTTAAGTGGTAAAGGATTAATTATATATTTAGACCTACATGTCCTCTGGCATCTATTGGGGGTGCAGCAACACCATCTACACCCCTTATTTTCATGGCCTTATTATAGAAGCAACTAATTTATAGTTATGGTTACAAACAAAAAGTTTTTTTTTTTTTCTAATGCAAAGTTTTTGGTTCAAACTTGTGTTGCCAAACAAGTTTCTGTGGCTTGCTATGTTTTTGGACCAACCAACACAACTGCACCAAGCAGTTCAAGCATGTAGAGATGGTAACCTTCAGGTTTGCCCTCTCGCATGCACCTTGTGTGTGTTTCACAGCGACTGCACAAGTTCTCTCATAAACACACACATGATGAATGAGGCTCTGCAGGAGGTGTTGAGCCCCTCAGCTTCCCAGTCTGCAGACCTACCAGGCTGCACGGCTCATTACAACTCCTCTGCCCTCCTCCGCAATCCTGTAATTATAAATCCCCCGACAACCCATTCACACAGAGCCTTTCATTAGCACGGGAGCACAGGGAAGTATGAGCTCATCACATCCGTGACATGCATCTGGGCTTTTAGATTTGCATGGCTAAAATGGCCTGTTTGTTGACATTGCAGCTGAAAGGGGAAGTTTGGAGCGCAAACTTAAAACGTTTGCATATCACGCGCCTGTGCACGGGCAGCTTGGAAGTTCAATTTACGTGTTTGCGAGTGAGCCCGTGCCGCAGCGAGGCTGGGCAGGACTAATTGCAATGGGGGAGGCAGGGATGTAATCAGCGTGGGCAAACGCAACAGTTTGAGAAGACGACGGTTTATCAGGCACATGCACAAATATGCAATCCATTTTGTACACACCTATATATATACACTCTTATCCTTGACTCCCAAACACATCCAGGACTGCAGAGATGATCAAACTTGTGATGGTACACTGAGAGCAGTTGGACAGATAAGAAGCCTGCACACATCGTCTGCTGTCCATGATGGTCTTTGTTGATTTAGAAGAAGATCCTTGGTGATAGTGTGAACTGTGTTTTTCTAATGCCCCTCAGCCGTTTTGCTCCACAGCAAACCTTCAGGAAGTGCAAACACAGCAGATCCCACGCAGGGGCTTTCTGGATCCTTGTGAGCCTCAGTGATTTGCATCCCGTAGCCATTCTATGGCACCGGTGTGGGTTACAGCCTTGGCCAAACGGATTTGTTCTCTTTACTTTCATGTGACATAATTGAGGCATATTGTAGCTGTATTCTAATTCTAGTTATTTACACTACATGATCAAAACCTTAGCGTCTCAGGCCTTGTCCACACCAAAACAGCGCAGCAGCATACGTAGGCTCAGCAGTAACTATGCCACGTCTGTGAGCCACATGGAGCATGCACATGAAGCTTGCATGCTGGGTGCTAAATGTAAACACAAGAGGAGGAGGACACCCTCATGTTGGTTGGATTAGAGGTGGGGCTATGACATCATCATTTTTGATATGTTGTGTTTTAGCTGTCTACTCGAAATTTTTAAATTTGGTGTTTCAAGATTTTTTTTTTTCCCCCCACTCTAAAACTCTTTAAAAATAAAAGCCTGTTTTCATGGCGGGACGCAAGGCTGAAACCATTAAAAAAAAAAAAAAGATTTAAAAATGCTTTTGTGTAGACGGCCGCTTAAGCAAATCGAATGTTTTAAAGCACAATCTACTAGAAGAGAAAATCATGATTGACCTTGGACATGATTTTAAATTCTCCATAACTTTTCCGAGTAGTAATTTTATTTAGGCTTTCATGCAACTCTGTTTTCCAGTAGAAAGGGGTCATCATGTCACAGCTTCCATCAGTTTTTTTTTTTTTTTTTTTGTTCTGCCAGCCAGACGCTCCATTTCAAACTTATTGTGTTGCAGCACAAGATGCCCATGCTTTTCCCACGTGCCCACGCCGTGTCCATTCTGTACCAGTGTTGTTCGGCGCTGGCTGTCTCTCCCTGCACATATAAGAGGCCCATTGAAGCGGCGAGGCCCCAGCAGACACCTCTGCGGGGGTTGGCACAGATGCCTGATAACAGGCCGACTATTATGCATATGTGACAGATGCGGGCTGTGGTGCAGCGTGCATACTGGAATGTGAAAGTGGGCCTGTGTCTGTGTGCAGAAGTAAATTCTATGCTGTAGGTCAACAGAGTTCTCCACTCGCCCCCTGGTCATGAGACTTTTTGACCTTCTGCTTTGTGAGAGACTTCTCTTAGAGCTATGGACATGCAGAAATGGCGACCAAGAATGGTTTTGTGTTTGTGTGAGTGTTATCGGGACTAAATGATGTCACCGTTCCCTGTAGCACAATCAACTGCGCTGATCTCTCCCTGCAGCGAGGAAAGAAAACCAGTGTTCATTGTCTTACTCTGTGGCTACACAACACTGTTATTGACCTCCATGGTCAGCATCAAGAATTAAGATACACTGCAAACTGGATTTGTCTCTGTGTTGCTGCACACAATTGTGAATTACCATTCAAGTGATTTTATCCCTTAATGAGCTGCAGAGCAGGCCATTAGGTGAAGAAATTCGCTGCTGCAACACAGAAGAGGTAGTTATGCACTTTGGGAAACCGGTGCATGAACAGATTTCTAATACTGTATATCCCTTTTTTTATTTCATCTTTTTGTTAGGGGTGTGAAAAATTGTACACTTGCAATTGCAAATTAACTTCTGTCTAATGCTTTGTCAAATAATGTATTTAAAACAGTATTTTATATATTGTTTTCCTCAAACTAAGCAGTTTTAGTGACAAAACAGAAATGGGAAATGCAAGATTTGAAAAGGCACTAAAAAAAAACTTTGACATCCACTACCAGAATTCAAGTTTTAGTTGTTAAAGACTATTTTTCTAGTCCTTCATATTGTTGAAAAAAAGATCTTGGCAGAAAAAAAACAGTCTTGAACCAAATGTTCATTTAACTTGTTGTTTGTATCCGAGTTCTGCACATATTAAGATTATTTAATAATTTTAGTACGTTCTTATTGCAATCCTTTCTAGAGAAGCTATAAAGGAAGCTAGACCTTTAAAATGTAGCAGATATAATAAAATTGGATATACAAAATAGTTGGACATAATTTATATAGCTGGTATTTTTCCCATTTTTTATTTGTTCCTTGCCCAAGGGGACATTTATCCCAAAAAGCCTTTAAAGCCCATCAAACAACTTTCATCATCAAGATGTTTTGCATAAACTGATTTATGAACTGTAACATAGTGGACACTTGTGTACACTGCAGCATGCATAAATCAGGTGTGTGTACATGTGCGTACGCACATACGCACATGTTTGTGATCAAGGAGGCTGGAGCTTGTTACTCGCTGTGAAGGTCGTCCCTGCCGCAAAACTGCTCCCCCGCACGTAATTAGCCTTGATGAAGTGTGACACATTCTGCATGACACTGTGAGGGGTCACATGGACCGGAGTGAAACAACAAACCCAGTGACCTCTGGCACAGACACTAACATCACACAAAGGCATGTGTTTGGACACAGCACAGTGACAGTCATCCTCAGCAGGACTTTCTTGAGAGGTCATGGCCTTCTTCTCTTTGCTTTAACAGTGTAAATCCCATATCCCCTGCACCAGAACCCAACAATACCTGTGGTGAAAGCACTCTGGGTGACATTGGGATGCCACCGGACCTTGTATCCCTGTAATCTCTGTTTTTTTTTACCATCTGGCTGGCCTCCAGGGAGGCTTGTGTCAAACTCTCCATGGTTTCACCTTTATCCTCTTCCACAGTGTTACATAAGTAACACAAGTAAGTTTTCCACACATGTAAACACTCTCCTTATAAAAACACACTTTATGGATACTCCTTGATTTTTAGCACGGTTGAGTCAGTAAGGAGGTAGTGGTCATGTAAAATGGATTCTTTTCCTTTTGTTGTGTCATTTATCTTTTAGTCTAAATGTTCTTAAAATATTTGGTCATATAGCAAAATTTGCCACATTGTCATGGGACAATGATTACCCATGAAAACAATGGTGACCTTTTATTTCTGTATGTCAAATAACATAGAAATAACTATAACATGAATCTCCTAAAAGTCTGTAGTGGCTTTGAGTTTTTGTGCCACCCCACAGTTAGTGGTCACCCCATTAAAAGATTTTTGGAGGCACCACTGATCACAAGTTTTGACTTTTGTCTTGATTGGAAAAAAAAAATCATTTTTTTGAGCTTGTATGACACAAAAGTTCCCACTCAGACACAACTGCAAAACTTTGAATTTGATTTGAATTTCTTTGTGTCTTTTCAGTCAATGTTTTTTAGGATTTTTGACCAGCCCAAGGTTAAAAATAACAACTTCTACAACAACTGCTTAGGTTTAGGTTTGTGGGAGTCCTGCTCTGCCAGCTCCTGCACCCACAGCCAGACTCTAATCAGCAACACGTAAGGATCATCAATTTGATGAGCATGAGGAGCATTAAAGGCTGCAGAAGACATTCAGCCATCGCTGAAGCATTACCTGTCGATGGTAGTTCTGTTCTAGCCATTCATTTGTGAGTTAAACTAAATAGTAATGAATTGTATATTTCTCTGTGATTTCAGAGTATAATCCCTGATGTCCTCTTGTCTCTGTGGACCACGAGCTCTCCTGTGCCTACTCAGCTGCCTCCATGCATCCTGCCTGGAACCGTTGTTCCGACTGCAGCTTTTTCACCCTGGAACCATTGGGTCAGCTCTCGCCACAACTGACTCCAACTGTACCAGTTCCAGCTCCTTCCCAGACACAATCGACTGACTTTTAACAGTCAAATAAGCTGTTTTTCAAAAATATTCACTGCCTCGGTCTTCGGGGAGCACGCAGACAGAGGAAAAAAGGAGGAATGCTGCTCGTTTCTTCAAAATTTAATAAGAAAAGCACCCAAAACAATTATTTGTTTGCTCAAAATTATAGCAAAGGTTTCTCAGTTGAACCTTTACTTAATAAATGCACTTTAATCGTCACATTAGCTGCATTTCGTCAGGGCGGTGCAGCAAAATGAAGTTGAGCTCCAAGCATCGAGCAGAACGAAGGTGGGGGAATATGGCATGCTGATGGTGTCATTAATAGCTGGTGAAGATTGTCAGTCATCCAGGACATGGTAAATTAAAAAAAAAGTTCAAGACAAAAATAATAAAGTATAAAGTATAATAAATAAAGTCCATTTGTTTTTGTCTTGAACTTTTTTGAATTTGTCATTATAGCCGCATTTACCTATTACATGATACAACAGCATGCCTTACTGCTACTACTACTCTGCTGCCATCAAGTGGCTGAAAATGGTAGTGCTCAATATTTCAGTCAGAATGAATGAAAACGGTTATATTTCAGCCAAAAATTGGTTTATAAATATCGGAAAAAATCCATAAATATGTCGCTTCGGCCTATAAGTCGCAGGGTATGTAAATTATGCAATAAATAAATAAATAAATAAATAAATAAAAAATAAAAAAACGTAACTTATAGGCCAAAAAATACAGTAAACACTGTAAACGTATTTGAATCTTAGCATCTGTTCTCTTTGGTCTTTGTATCTGGATATAGCCGCAATTGTTACAAGGTGTCAAAAGTTAATGAATAGTTAAGAAAAAAAAACATGATTTTGATGCCCAGAACACAAAATAACAAACAAAAATTGTTAATTTTAGCAATAATTCCTTAGTTTATTGTTTGTGTAACTGCATTTTGTAGCATCAATACAAGACATGTTAACCTCAAGTACATGTTAATGGGTAAAGAAATTATGCACATTTTATGAAATGACTGACTTTCCCTGGTATCTCTGGTTTTTAAACGATTTGTCCAGACACATGAAGTATAATGTCCATTAAGTCTGGTAAATGTGTATTTAGATTAATTAAAGGAAAGCTCTATACCCACAAACATCCCTTGCTTTTTTTCATTCTCACATGCAGTTTTATTTTACAGCACATGGGAATAAAGGATCACACAAACAATGAGCTCACGTGGATTCAATCCTCCCACAGCTCCCAGGCTGCTCTGAGCTCGGAGGGGTTTATCTCTTATTTATAAGATTTTGAGGTCATCGCCGCAGAGGCACAAAGACCCTTGTAGGTCTGTGACAAAAGAGAGTTAGAGCTACTTTTTTTTTGTCTTTTACAGATAATTTGGATGATCCAATCTTTAATATTAGATAATTATATAAAACTTTTGGCGACAAACAGTCTTTTGTTAGAAAATGAGTGTGTACATGGGTGTGGCGAGGGGGACTCATACACCCTCCACCCCCGCTCTGTTTCACCCCTAAGGCTCCTGTGGTGTATGGTGCTAATAAATTTAGCAGAAATCGCATCAAGTGGGCTCACGTCTCCATCGATTATATGAATGACATCATTCCCTTCTCCTCTCAGACCCTTTTATGCTCGACAGAAGCAAAGTAGGGCAGAAGGATCTTTAGCTCAGGGAGAGATCCTCTTTCATGAAGAAAGTTTTTATTGCATTTTCACCTGACTTGCGTTTTCTCTTTCAGACAATCAAGCTGATGATCCTGTTGTAGAAGACGTATAACAAGTTGGTCTGACTTGCTTTAAAGCGCAAACCGTTT
>JARVLU010000646.1:13131763-13145314 GCA_031762415.1 Simpsonichthys santanae
AGACAGGTTGGCTCGACTGATTAAGTGCAGTGTGAATGAACCGCACCAGCTGAAAATGTAAACAAATGTTCTGAATATTGGTTCCCAATCAAACCGAGTCTACCGGACTATCAGGTGTGAAAACGACCTAAGATGTGAATTGTGGATGGGTACGTACTGGTAATGGTTAGGTTTAGGGTAAGTGTCAGGGTTAGACTATAGAAATTAATAATAATTTTAAAAAAAAAATGAATGGAAGTCAATGCAAAATCCCTGTAACGATAGAAGTGTGTCACCACAGTAAAAAAGAATGTTTTTGGAAAACCCACACCATCAGGCAGCCAGGATCTCCCCCTTCTTTCCCAACCTGACATTCTTTCACTGCAGCTCACGAGTGGTTTAGAGATAAAAGCCTTCATTCATTAGTCGCCTAACCGAGGACCAAGCGTAACGACAGGATATCCCGCCCTTGTCTGGCTACAGTGGGACCCAGCACTGGAGGCCCACACATTAAAACCATTTCATTGTTCTCTTTCAGGTGTGCCATGTCCATAGTTTTTCTTTTTTTATCAAAAAGAGCAGGAAGGTCTGGGGATTTCCAGGCTTGGTTACTCTTTACTGGCTCTGTTATTGCCTGGACTTACTTTTGCTTTCACCGTTATAGCGTTAGGCTTTTTTGTCTCCCCTGCTGAGCTGTGAAAAATCAGCCACACACTCCCACAATCCCCGTCTGTAATGAGGCAGCTGCCTGTTCACAGATGTCTGTGTTCGACACATGTGGACTATTACGCCTGCGTTCAAGCTGTTTCGTTTTCCACTGCTGCCGCTGCCCTTTTGCTACAAACTTCCTACCTTCATTGCTCTGTCTGAGTGTTTTATGTGAGTTTTCTCATCATGTTGGTGCTATTTTTGGCACTTGAAGGTTTTACAGTAATAAACCGCTCACAACTGGCTTTTTAATGGAAAAAAAAAAACTTCAACCTACTCAGACATGGATAGAAAAAGATCCCCCAGAAAAAGAAAAAAAAAGAGTAGAATTTTTGTCTTTTTTTGGTCTTTTGAGTGTTGGTTATGAGTATGAGATGTGACAGTCAGTTAAACAAACAATGATGAGGTGTAGAACAGTCATCCCAGCTACAGACATTGTCCTAAAATCAAGCACAAACTGTGCTTAGTTGGGCAGTAAAGTTCTGGAAAACAGATTATAAAGTGCTCCAGGATGATTATTGGTGGAGGAGTTTCTTGGAGAGCTCAAATGGAGAGAAAAACACATTTACAGATTCAACTTTTATGAACGATGGGCTAGAAAACAACCCTCGCTTGCTCTGTGATCCAAAACGGAAACTTAGATGTTGCTAAAACAAACACGAAAAATTAGATTGGCAGGAGATTTTTATTTTTTTTTATATATATTAAACAAGATTAAACTTACATTTGTTTGATCCAGATGACTTCCTGCACATTTAGTACTAGAAATGTAGTTTTATCTCACCGTGAACATCCCCATGCTGTCACACTGGAAGCTGCATAGGGGGTCCCAGTTGATGAAAACTTGTAATGTTTTATTATTTCACGATGCAAACGCTAGCAAAAATGTGCAGCGATTTTAAAATGCGAAGCGTTTTTGACATTGCTAAACCCCCAACATGAAGAGAACGTTGGACGGTGCGGCAATCATCAGCATCAACAAAAACACCACCTTCCAAAAGGAGTCCCAGTCCACACTGGGGTAATATTACAACATAACAGGCCAAGGAATGCAGCCAAAGTCACACAAAACTGGAAACGCGTTAAGAAAAAATATTACCTTGCTAGGTATGTTACTTGACCTAAATTCCACAGCACGCCTCCTGGCAGCTGTAAATCAAAAAAGGCGGAGCAACACCACCCTTCCAGCAACAAGCAACTGCAAAAACATGTTTCTTTTAAGAATAAGGGAACAACTCATCGAAAACATTGCGTAACAGCAACCGTAGAAATGAGTTTGCCTCAGAAGGTAAACATAGAAACTGCTGGAAAACAATGAAAGCCTGAATTTTTGCAATACAATATATATTATTTTGGTTCCACACAAAAGCAAATACCTTTGTTTTTTATTATTTCATGTCGAACACTGCATAAGATCTTATATTGTAAATATATGTATGTGAACCTGTAGAATAGATCTGAGGCCCTGCTTGGTAATAAACTGCTTCTGAACCGTACACTTTTAAAATCAATGCATGAATTTTTCTCTGTCTGCTGTGCAAACAAGACAAAAACCGTGGGAGTTGTGTGAAAACGCCATGCTGCAAAACGTCTATGTGATTTGTGACGAATGAATTTCTCAACCTCGCCTTAACGTTAGGTACTGTTAGGGAACGAAAACAAAAAGACGTATGTGCGTGTATGTGCATGTGTTTTTCTCCAAGCAGCAGAAACTTACAGGCTGAAACCGTCTGCTGTTTTGTAAAACGGCAAACGTGGCCGAAACCATGACTGTGAGTGTGTTTTGTGATGATGAGGTGGGGGGTTTTTCACATGCGTGAACCTGAACAGGATGTGAGGATTTCCCTGCCCTCTTGAGTTCTTGTGAACTTGACCAGGAACTGTTGGTTTGTTTGTTTGTCAATGTGGATTTCAAGTGAAGAATTAAAATTACAATTAAAAAGCCAAATGATGCTCTTGTTGTAAGTCAAAGTACCGCACAGCCAAATTCTGTGTTTTTAAGGTCAGCTGGTTGTGGCAGCCATCTTGGATCATGTTGACCAGTCTGTCGTCACCATTTATTTGGTGGTGGCATGCTAAAAATAAATTAGCAGGGTTTTTTTTTTTTTTTACAGTGTGCAGCTTCCATTTAGCACAATGTGCCATAAATTGTAATATATCTGACCCCTTTAGATCTAAATATAAGAACGATGTCGTCTGAGAGAAACTATGTTTTAACAAGACATGCATCCAAGATGATCCTCAGTTTTTCAGAAAGAATAAGTATTTAATTACGTTTAGTGTGTCTATACAAAAAAAAAAAAAAAACTATTATTTGAGTGTGTCCTGATGCTCAATAATCCAGGTAGAAAAATCTAAAAAGTTAAGTTAGGTCCTCTGAACGGGTTCAAAAAACAAAAATAATTGTAGAAATGTTTCATCTTTGAGTGTGTCTGTGCGCCTTGGGGTCAGAACTTAAACCTTTTGATGTGGTCATTGCCTCCCTGATTGCATCATGATTAGAAAGCTCAGCAGGTTATCACGTCTGCGTTTGTAATAAACAACGAGCCGGGGCCTGTACTTTTCCACTGATTTTAATAAGCATGTAGAGACATGCCCCTGAAAGTGATCCAGCAGAGCGCTGCCTCCACACAAGGTGTTTTTTTTTCTTCACTTGATTGATGCTCCTCCTGTTTTGTAGTTGAATAAACACTCAGATCTACTCAACCCCCAGCACAATGAAAAACCTAAAAGGTAAACAGTCTTTCTCCTGACACAATTAAAAACAAAAAACAAATGATAGCATCAATTCTTTCATTGCAGTCTAGTACAACGGCCTAAAGGGACTTTTTTCAATAGAGTAGTTTTATTCAGACTTGAACTTGAAGACTGAGACCAGATGTGCTGTATGGTCTGGAGACAGAGACATGGACAAAAAGACAGGAGAAAGAACTGGAAGTGGCAGAACTGAAGATGCTGATGTTCTCCTTAGGAGTAACAAGGATGGATAAGATTAGGAATGAGATCATCAGAGGTACAGCACAGGTTGAACAACTGGGAGATAAAGTTATGGAAGCCAGACTGAGATGGTTTGGACATGTCCAGTGGAGGGACAGTAGGTATATTGGTAGAAGGATGTAGCTGTTTGTAGTGGTTTTCTCTATCACTGCATAGCATTCTGTTACGTCCTTTAAAAAAAAATAAAAATGTACATCTCGTTGTGGTGACTTATGTCATTTTTGTTGCTTGGTGCTGCTTTTTGCCATTTGTAAAATGTTTCAGAGCAAAGGCAAGATAATAACTTATATTTGACTTAAAATTTGATTGAATGCGGAGGTTTGCAAAATAAATAAATAAATAAATAAATAAAAACAGGGACACTTCCATAAAATGGGTGGCTGGATGGGGGGGGGGGGGGGTCACTGTTAATCTTGGGGTGGCACACCAACAACTGAAGCCATCAAACAATTTATTGAGCTTTTATGGCTGCACGATGGAGCAGTGGTTTGAGCGGGAAGCTACAGGATCACCTTCTGGCCTTTCTGTGTGGAGTTTGCATGAAATAAATGGTTGGATGGAATAATCTTCTGACTTAATTAGTGTCTTATTTTTTAGCTAATATTGCTGATTGAAAACAACACAGCCACTAGTCAATTTATTAAAACTTATTCTCCTTTTTAAATAATTATTCTCTGTAAAAATTGTGAATAAAAACATTTAAGAATAAGACTTACAATCAGACTTAAAAGAATAAGTCCTCAAAAGACTGCGTACCACCTGCTTTTTGCATGTTAAAAGCCAGTGATATTTTGTTAACAATTATATATTTGACTGTATAGACTGATGAGGCCAACAAATGTAAAGAAGGGGTGATAGCCCTCTTTAGTCCCCCTGACATTAATATACTGTATTTAGATATTAGACATGAATTGTTCACAAACTGTAAAGGAGTTGTTTTGTTTATACCAAAATAATAATAATAATTTTAAAGCTTTTTTGTTGTGTCATCCCTTTGGTTTGGCTACAATATGACAAAAGCTTAAAAATATATTCTTGTTGTTTAATGTGTAATACAGTATATTAATTTAAACCTTATTTAAACAGGTTGAATGAATGAATGAATGAATAAATAAATAAATAAATAAAGTGAATAAAAATAAAATATACTGAACTCTAATCAATAATCCGCGTTTTTCTGAATGCATAGTGTCATTTTGTATTAGTTTCGTTATGTTTTTCTATTTTATCGCTTTTGTTTACGGCCGTCTCCTCACTGACTGTATTTCCGAGGGCACTTGAACGCACCGCGATTTCACGCCGAGCGCCTCTGTTTATTTTCAGCTCGGTGACGCAGGCGCAGCTCTCCTCCTAAATGCGGCTCGTCAGTCGCGCTCGGAGCCGTCGATTGGTCAGCTGGAGTTGCCGGAGGCTGTTGTGACGTAGACATGGGAAAAAAAAAAAAAAAAGAAGGCGTGGGGAGGAGGGGTGAGTATAAAAACCCCTCTCCCCCTCTGTGTAGGTCTCATTCTGGACGGAAAAAAAAGCCAGAAGCAAGGGCTGATCTGACCAGGGGACTCCAATCCCCATTGAATCACCAAACTACAGGAGTTCGATTCCCAAACACCGCACGGACCACCAGACAACGACCCCCCCTCCACCTCGGCTGTAATAAATGCCAAGAGAAACCAGAGGAGCGCGCAAAGATAAGGATCGCGTCTCAGAACCGCGCAGGAAGGCGAAAAGTGGGGACAAAACGCGCACGGATCGTCGCCGTGGCCTTTCTCAATGCATACCCTCTGTGCCCGGGGAACGATGAAACCAGAGATCAACGCCGCCGTCGGGTTTCTGTCGAGATTCCTGAGGGTAAAAGGACACGTAAACGACCGACAGGTCCAAACGTTCAGCCAGAGCTTGCAGGACATTTTGGCAGGTAAGAAACCAAATAAATAGCCAAATGCGCACGCAGGACGCGCGCTCAACGCAAATTCAAAGCTTTACGCGTCTGTTTTGGTGAAAGGAGGTCGAGTTGGGCTTGGGACGGGTTTGAGAAGAAGCCCCTCTTTGTTCTCTGAAGTATGGTTACATCTGCGCGACCAGAGAAAAGGCGCACCACCGTTTGCGCACGTCAGAGAGAGAGAGAGAGAAGGGGGGGGGGAGATAAACAGCGAACTCTGAGCGCGCTCGACGATCAGTCGACGGTACATGTCTACCATTAAGACATTATGAACAAGGAACGAGGTTCAGATCGTGATGTTTGGGTATGTTGGGAGGGGGGAAGGGGGGGACGCTCAAACAAGGAAGTGCGCCTCGCTCGACAAAGCTCTGAGCAAAACAAGCTCCGCTGAAGTTCAATTACGTAATGCGTCGTGGGGAATCGGGCAATGATGAAGCGCGTTCACTCGATTTTATACCCGATCCCGTTCTAAACAATGAAACTGCTCAGTATGAATATTTTGCTGCATTTTCCATCAATTCATAATTATAGTTTTTTTTTAATATAAATATACAGTATATATAAGGTAGAGGACATATAATCCGTTGCGCCCCTTACACGACATAAAAGTGAGTTTTATTCAAGAGTTTTTAGTTTTTCACCCAACAAATCATGTATCATAATTATTATTTTTTTTTTCTGTAAATAAACATTCCAGGCTGCAAACTCCACTGCAGATCCATACAGCAGCTGACCTACATTTCCAAAACAAGAACTTCTTAATTTATAGGGTGTTTTGTTCACGGTTAATCTCCTGTGACGCCTAAATATGTGGGATTAAGACGATTTATCAGGCAAAAAAAAAAAAAAAAAAAGTCAAATTGGGAACATCTGAAAGTGCATTTTTCTTGATGAGCAGGCAAAAGTTTGAAACTGTTCAGGGGGTCTGTGTTGGGGGAGGGGGAGAGATATCATTTATGAAAGTAATTGGAAACCCAACGGGCACACGGTCAACAAGTTGTAATAAAACGGTGCCACATACAAACCTGAATGTGTCTTATATAATAACTTGATTATTTACCTTGGAATAAACCAAATGGATTTGATGCATGTCCATTTTAAGAAAAGGAACAGGTGTAAACGAGGCAGAGCTCCAACAAGAGATCGGGTGAATAAGTTTGTCTATTGGTAATAACTGTGTAACAGATCCAACAAGCCTCAACAGTTCCTGTTTGGTGTTCAAGGTCAGCGTCGACGAATAAACAACGCGCTTTGGTTAAACTCTTTAGGGTTAAGCACACAGGCGTCTGCTTACTTTTCCATTCCACCCCCCCTCCTCCTACCATGTGCCCTCGATTTTAAGAATAGGCCGTGCTGAGCTGATCATTTCCCAGCTGCTCCAGGGTTTGTTGGCAGCTGCCTTTGTGGCTCGGCCTTTCAAGGGTGCCAGCCACTCCATTAGCTCTGCTGTCTGTGATAAGGCTGAGGGGGGGGAGGAGAAAGAAGAAGGGAGGGGGGTGTTATTATCCCGTGGATGCATACAGGTGGCCTCCGGGCTGTATACTGAATGCTGGCCTACTCCCACCCACCCCTTCCTTTTATGGCCACAATACAGTCCCATCAATGGGAACTCAACATGGATGAGCCTTGAAAGAATAAAAGTAGCTTTTGTCAAAGTAACGTAAAATGAATTTAAGGGGTTTGACTAATTTTGGGGAACTATCCTCAAGGGGTGCTATATGGGGAGTTAATGTTTGATTAAACCAGCAACATTAGTCGTGTTGCAAGTAGCGTGGTTGTGTTCTAACTGGATTTATGAAACTTTTGCAAACACGGGAGGAAAAGGGCGTCCTGTCCCTTTAAGACATGGGGCTTTGCGTCCCAGATGGCCGTCTAGGATACGTGGGCTGTTTTTTTCTTTCCCAGCCATTCAGAGGCTTGTTGACATTGAAGTCCAGGGGAGGAATTGTGCAATTCAGGGGCAGCCTATTTGTCACGCAGGCTCAGTGTGCTACTGGCTGCTTGTTTAAGGCTGCTTATCAGGTCTGAACAGGTGTTCCTGCAGTCTCCGGCCTTGTTATCATCCGCACAACAAAGTCCTTGTTCTTGTTTTGAACAAATCAACGGCGCACACCCTGTATCTAACCCTCCCCAATTTTCTTGTCTTTTGTTTCTTTGCAGAGCACTATTTGCACCACTGGTTCCCGGACAGGCCCTGCAAAGGTTCAGGTTACCGCTGCATCCGCATCAACCATAAGATGGATCCATTGGTGGGGCAGGCGGGCCAGCGCATTGGCCTGACCATCCAGCAACTCTACCTGCTTCTGCCCAGCGAGCTCACCCTCTGGGTTGACCCCTTCGAGGTGTCCTACCGCATCGGCGAGGACGGCTCCATCTGCGTCCTGTACGAGTCGCAGCCCGTGCCCGTTGGAATGCCAGGGTCTGCCAGCGCCAGCTCCGCCTTGGGAAGTGGGTCCGTGAGCGCCATGGTGGACAGTCACCTCAGCTGCAAGGAGGAAATGAGGGTGCTGGGCAGAACCAGCCCCTCCAAAACCTACAATAATATGATGACTGTGTCCAGTTAAAGTGGCGCGCCGTCATCCCAGCCTACTTTTGTTCAGGGTTACTCAGTGGCTGGTCAGATCATGGTGAGCCTTTTTAAAGCTAAGAATATGAAATAAAATAAAAGAAGAAAAAAAAGCAAAAGAAAAAAACAAACAGAGGATGTGGCCTATCATCCAGGTGATGGAAACCTTTAGGTTTGATATTTTTTACCTTCTCTCTCGGTTAACGCTATGTCATTGGATCAGCTGGACACTCCGTTTTTTTTATTGTTTTTTTTTTTTTTAGAAGAGGCTTTGTGCAAATGAAACAGTTGGGGCAGCTAAACCAACCAACCAGGAACCAAATGGCTCTGAAACATCCATCATCCCTCCCTCAACCAATCATTGTAATCTGCTCCATTTCTGAAGGGGCTATCAGCAGTGACTTTGCACTTTTCTTACTTTTGGGTACTATGGGTTCAACACAGCACTGAAAGAAAAAAAAACCCACCCAAGTAAATTGTAAGGATTGTTTTTTTCTGGATTTACCCATGAATTTGAAAATTCTCTGGTCTTTTGTTTCCCAGACAAGGAGGAAGTTGAGGTTCAGACCGTGCCCATAGTAATCGAAGCTCAGGGTAGAGAGACGCCCAACAAGAACATCTCCGTTTTCAATTAAAACTCCTTTTTTGGACCCACAGGAACATGTTATCTTTATTTTGTAGCTAATGGAACAAAGTCTTCTGGTCTTAACCTCCCTTCCTCCTGTTACCATTATCAGTGGTGAGTTTTCAGAAAACACCCAGTGTCTCGTTGCACTGTCACCCCCCCCCCCCCTCCATTACCCATCTATGTGTAGCTTTCTCGGGGAGCGTTCCCCTGCATTGATGAATGTTTTGTAAAGTTCACAATCAAGTTCCTGTGTTCGTTTTGTCCCCGTCTCTTCCGTTTTCCTGCATTACCAAAACAAAGTGTAGCAAAAAAAAAAAGCGGGGCTTTTTACCCATATTATGGTCACATGGCCCAGTTAGATGTAACTGAATGCACTTTGATGTGAGATTGTGTGGAATGTGTACCATTTTTGTAGAGGAAAAAAAATCGCCTGCATTCCATCCATTCGAATGTCATCCTTTCACACAGTTCTCCCAGTTTTACTTCTCTCTTTTTATTGTAACTGCCAGCTTTGAGTTGAGGCGGGGTGCGCATCTCTGACTTACTTATAAAACTTAACACTGCATATGTCAAATCCACATTTCAGAGCCGGCTTTGATTTGGGTGAAGAGTATTTTGGGTGGTACCTTCCGTCGTTCATTTCCATGGCAAAGTTCAGAGCTATGCTGCACCCCTCCCCTAGATTTCACTTACTGATTTGATCAAACGATGAACATACAGGACATTGCTCTAAAGGAGGGCAGATGTTTAAAAATAATTCTTACTGGTCCACTGTTTTTATTAACAACTACTACAGTTGTGTAATTAGAGTCTGTCAGTGACACTGCCTTATGGAGAATTTATTCTCATAAATTGATCTATTTGTAATGCTACGTTGGTGTTCTGCTGCCTAGACCCTCATTGGAGAGGCCTTTTTTCCAGCTTGGCAGCATTTACCCTCCTACAACTTGTTCCTAGTAGTGTAGCGGAAGGTCAGTGCCTCAAGTGCCACATATCACCCCCCGTCCCAGACCTCCTATTCAGCTGAAAGAAAGCCAGCAAGCTGCTAGCTTGACCCCCTGTGGATGCAGGTAGACTTAATGTGACACATATCACCGTTCATCATCGCAGGGAGCTGGGTAAGGACGGCCAGGGTTGGGGAGCTGGTGGAAGAGAAAGGGGGGCCAGGGCCAGACTCTTTTATCCAGGGCAGCTAAAGTCCCTTCAGCCCCCCTTTTCTGGACTTCGACACCCATCTACCCTGACCAGAAGCCCTCAACCCTCCCTCAGCGTTGATGGATAACCAGCACACGTGCTTGGCGTGCTCAAGCTGCATTAGGGGGTTTTAGTAAGAGCCAAGGAAACGTGGATCTAAGATGAAGAGGGTACTGGGCCATGGTTTCATCTCACTGGATTGTGCCACACTTGATCACTGAGTGAGTAGCAACTTTGTTTACATGCATACAAACAGATGTGGCAGCTGTCTTGTATCCGCACCTCATTCGCGGTCGGGTTGAGTGGACAACTTCATGATGGAACAGGCTACGGGTGTTGGCCGAATCTGTCGCAGAGAGCAGGTTCGCCACTCATCGCCATACCTGTGGGTGTTAAAGCTCCGCTAAGCCTGACAGGATCATGGGTAATAAAGCTATAGCCTTTGATGCACTGCTAACCCTACATCCCCCCCCAATCACACACACACACACAATCTTCTCTTTGCTGATACTCCCTTCAGCAATTTGTGAAAAGCAGTGATTCCACATTGTCCAAATGGATGAGAGCCCAGAGGTTTGGTTTCCATTGCGGGCACCAGTTTAGAAAACATGCTGCTCCATTATAGCTTTTTTTTAACATCACGCGACAAGATGTTTTGAGCTTGCTCTATATTTCAGATGCAAGATGATCGTCTCGTCTCACTTTTTTTTTTCTTCTGCGCATTTTTTTTTTTTTTAAAAACTCATTCCCATTTTTGTTCCATCTTCTTTTTAATTCTGCTTTTAACTTGGTTTTAGAACTTAAATCCGTCAATATTTTAGGCAATTTATTCAAACTGCATTTGTTCAGCTCGTGCGCACAGAGGTTACAGATGTGTCCTGAGAGTGGGTTCAAGTATTCAGAAGTAAAAATAGCACATAAATGCACTAAATGTCAAACTGAAGTTGTGTGACTTTTATTTTTTTCTTTGTTTGAGACGCGAGGAGTCTCTCCTGGAATGTATTGCCAAACTCAGGCCTCGAACATTTAATACACTTATGGAAAAAGTTGTGCATGTTAAAGTATGAAACCGGAAGGGAACAGTTTTGTTAATATCGTCATCGATCATATTGTAGAATGTATTGTAACTGTACAACAAATGGTGATGTGCATACCATTACACATGGGAAGTGCCAATAATTGCTATCTCAAAACGATTTTTTTAATTTCTCATTTTTGTATTTCATCTTTTAACATGGGTAATTTTTCACAAGTGAAGCCATTTGTAATGGGAGTGCTGGCAAGGACCAAAGTTTTGGTATGGTAAAAAATACTAGTTTCCATGATCTGTAAGTATAGACATATCCTTTGTTCCGGTTTTTCTTTTACTTTCTTTTTTCTGTATTTTATCTTTTTTTTTTCTTTCTTATTTACATATAAAACAAGAAAATAGAAAAAAAAAATCTGAGCTTACCCAAGAAGAAAGCTGTATCTTGTGATCTCATGTCAGTACATCCTTGTTGTGTTCAGTTTCTTTTCTTTGGGTATGTTGTAATGAACTGCTGTAAATTTGTACAGTTCATGTAAATTGATTGTGCGGAAGTTGTACAGATTTCTATATTTTGGAAGATTTTTTTTTGTTTTCTCTGTAATAAAAGATTTCCTATCTTGGCATCATAATCCCTGGCTAATATCTCATTCTTTTTAATTAGTTTTTAAATCTTAAAGATTAAATTAAATCAATCCGTAACAGTTGTAACCTTAGAAAATATACAAAACTTTGAAGTACCGTAGATGTGGGACGTGTCAGAACTTCGTTTGCATGTTTTCCCTAAAAAAGTCAAGTTGGCTGCAATGATAATCAAATGTGTGACTCCATAAGCAGAGCTGCTTGTGCATCGACCTTTAAAATGAGCGACTGTGACAGATGGTGCTGTTGGCTTCTCTGAAAATCTGCCAGGGGACACGTAATGTGCACAAGGCTGAAACGACTGACTCTGCAAAACTCGAGTTTGGGATTAAGGCTGCAATTCTTTACAAGACTATAAAGTGTGCAGGTTGTTTAGCAGCAGATGCAAAAAAAATATATATATAAAACGTGGCTCGCTTTAACACGAGAAGGTTGAGAGTGACTAATTTAAGTCTGGCTAGCAGAACTCCCAAGACCGCTTGAAGAAAAGCTCACAGTAGAGCCTTGGAGTCATGTTTGACCTGTTCTGTGTGCATCCTTTGGCTTGCATACTGGTAAATTCCTGTTGGCTCTCTGCAAAATCAGGTATCAGGATGATATTGGATATCAATCAGGATGAACGGTGTGATCCGGTGCAGTTATGATGAAATTTTCCATAGGGACATGGAAAAACAATCGGAACAGTATCGCAAACAAGTGCTTTCTTGTCAACTTTTATTATTATTATTATTATAAATTTTATTCATTTCATACAAAAAACAATGAACAACAAGTGTAAGTTTCATGGTTTTGCAACGGTTAAATTGAGCAAGTGTTGGGGAGGTTCACACAGGCACTGATGAAATGGCAGTGAAATGTTTTCGGCCTTTCTCATTTGCTTAATAACAAAGGTCACCCTGTTTGAAAGTCCCAGAAGGTGTGGCTGATTACTGTGGAATGATAAAAGTACAAAAGGTGTAGTGATGAATAAAGGTGTTGAAACCAAAAGTAGCATTTAACTGTGTGATTTCAGCTTTAAGGCAACATTCACACATTTTGTTTTCCTGTTTTGATTTTATTTTTGTACATTTTTTTGCTAACAATTTATATACTGCTATTATAGCCTTTTCTATTTTTGTCTTCTTTTTCTACTTTTAGCTTTTAGCTATCATTTAGCTACTGTTCGCAAGCCTTTTTCTTGTTTCAGCGTCTGTTCTACGCACTTATATATGCCTTTTATTACTTTAGCTTTACTAGCCTTTAGTTGTTTACTTAGCATTATGTTTTTTTTTTTTTTGCTTTTAACAATAGTTTTGCATCTCTTTGCATTTAGCTAATGTTCTAATAATTTTTAGGTTTAACCAGCCTTTTGCTACAGTTAGGTTTGAGTAGCATTTTGCTATCATTAGCTTTTAGCTGGTGTTTTGTCACCTGTCAATGCGGATGGCCCCTTGTCCTGAGCCTGGTTCTGCTAAAGCTTTCTTCCTCATGAGGGAGTTTTTCCTTTCCACTGTCGCCTTCATGCAAGATGAGAGTTCTGCGATGGAGTTAAACTCAATGCAGTCTGCTCCTCAGATAAATCATGTTAAATTATTATTTTTTATGTATATGAATGTTTCTGTTCAGTGCCCTGAGACGAGTTCTGTTGTGACTTGGCGCTATATACAATAAATAAACTGAAGTGAACTGAATTTAGCTACATCATTTAGTCACTTTTGTTTTTTAGGTAAAAGTTTGCTGAAAAACAAAAACTTGATTTCACAGTTCAATTTAAGTTTCACGTTTTTTTTGGTAAAACACGGAGTTGTCTGTCCTGATTCAGAGTCAGAGTCAGTTTATTATTGCCATTGTCAATGAATAAAATTCACAGACTAGGAACTTGCTTTGGCATAAAG
>JARVLU010000646.1:13179669-13195179 GCA_031762415.1 Simpsonichthys santanae
TCGAGTTACGGCCGAAAATTCGGACTTACGGCGCCATGTGCGTTCAGCTCCGACTTACGGCAGAATCGAGTTGCGAACGGTCCATAGGTCCGGAACCCGTTCGTAACTCGGGGACTACCTGTACTGTAGTTCTATCATCCGTCAGATTTCAGGGTGGACTTCTTGAACTGTGGAACCTGCGTCACATTGGGTCAAATCCAGCTGGCAGCAGCAGAATTTAAGTGCCGTTACCACAGAGACGCGGCTCCGTGCGTCTTGGATGAAAATGAAGGCTTTCATGTTGTGCTGACCGCCGTGCTGCTAAAGCTGCAAACTGGAGGTGAGGATGAAAACACTGAATCTCTAGCCTGCATGGCCACCACTTATAATATTTTTAAAGGGAATTTGACATTTGTTTTAAGCCTACTTACTTACTAAATTAACCATTTAAATTTTTGTTTTACTTTTTTTGATACAGCGCAATTTTTTTTCACGCTGTCTAACAAAAGTAGAGTCCTAATTTTAAATTTTTTGTTTTATTTACAGCAAATCTGTTGAAAATGTTTTAGCACAACCTCTTCCAGTTAAAGACGGTGACGACCAGGTGGCACACCCAAAAACTTTTAAGTCGCACGTCTTCATGAAAACCTGTAATGATAATCGTTGCCACAGACAGACAGACATATTATAGTCAACCCTCAGACATGACACAAGCAGTAAGCAAATCCATACTATTACCACACGCCGAGAACAAAAGGTTATCTCATGGTTCAAACATGCAATCATACAATAAATCCCAATCATTATTTATGAACTCACAACTGCCTCTGATGATGTCATCTCAAACGTGTTCAAATGCATGAATATAAAAATATAAATGCAAACTTGCGTGGCTGTTCACACAAAAAAAAAAAAAAAAAAAATTCCGCCTAATGTTTTATAATGATGCTAATTTGGCTAATATTTATTGTTGTGTACTTAATATTTGATGTTTTTCTGATTAATCTTTATCATAATCTTTTAGGAGCTCAAGTTCACCTGCTCATTGTGACTATTTGATGGACCTCTTGTGAATAAACACTTCCTGTGGGGGTTTTACCTCGACAAGTCCTTTATTTGGGCTGTTTCATCTTGTCGAGCTAAAACAAGTGAATGATTATGGTGTGAACATGTTGCCTGTTGTTGCCATGTTGTTGTCATTTGCCCACATCTGTCATGTTAAGAATGCAGCTCTTCTGTCTGGTATGGAAGTCTCCCACAGAGAACTTGTCTGCATAGTAACAAGGCCTGCCCATGCAAGGGGAATAATCGTGCGTGTTTGTGACCGTCTGGTGCAGGTGCTACAGTCCGCAGTGAGTCGGTTCCTCTTGACTGGCCACAGAAGCACAATGTAAACAACTTGTGAAACCAGCCAATCAGGCAGCACGCTGTGGTGGCTGCCCATGCCCTGGCTGTAACCCCACTCTTGCACTGATAACCAAACTCGGTCAGGATCTCTGTAAGGCACTCCCAAATCCACGCATGCACGGTGCAGAACAGCAGATCCCTGACACCGTCTGACCTCATTTTCTGTGGAAGTGTCTGAAGTTGGGGGTGGAGGCTGCAGACAAGGCTTGCATTAGTGATAGAGCTGAATCTGGGGTCCTGCACAAACACATTTGTGCACATGCAGGCACGCGGTAATGGAAGGCAGCATGTAGGAGATTGTCACCCTGAGAAAAATCAGTGTGAAAACTCCTCCACAGCCTGTTATCTTGTTTGTCCTTGTGGAGGTTCTTTTTTGCTGCTGTTTTGATTCTTTTGAAAGGAAGCCATGTTCAAATCCCAGTGTGGCCCACAAGATCCCAACGCCCTCACGTGTCCTTGTTGAGAGCAGAGACAGAGAGGCATCCTGAGACAGAAGGACAGAAAAACTAAATCATTTCTAATTAAAGGGTGGGACTGTTTATTGGTCCGAGTATTGAGCAGTAAACATGTACAATACATTCATGTTTCAGAGAATCGTGCATTTTCATACCACAGCCTATACATCAATTAAAATATTTTCATTAAAAGAGTTGCTTATTTATTTAACATATATTTTTCTGTTTATTCTGCAAAGACTCAAATGAAAAAGGAGGAAAATCAGTTTCATTATAAATTTTGTGTGGAAGATTGAGCGCTGTGTTAATAAAAATAAAACACAAGTACTGTATCTGAGAATATTTTTGACATAATCTGTTTTCTTTGTTTCTATTATCTTCAATTCTTTTTCTGCTCCTTGTGTTGTCACTCTGTTCCCTGCCATTCTTCACCATCTCTTTGGTCAGTTTCCCCAGTTACTCACCACTCACACCAGTTGCCAATCAGTATACATCCATAATTTGGGGATGGGGTGTGCTGCCCAGGGACACCACAGGGTATGCAGTGATCGGGGATCAAACCTGAGACTTTCGGGTCCCCAGCTGGCTGCCCTGCCTCCATCTTGGCCCCCATCATCACCACAAAGACATCTGCTCATTGATCTAAAAACCTACAGACATCCCGGTTCTCCTCAGTCTGCTTGTTCCTGTTCGCTCCATGCTCGTGTAAGTTTTGCTGCCTTGCCAGCCTTTCGTTTTTTAATTATTTTTTAAATAAAAATCCTTTTATTTAAACTCCTGCTCTCCTTACCTGTCTGCAAATGGGTTTAAACGATGAAGATTGTAATACTTTTAGAACCTACATTTGATTGAAAGTCACCATTGAGATGTACCAGTAGAACTATAAGACAGACAGAAATCAAGCAGAGTTGGCCTGACCCAAAATAATTGTTTATCTGAATCTGTTGCCCCCATGTCGGCCTTGAATTGGCCAGCTATCTCAAACTCTTCTGGATGTTATGTGAACAAGAAGCTCTGCTCCCCCTCTCCCTTAACCCGTGGACATCTGTGGACCTGTATCAGAGCTGAGCCAGCTGATAGACACTTTACCATCTCTTCTCAGGACTATGGGGACTATCTGGCAGTGTCCACGGACAAAGTAACCACCTTTATTGACCTCCTCATGCATATATGTATCATGATGTCATCAGTGTGTTGCTGTTTCTGTGCTGTGTGAGATTTTCTTTTTTTATACCTCCCCTTCCCCCCATCTCTCTTTTCCTATCCAAGTGAAAAAGGCAGTGCCTCCCATAGGGCCGCGGCCTCAGACACCAATCATATGAACTCACATGTCAAGACACCTTCCTTCCAATGTATGGTGCAACAGCACACACAAAGCATTGGGCAACTTGTGGGTTAATATTGGGTGCAAAAATAAATCTCAAACCCAAAGCATTTTCTTTTAGCCGTGTTGCTCTTTCACCTTAACCTACAAGAACCGTGCTGGGTTTGATGAAGTGATACTGTATGTGAACGTGACTTTTAGCCTGTTTCCTTCGCAGCATTGCTTTCCCTAGGTCAAAGCTGTGATCCGCAAAACAAGAGTCTGCTGCAGAACTTCAGGGTCTTGTCAGTGTAAGCAGGTTTGTGGTACCATGGGAGAGAGGATTAGGGAGGAAAAAGAGAGACAGGAAATTGGAAATGAAGCTAGTTCAACTGAAGGCGCCACAGGGAGAGGACAGAGGAATGAAATAATGAGTGAAGAAGCAGGGGGGAAATGCAATGACTGACAAGAAAAATAAAGACAAAAAAGGGTGCGGGATCAAACTGCTGGAGATCTAAATTAATGGGAAATTAGCTGAAGCGAACTAAACTAGATTACTGAAGAGAAGGCGATAGGCAGCATAAAAATAGATGATGGAAGGAATAAAATGGTGCAACAAGGCAAATGGAGACTGGGAGAGCATCTGGAAGGGGAACGGAAAGCATACCAAATCTTAAGGATTAGTTCCAGGCATCTGAAGTCCCAGCGGCTCCCAATAAAGCTGGTGCAGGGATGGCACATTTGCATTCAGTGATTCGGTTTGACTCCTCCTGTCATGTTTCAGAACTTCTTGGGTTTGTTTTGGTTCTTGAACACCCTCCTCTTGTCACCTCGTTCCCTGCAGGAAAGTGGGATTAGCCTACAAAGCCTGTGATAAAATACTTTCATGACAATTTGAGTTTCTCAACTTGCATGTATAGGATCAAAGAATATTTTTCCGAGAAATCTTTTCCTTTGGGTACATGCGCACAATCAAAGCTGAGAGACTAGTAGGCATTTTAGAGTAGCTTTAGCTTGAAACAAAATACAATAAAGACAGAAATTATTTGTGTTGTACTGGTGTTTTCAAGATCACATGTATACTTTTCCCAAGATCTCTAAAACTGCATTGTACGGCTTGAACAAGACTTGTAATAAACACAACCTTGGACTTACACCCATTTAGTAAATGCTGTTGAAAGTCGTGAAACAGCCTTAATGACGAAGGTAAAGAAATGCAAATTAAAGAACTCACGGCCATCTTGCAAATGCATTTGGTTAAAAATCACAACTCATTTATTGTTTTAGGTTAATAAAAATGAAAAGACCTTTGTTTCATTGTTTCTGCTCTTGCCACTTTTCCACGTCTTATGATGTCAACAGCAGAGTTGCTCACATCCATCTGATCATACATTATTGAGATGTCATGGATGTAGGTCAGAAGTAAAATGTAGAGCAGGAAGGAGAACGAGACAAGCTTATTTTCTTAGAAAAAGTGAAGTTCCTGATAAGTAAAGTAGAAGACATTGCACTACTAACATGAATAAAGTATGAATATCAGGACAGCATTATTGTAAAGTGCTATGTCCTGTGTTTCATAAAGACATGACTGCAGAAACCTGTTTTCTTCTTAAATGTATCTGACCTTAAGTTTAGTTGAACAGTTAGACTACAGTCAGAGCAGTAGGAGTGAATCAGGATGGTTCCCTGAGCAATTAATAATGTTAATCAAATCATAAAGGCGACTGAATAAATTAACAATATGTGTGATGATGAATAGATGGACAGATTTATTAATGGAAGCAAAGGATACAACAAAACTTAATTGTAACTTCATATGATACAGTAAAATGCACAAATGCACAGTTAAAATCATGGGATAGTAAATGTCAATAAACTTTACTAATTTAAAGCTAAAATTTTACCATGAAAAGCTAACAGTAAGTCAAATTACTGTTTAATCATGACAGTTAAGGTAAAGTAGGGAGACAGTTTAGCACAGAGGGCATTTAAAGTGCCAGTGGCTGTAGAAACAGGCCTGTTTTTTTTTTATCAGGATTTGTGCTTTTATTAATATGTACCTGAGAACCATTCAAACAGATAGTGTGCAGTCGTTGATGGTGTTTGTTGCTCTACAATGCTAGCATATACTGGTGATGTCATACTGAGAGGGCAGGGGTGGCCATTGATTTATTTTCTGTGGATTTGATGACTCGCTGGATGTCTTTCTTCTCCGAGACTAAGCACGCAACATATGCCCCTGTGATGCCATGAGATCAAGCATCATTCAGTCACTGAATCTTGTCCCTGTAGAACGACTCCTCTCCCCTTAATATGAGACCCACTGCCGTGGTGACATCAGGAAACTTGACAAATAGCATTGGACAGATGAATAGGTTCATAATCACATGTATACTTAAAAAAGTGCAGTGAACTCAACACTCAGCCTTGCGGGACGCCGAGTTTAACTGTGTTTGTTGTTTATAAGGAAGTCAAAATCTAAGCGAAAGTGGGGGCGGTAAGTCGAGCAGCTGATCTTACAGTATGTGAGGAATGATTGTATTAAAGGCTGAGCTGTTATCAGCGAACATCCTCACACTAACGGTGCTCCAGGTGTCCCAGAACAATGTGCAAAGCAGTAGAAATCCCTCATGGTATCAGTTCTTGTTGGGTCATGAAATACGTTTAGCTTGATTCTGGTATCAAATTACATCACAATGAATTTTAATGTTAAATCAGGCTAATTAATAAGAAACAGACTTGTCCTCTAAGCACAAAGATCTACGAGCTTGTTGGAGGATTAAAATCTAGTTCATCTAGTTTTACATGCTTATAGCACATTTGGCAACTCAATACCTATTTGGCTTGATTTGTTTGTGTGGCTTTTCTATTATAATCCTTCAGCTAAATCCTCCTGGTAGAAACAAAGCACCAGCATCGAGCCAAGTCTGAGGGTTGGCTTTCAATTCAACAGCTGAACATGAGAAAAGTTCAGATCCCTAAACAATGATCAATCTGTTTCTTTCTTATCTAATATCAAGGACATAGCGTTAAGTCTGCAGGGAGTCAAAACACGGGTTATACAATGTGTTTTTTTTATTTAGCAGCTTCATGTGAAATCTGCTCAACAGTCATTGTTAGTTTAGGGATGTCTTAACTAAAAGACATTAAAATAAACCTGGCTCCGTTTTGTTTGAAAGGTTGGCACAAAATTCTAAGGAAACATAAAAACGTAGATAAACTGCATGAGGAAGGGAAACAGGGTCAGTCCCAGCTTAAAATTTATTTCAGGACATTAAAACCTCCCTAAAAAATTTTTTTGTATAGTGTTCTCTTTTTGCCATTTTATAGATCATGCAGAAATCTGTGATTTAAACCACTTAGATGATCATTTTAATGTATTTTTATGCAAGTACAACAGTGTCAGTACCAGGGCACATGTACACATGTTGACCATGACAAACATGTGAGAATCCTGGTCCAGTAAACCTGTTATATAAACGAATCACACGGTTTCAAACTGTGGCGGGTCAGCGCCTTTGAAGGATGGTGGTCCAGCTCGTGGTACCATAGCAACCACCTTGTGACAATTATGTAACAATCAATCAAACTGTTTTTTATCCCACAGAGAGAGTTAATGTCATCAAAGATGGGCATCATGCTATTATTGTGGAATTTCTTCCCAAGAAGAAGGCTGTGTTTGACTTTGCTTTTCTTTAATTGCTTCTTTTTTTTTAGACTAATGTTGCCGTTTTGGTTGTTGAACTTGCTCCATAAAATTACACACTTTATGGGTTAGGTATTATGTTGCATCATCTTATGCTTAGAGTCAAAAATACAGTCCAGAAAAATATGAAGGGTGTAAAGAAAAGAAAAGAAAAATATTGTACATGTTTTTATCTTGGCTGATATTTTAAAATTATACAGGTGTTGTTTCTTGAACCAAATCACCCACACAGGTTTAGACTAAAATAATTTTTATGTTGAGAAACACTGTGCAATATTTTGCATGATTTGTTAGAGATGTTTTAATAGTTTTTCCCCAATTTTCAGACTTATTCATGTTTTCTTTAGGCTTTTGCACAGACCTTGTGTGGTATCACTTCCACCAGGGCATAAAATAAAAATGGATTTATGCAACACTTTCTTTACTACAACATTTCCATCTTCTCACTATACTGTATAGAATAAAATAAGAGTTTTTGCTAGGAGAGCGCAGAATTAAAAAAATAAAAATAAAAAAAAAAGAGTTGACCTCAGAGGCAAACAGTCAGTTGTCAGCTGCTGAAGGGATGTAAAGTAATTAGACTGGCCACAAAAGATCAAGCTGTGTTTTTATGACTTAACCACTAAATATGTTTTCATGAGGTCTTTTTTGTACCCATTTTTATCCAATTACGGTAGATAAATTCCATACACCTATCTGTGTTGGTCCTTCATCCCACTGCTTTATTTTCACAACCAAGTTTGTGCAGGTTACTTTACCTTTTTTTTTTTCACCAAACATGCTAAACCTTTTGCAAACTCCAGATGTCATGGCAATGGTATAAAAGTAAGCCCACTCTGTTATTGTCAGTGATGCAAACACACACCATGCCCTCTTAACACCGTCTGCATAACCCATTCACTCGGTGCTAATGACTTGTCAACATGCAGATGCAGGACCATCTTTACGTTGGAGCAGAGCGGTGACAGGAAGTGAGCTGAAAGCCGCGTTCGGTCCTTTTGTGTGTTGCACAAATGTGTGCAGAGGCAGGTGACACTAGTCAACCAGCAGAAACTGGAGTGATGGAGCTCAGAGATTTAACATTACTGCACAATAATTCAGGATGAAACCTTCCACCTGTGAAACAGCAGCCAGTTTTCACCAGTTCATCACCTGAAAAGGTCGCCTGGCTGAAATGTACACGGGTTTGAGATGATCTTGTAAAAAGAATGAAATGTGAATACTTTATTGAAAGTAAATTAAGACAGTTTTGGCAGCAGACACAGAGTTATGAGAGAAGGTAAGACAGAAGTCTGCAAAAATGAGTGAAACATCTGTAGATCTATATGTGGGAGGTCATGTTTACCATGTTTATGAGGTGAAATAAATGTCCTTGGTGGTTAAAGCACAGCTACAAAACTGAAAGATCAATAATGAATCAGAAAAGACTGTCATATTGAATGAATTGTAAAAATAATTCAAGTTAAGAAAAATAAATGCTAAAAAAACAAACAACATGAATCCATAAAAAACATCATTTTACAAAATACAGTACATAAATATGAAACACATTAAACTAAAAGCAATTGGAAAACCAAAGATAAAGTACACCCTTAAAAAAAAAATATATATATAAATAAATCTAGAAAACCTGTCATAAATTAGGCGGGGAAACAAAGAAATGAGTGCTTGGTCTCCAAAACAACTTCTAAAAGTTACATTTCAAAGAATCCATACATTTAAAAAGTAAATACATTGAACTAATTTACACAAATACATGAAAAGTTGGTTTTAACCTGAAATTCTGAAAGTGTGTGACTGCCTTCAAACCATCTATAGTGATGCTGAAACAAAAAGTTTTTATAAGATGCATCATTTAGCATCACCAATTCAGTGTAAAATGCCATGTGGACACTTTCTGTCTCTCAGCAGAGCTGCTTCAGGTGTCAGAATGTCCAAACAGGGAATAAAGAGGCATCAAATGTCTTTTTTTTTTTTTTTTTTAGGCGCTGCAACACTTGAAACATCTGATCCAAATACAGTATGTGAATTTGTGATTTTAGTGCAAAAAAAGGGATATGGGTTTTGTTTTTATCAGTGCTTGTATGCATATGAATGTGTGTCGAATATACAGTAGTTTCATCAGCACATTTTGCTGATAATTAATAACTAATAAAAACAGACCTCATGAATTATAGGTTTAAAAGTTATCGCAGGTTGATGGCACCACAAATACCGTATTTTTCAGACTATAAGTTGCACTAAGCGAAACAGGAGTCAGATAAGTCAAACTTTATTCAACATTCACTATAACCACATAAAATCGGTTCAAGGTCAGTAAGCACAACCAGAATTAATATATAAGGCACACCTGATTATAAGGCTCACTGTCGATTTTTGAGAAAATTTAAGAATTTTATGAGCCTTATAATCCGAAAAATACGGTAAGCTATTAGCATGACAAAAAAAATTAAAATGATTCTTGTTGTGCAACACATAATGTGCGAATTTCTTATTTTAAACCCATTAAAATAAAACCATAAATTCCAGTTTATGAGTTCTCACCCACAACAGCTGCGAAATAAAAACTAATCCTGCCACATGAGCACTTCTTCATTTGATTCTTCGCGCTCGTTTTTCTTGTTTATCGTTTCTTTCACCCCACTTGGTGCATTCTGGGAGTACATTTATTGCTTTTTGTCAGAGGAATCAAAGCAGCGATAATGCGATCCGGACCTGCATCAATATTCAGCTGTGTGGGAAGTAGGCAACAGTGTCCGAGATGAAGTTATGAAATCATGGCTAAGTGGGTTATGCAAACAAACACACACACATATACACACACACAATGAACAGAGTGTTAGAACGGACTTGATTAGAAGAGATGACGTGTTTGTCCTCCCAGTAATTGCGCAGTTAGACTTAATGTTTCTGAACAAAACTGGAACAGGAACAACATTATGTTCCAGTTTCTCTTCATGTGTCTGTTGTTCCACTCTGACACACACAGAGCCATTTTGAGCTTGATTAAAAAAAAAAAAAGAAGAAGTTATTTTTCTGTGCAGTCAAGGTTTTAAGATACAAAGTGCTGGCCCTTCAGTCCTGACTCAGTCAGGATATCTGACAAAGGCTGGATGTAACCTTTTGTAACCTTTTCCTTCAGCAGAAAAAGATGCTAAATGATACACTTTCAACATTTAGGCAGTATAAACCTGTACATACAGTCTGGCATCTCAGAATTCAGGAGACTGAAACAGGTTACTGTCGTTGACATCAACCTGCCTTCTGTTTATTGCAGAAAGCCAGAGGAGGTCGTTGTGTCTTGTGAACATTAGATTTTGCTCTTTATAAGGACAGCTACAACTTGATTGATGTTCATTACGGACACTGAGCCTAATGGGATCAAAAAAGCATGTATGAGTTTTTTTTTATTTTATTTTTTTTTTTCAGTGAGCTGCTCAAAATCTTGAGCGCAAGACATTTCAGTCACTTTTTAATGAGCTAATGTCAAGTAGACAGCGAACTAGTGAATAGGCCTGTCACGATAAACAATAAATCAATTAATTGTATGCTAGATTATAATTATCTACCTCATTTTCATTTATCGGTTTTATCGTTCCTTCGTCTTGCTCTTTCTACTGAAGGCACTGGATGACAAAAAGCTAAACTCCGGTGCTTTTTCACTGACCCCTCCCTTTCTGTTTAAAATCCATTTTAACCGTCCAAAATTGTGTTTTTATGATTGTTATAAGCAGCTAAGCTGAGAAGCTAAGCTACGAGCTAACAGGCCGAACTCAGGGAAAAACCTTGTCGAAGCTCCAAAATTCACGGTTGAAACCCGTGCCTTTGTGTTAAAAGTTGTTTTTCTCTGCAAAAAGAAGCTGAGAACTTGTTTACCAATTTTTTTTTTAATTAAAAGCTTTATGTGAAAAATGCTATGCTAAAGAACTCAAACCACACCGCGCGTCTGCCATTTTGAGAACCAATTAAAAAAAAAAAAAAAAAAAAAGATTCCATGTCACATCAAGAGGCCTCCCTCCCATTATTATTAAAGAGACACTCTGCTCACTCCCTCACTATCCATCCTTCAGTTCAGTCTTATACTTCTGGTGGTCAAAAAAGGTACTACACTCAAAACAAACATCTCTTCTTAAATTTGGAGGGAATTACTACTACTACTACTAATAATAACCGTAACAATAATAATACTTACTAATTATTGTCAAATTTCGAACAATATTATCGTTTATCGTGATAATTTCTGAGACAATTAATTGCCCAGCAAAATTTGTCATGGTGACAGGCCTACTAGTGAATGAAGTAGTTTGACTTTTCCAGAGTATGCCTCCCAGTATAACTATCACTGATGAAGGGTTTTTAATGACAACACCGACAAAGTTAACAGATAAATGCTGATTCACGTGAAAACTAAATAAGCAATGCTGTGTTAGTAACAAGACTCTTGAAAACTGAAACTCTGCTCCATGCAATATTATCCATCACTACGCAAGTTGTTAATGACCTTAGGGTGATCTTAAATAAGCCACCTTAAAGTCTATGTTTGGAGCGCACTTACACTTGTGCAGTAACACAAACAAGGTTCAGTAGAGGAATCAGTGACAAACTAAACAAAGATTGTCATGCAAAAGTGTAGAGGTGTAATATTTGCTTATGTATCGTTGGTTTACTGTGGTTTAACATTTGAGAAAGAGTTGTCTGAAAAACATTAAACATGGCTCCCTTTGAGCGTTAGATAGCCTGAAGGAAGGATCTTTACTCTTTTCTCTACACTCTGTGCTCCATGACTGATGTCACAGCTGATAATAGTCTATTAATAACTATTTGACATAACATAACACTTTCATCAGAAATTCACACGCCTAAACATCCACAAACGGATGGATGGATGGATGGATGGATGGATGGATGGATGGATGGATGGACGGACTCAAACTGAGCAAATGTTCCTCCGCTGGCGCTGAACAAACACCATCAGCAGGAGCTCGCGATCACAACACGTCCATCAAGAAATAAATATCGCAGTTACCATAGCAACGTAACTATTATCACCAAACAAAGCAGGTCTGCGATTTAGAGTTGCCACGCTGTTCCCACTTCATCCAGATAAGAAATTAAGCTAAATGCTTTGTTTGTGTTGTGTGCAGCTGATCTTCCTAAATCTATCCCACACCAACTAATCTGGGGGGTTGCCAGGCGTGGTTTCTGTTTCCGGGAAAACAAAAATACGTCTGAAAAGCTTTGTGCACGTGTTAAACAGAAGAGGGGGGTCTGAGTTCTTCAGGTCTTTTTTTTTTTAATAGTTCATATATAGTTCACTAATTTTGATAATGCTGAGACGGTGGTCAGAGCAGACACTGTAATCCTAGACTGGACTTCGGGGATTATGGTGGGATTGTCTGGCACTGCACAGTTGGAGCAGATTGAAGCGGTTTTCTCATGCATGTCATCTCAGAAAGAGCAGGGGGGTAGAGTTATTGATCTGAAAAATGATTGGTCTCTTTGGACAAAATCCTGTTAGAACTTTGCATGTACCACAGATTTGGAGTTTATGTCCTTGGAAGCTCATCGCCCACAGTGTGTGGTTTTAAACCCCTTCTGAGCCACACACAATGCCACAAATGAACCCCTAAAGTTTTTAGTGCCACTGCAGGCACACATTGTGAATCAGGTCAGTCTGATCTGATAAATCCTGAGTAAACAAATCAACCTATTGCATTGCAGCTCAAAAATGTCCCTCTGTTCATTGCACTTTGAATTGCAAACATGTCCTGGATGAACTGAAAAAAAATTCACACTGAGCAGATTTTAGTGGAGTTCCCATCAGATAGGTCATTTTGATGCCTTGTGAGATATAAAATCAAAATTCGCTTTACCCTTTTAAAACCAAAATGCCTTTCATTATGTGCAGCAGTGACATATTTTGGGATTTGTGGAGTATGTGTGCAGCCATCCAAGCTGAGCTGAGGGAACTCAACTATAGTCTGCAGCCGCAATCCAGGAATGACACAAAAAACTACCGGCCCAGGCAGAAAAGAAGCAACAGAGAACAGCTACATTATACCACAATACACAGTCCATACAACACATTCAGCATTCTAGGTGAACACCATTTAATTTATTTCTCATGGCAGTGAGCCAACGCTTGCCGTCTCCCTCTTCAACAGCTGTGGTGACTTGGGGGTAACAGGCTCGGAGCCTCAGGCAGCCGCAGCCACCTTTAGAAGTGAAAGGCTCATCCAAATGACTGTTGGGGTGTGTCCTTGAGGAAGGACAGATTACAAACACGTCGACAAGACGTAGCTACCAGAGTCAAGTGAAAAGTAATCTAAAGAGCTAAACTAAAATTAATCCTGAAAAAATAGGTGGCGAATTAACTTCTAATTACTTGGTGTGGTGACGCCGACGCCATTTGAACCTGACTGCATTTTCTATATATAGACAAAAACTGAAACATCAGGTTTTAAATTTAAAGTTAGTATGATTGGCTACTTCACTAGTTACTACTATAAACTACAAATGGCCGACGTCCATCAGTCAACAAGTCACACTAAAGGGCCGTCCACTTAAAAAGGGGCTTTGTAGGGGCCTCAAAACAATATATTTTTTTAAACAGATTCCAAAGTGAACAAATCTCCTTGCGTTGTATAGATGGGTAAAACACAACAATCTTGAAAACAATGATGTCATGGCTCCACTTCTAATCCAACCGAGTGCCACGTCTTCTTCTTGCGTTTATAATTCATCCCCAACGTGTAAACAGTATTCACATGCTCCACTCCTTGTTTCCTGTTTTTGTTGTGTTACTGTGCAACATACAAGCCTGACATGGCAACGACAGCAATTTTTAATTTAATTTCTGTATTGAACCTTTTTTTTTTTTTTGGCAATTTTTAATGGTTCTTTGCGTTTGTATAGGGATGATGACATTTCTAGTTCAGTTGTCTTTACAATAATGTTTTTTAGACATGAAAAATAAAAGATGCTTTTAAAACATTTGTATTTCTGTGTGGACGAGGTCTGAAGTCGCTTACGTCACTTGCTCACCCAAAAATGGAGTTGATGGTGAAAAAACAAAAAAAGCCTTTTCAAAAGGGAGATTTTTGGAAAAACCACTTTTCAGGTGCATCAATATGAACTCAAAACACAGAGGTTTTGAAAAATATGATACTGTAGCCCCTTCTTTATACATTCCCACCGCTTAATGTCATGGAAACATCTGTTCTTTTTACTTTATTTTTTCCACATTTGTCTTGTTTTATTGTGATCTTGTCACCATTAAACTTTGAGTGTTGCAGTGGTTAATGACAAAAATTACAATTACAAGCAGCACAAAAGAGAATTACAAACGTTTTATGGAAAAAAATTGTCACTCTTAAGACTCTTCTTCCTTTGTACTTTGATCTCATTAATGTAGATGTTTGCCACCTAGTGGCTTGGCAAGGGTACTTCAACATTTTTGTTAAAACATTTTTAATGGAGAAAAATATTAACAGCAATTATATAAATCGCAAAAGGAAACTGTAATAAAGACTAAAGATATAAACTAAGAAATACACTCAACACCTAGTAGTGCAACACAATACGCCGAACAACAGCGGCACAAACATGAGTCTGTGTGCGTAGATGAGTATGCATGAATACAGCAGCATGAAATGTGGTTATTGTATCATTCTGCGCTGCTACTTGTAGCGGTGAGTCAAAAACACCCATTACTCTGCAGAGTCAGCAAATCATTTAACAAAACCAGTTTTCTACTTTGACAAATGGCAACGCAAATGGTGGCTGTTTTTAAAAAAGTTTGCACTTCAACTTGTGCAGGTCACCGCCTTCCTCTTCACCACATCGCACGCCTCATGTCTTCTTTGTCTGCACTTCTTTGCGTTTTGTTTTAGTTCTGCAGGAAGTGCGACCTCCAGGGGAGAGACGAGCTCAGAAAGATCTGCAAGCTGCTTTGTCCAGCAGTTTCAGGATGTATGTGAGCAGAGTCCACCCACTTGTCAACAAGACACAAAGGAAAAAGACTTTCTACACTGTCTACTGGACACCCCCACAGAGGATGCACAAAGGTTAGATGCAGAAAAACTAAATAGGCCACAATTTTGTTCTCCTTTATCGACCTCACATCTGATCTAGCAGCTGCATGCGTCACAGCTACTGTAAGACAAAAACCTATTATGTGACTCAGATCCCCCACACCCCACCCACCCACCAGTAAGTTCAGTCAAAGACCTGGAAACACTGGTTTTACATCGGCATGTCTCAGCCTGCCAGACACAAAGCCGATGGCCCCTGCAGCAAAACAAGTCACTATCTGTGAAAACAGGCAAAACAGCCAAAGAAATGTTTGCTTTCGGCTTCTTTCACTCACTCTACTCGCACTTTTTGTTTCTCAGTGTTGCAGGGAGTTTATTTTTTATTTGTTTTTTGTAAAACTTTGGAAAGTTATTCAGATCAACTTGCTTGTGTCAATAGTTTGGAGTCTAATATGGAATGAACAAGCTCATTATTAAAAAAAAGGTTATTCTGGAAAACTTTTAAGAGTTCCTTAAAAGTGTGAATAGTTTATTTAATCTCAGTCCTATCAATGCTGGAAACATGAGCTGAACTCTAGTGTGTGTGTGTGTGTGTGTGGGGGGGGGGGGGGGGGGGGCGGTGTTTCC
>JARVLU010000646.1:13262204-13291317 GCA_031762415.1 Simpsonichthys santanae
CTATTCTGTAACGCACAGGGAGACAACGAAGGGAGGACAAAACTGGTGAAATATGCTCGACTCTACAAATTCCTAAGAGCTGAGCTGCAGCATTTTGGATGAGCTGGAGACGTGAAAGGGAAACCTGACTGACCCCAACATAAAGTGCATTACAGTATTCAAGTTGGATTGTATTGAAGGCATGGACTATTTTTTCCATGTCTGGTTTGGTCAACACTGACTTAAGGTCAGTTATCTGCCTTAACTGGAAGATGCTTTTCTGAAAAACAGAGCTATCTGTTTATTACACTTAAAATCAGTCTAAAATCATCCCCAGATTTGTAACAGATTGCCTGAAATATGACTCAAGAAGAGGGCCAAGCTTTACTTGGAGACAGCTAGGGCTGAACATAACTTCAGTTTTTTTTTTATTGTGAAAACTCAAAAATATTTGAAGCCATCCAAACCTTAATGTCATCAAGACATTTCAACAAAGCGTGGATGGAGCAAGAACTTTTATTAGGTGTTAAGGGCAGATAATTCTAACCATCATCAGCATAACACTGAAACGAAAGTCCATTTTTCCTCAGGATAGACCCAAAAGGAAGCAAGTACAATGAAAACAGAAGCAGCCCGATAATCGAGCCCTGCGGAACCCCACAGGGAAGAGGTGCTGAAGTGGATTAAAAAAATTACTAACATTAACACAAAAGGTTCCGTCACTCAGATAAGAACAAAACCAATCTATTGTTGCTCCTGTAATCCCAACCCAGTACTCATTTTCACAACATTCATTTTTCATCATCTCTGGCTAAGTTACCAAACTGATGTCACACTATTTTTTGTTGTTGTGAATGTTTATGGTGCTCCAATGCCTACTAAATTTAGGCCTAAATATGTGGGAATTTGTTTATGAAGTTGCTTTAATGTTTGACTCATGAACCTTTAATATATGAACCAATATTAAAAAGTCCATCCATCCATTACTCATCTTTACCCACTTCTTCTGTTCTCACGGGCCACTGGTACCCATATCCAGCTATCACTGTGTGAGAGGCAGGGTACACCCCGGACAGGTTGAAAATCCATCACAGGGCCATAAGTCATCAAGTAAAAGTTTATACAAAGTCCAGCCAATCTGATGAAAGTGTGTTTTTATGAAAGTAGGGAAGTGGAGTTGAGATACTCGGCAAAACTGTTAAATTATTTTTATTTTATTTCAGGGTGAGTTGCACACCATTGTCCAACACATGGGTCTACATTTTAACATTTCAGTCTAATACAGGGTGAAAATTGGCTCAACCCCCTATTTGAAAGAAAAAGCTATATTTAATTAGTCACCAAGAATTTGATCAATTTTTATGTTTCTGGTCCCTGAGTCCTTAGTTTTAAAATATCAGTAACATTGAGCTCTCACGGTCTTTTCATCAACACAAAACTTCATTTTGTTTTACTTCCTCAGCTTGTTATTTGTCTTAGTTTTGCTTTTAGCGCCATCTTTTGAACAGGAGTGTGACTGGCTGAACATCATTCGCAGATGAGTTGACAAATCAGCTAGCCGGGTAGGAGTTGTTCCATTTCAAGCGGTGTGTCAGACAAGTACCGTCACAGATCCAGAAGCTAAACTGGCTAAACTACCTGACTGGTATAAACAAAACAAAGTTAGTTTGTTTCCAAGATCCAAATGTTTTAAAATAGTTAGCAAATTAGCTGAATGTGATAAACGGTGCCTGTTTAGAGCATGCTAATATACATATATTTTGTTTGTTTGTTTGTTTGTTTGTTTTGTTTCTGTTTCACATGTATGTTGTCAGCTGTTAAAGGACATTGACCATGACTTAAGGTGACACCTTTTACCACTGGCAAATGCTTTTCTCTCTAGTGAAGATTCCTTCCATCCATCATCTTTACTGGCTTTTTCCTTTTTGGGTCAAAGGGGTCACTTGTGGCCATAACTGGCAGCCATTGTGCGAAAGGCGAGGTACAGCCTGGATAGGTCGCAAGTCCATCACAGGGCTCTATTGAAGACTGTGTACAGCTATTTTAGTGTAGTACTCAAGTAAAGTTTTGAAAAATTCCACTGCATTAGGTTCACTTAGTACAATTTGATAAAAGCTAGAATGTTTGCCTTGAGTATTTATAATGCTGCACAAGAATTGAATGATTTGACAATTTTTTACGCGAACCTTACTAAAGAAAATCAATTCCTCCAACAATAGTTTGATTTCTAAAAAGTGGGCAAGGCTCAGGGGATGTACCAAACAGATTTTAAAAACATTAAGGATTTGGACTTCCGCACTGGAGCACAGTTGATTTTAACCATTACTTCCCCAAGAGCAGATAAAGATAACAGCAGTTGAAATGCTGTTATTCCCCAAGTACTTGACAAATAGTTTTTTTTCTTGCTATTTTCTGCATCTTTGATTTGCTTTTGTACACTACACTACATTGTAGTGGCAAATTCTTACAACAGTACCACCAGATGCCTCCAACACTAACTTCTGGGACCTCAAAGTAAATATACATGCTAGACGATCACACCATGCAACTGTATAGCAATGTGTAAGCGTGATTAGTTGGCATGAGGTCTAGCATACCAACTCCCATTTAAACTTTTCAACTACCAAGTCACACTGGTACACCAAGATCACATCATAGATACTTTGCTGCCATGAACCACATGCTCTACCCAGGACCCAGTTGCCACCATGAGAATCAACCACCATGAACTTGCTGTATTTAATGGGGTATCCACCATGCAACGAAGACCTTGCTAAGATCCTCTACAGACCATCCATGTTCTAGCTGATTTTTTCAAACATCATAGCAATGTTATGATTCAGTGTGGAGAGGACCTTTAGCCCCACTAGATAAATGTTTCACATGTGATGACTCAGGCATGTAAAAGAGAAATATATTGCTCTATATTTGGTCAAAACTTCTGATGTCTAGCTGTAAAATGATCCATTTCAAATTCTGTTTTTTATCATCTACAGAGTTCGACCTGGCGAGTTTCTGCAAGTTCACAGGACCCCTCAACTACTCCCGTCTCAAGCATCTGCGTCTGGATGCCAATAACGTCACACATGGCAGCATGCCCCCCGAATCTGTCAACTGCCTGCGTCAAGCTTCAGACATCATGTTCGAATAAAGACCGCCACCAGATCGACGAGTCCGCTTTCTGCTGCCATGACAAAGCTTAGAGCGTACATGACCGTGCACTTGTGACACAAGTATTATGGAAATATGTAAAATTGTTCATGTTGATCGTGGTAATTTGTTTTAAGATGCAATATAAGGAATGAAATCCTATCAACTGTTTTCAAAATCCATGTGTAACATATCCAGAAATGTGTTCAACAGATTTATTCTAATGAGCATTACAAATACTTGTAATATTTGGAAGTACAACTGATATTGTCATCTTTGTGGAAACAAAGACAATATTGCATAGACAATAAAAAAATGGAAGGAGGTATATCATTGGTTGTATAAGAAAAAGAGCATGCTTACACACTTCAGACATTCCAAACTTGATATGACAGACCCAACAGATATATAACTTTGATATTTCTTTTCAAAGTGTCATTTTGTTGCATGTTTCAATATGTTGCATGTGTGTTGGCTCAATTATTCAATAATTGCTGTGCAAAGAGCCAACTGTGGAGGACTGCATAAGTGAGAAAGTGCAAAAAAGCAGGGCAGACAGCAACATCTTGAATGTCTCAAACCATTTTAAAAACTGTGTTGCTGTGTTCTGAATTCATGTCTGCTTGCTTTGTATTTAATCTTTTTAAACATTAACTGCTTGATGCCCAAATGACATTTTATATTACCGGTAAATAAACAACCACAGACTAAGAAATACTCGCTGCAATTCTGTTTTGGGCAATAAATAAAATGCATTGCTGTTGTGCCTAAAGTTGCATCCTATGTACACCATAGAAAACTATGTCAAGATTTTGGGTATTTTTTGTTTGTTTTTCTTTGTAATTTTCAGCTGTCATGCTTGCACCCAATGGCTGAGTTAAACTTAAAGCTTTTTGCAGTTAAAGTGATTTTATAGTAACACTGTTTGCCATAACTGATAAATGCTTCCTGCCAGCACTGCATCAATGTGGCTCCATTGTCATGTTAATTGATTTTATCCATACTTGATTATTGCTTTTAGTGTTTATCTCTTTAAATTTGGGGCCTTTGACTGGAAATGACTGGGAAAAACAAATATGACTGAATGAACTTTGTTTTTAATGGATTTGTATCACTTCTTAAGCTTCTTATAATACTTTCTGGTGTTCATGGAAACTTAAAATTATAGGTACAACACCTTAGTCTACCATAACCTTGAATGTTTTCTTTCTTTCTTGACTTCTTTGTTTAAAATTGCTATTTGTAAAACATGCTTTATAAAAAGTTCAATTTGTAATTCATGGCTTTTTTGTGTCTCAATATGAATTTATAATGTTTTACAGAAGGATAACAAACAGAATCAGGTGGTAAAATAAAAGACTTGAATTACACCTTAAATCTAATATTTTTAAGAAATATCCTTGCAGTTGTCTAGATTTTTTTTCCCCCAAGTAAAATAAACATAGTCAATGATCAAAAGTTAAAAAACTATTACTGTTTCATAAACATAAATTATGAATGTTATGTAAAACAACATAATATTTAATCTTGGTTGTTCAGAGTTTTGTATGTTAGAAGAAATATTTTAAATTATTTTCTGAATTTGGCAGGTAGTCAAGCTAAAACTAAAACTGGAGAAATATGATTTCTAATTCTAATCAGAACTCTAGGAAAAACATTTTGGATCAACTAAATACTTTTAAAATATTTTTGGCCATCCAGATAATAAACAATTGCAATGGTCCAATCTTGAAATGATAAATGCAATGATCAGCTTTTCTGCACAAAATATTTCTAATATTAGTGATACTCTGCAGGTGGAAGAAAGCAATCCCAATAACATTTTGAACGTGGGGGTTTAATGATAAATCCTGATCAAATTCAGGCCAAGGCTCTTTACATTAGAACTGGAGGTCAAATTCAGATGAAGTGAAAGACTGCGAACTACGTCCCTGAGATGCTCAGCTCAAAAATCACAACTTCTGTCTTCTCTGAGTTTAAAAGCAGAAAATTGAGACATCCAGGTATTTATGACTCTGACATGCTTCTAGTCTAAGTAACTGAACGTATATATCAGGTTTTATGGATAAACATAAATGAATAGCATCAGCATCACAATTAAAAATGTATCACCGTCTAGCAACTTAACCTAAAAGTACTGGACCAAGCATTGAACCTTGAGGAACTCCACAACTAACTCTGGTGTATGAAGAACACTGAACAAACTGGAATTTATCATATTGTAACTTATTTAATAACAGTAACTTCAGTAAAACTGGCTGATATGTGCTGAAACCATTAGTTTGCTGTCAGTTTAATGAATAAATCAGCAGTTGTCTGTTATGAAGTGTTGCAATGATCCCACTTGCTCCTGTCACAAAACAGCTGTTTTTAAAAGTCTGCTTTAGCTAAACCTGACACAGCAAAGAGGTAACAATACTTCCTCTAACTTTCATCCCCATTAACAAATGTTATGTTTGCTTAATAGCTTTTAAAAACACATTTCACATGTTTTTATACCGTTTTGCACTCATTTCTAATCTAGGGCCATTTCCTCCTCTTCCTTGTTGCCCTAATTTAAATCCAGAGTGGAGCGCCTGCTGCTTGTGTCTAGACAATAAAGTCCTTCATAAAGCTGTAAGCCACAAATCTTCCCACTTGAGACGGTAGGTGAAAGTACAATCAGCTTCTGCAGCCCGGAGGCCTAACATCAAGGATCGTCCTTCAATCCAGACCTTCTCTGGCTGTTTTCCATGTTGGAATTCAGTTCATGTGTCCATCCATCGTCAATCTGATCTGTTTACTAAATTTTCTCTAAAGATTTTGTTTTTCATTTTACACTTGGTGCATGTAAAATTACCTACTGTCTTAAACATTTATTTTACTTTTTGTTTAGATGAGCTTTATTGTATTTTTCAGTATTCGTGTAAATGGCTCCTCTAGAATTCAGCTATGAATACTAGTCAAAGTATTGGCGAGTCATAAAGATCCTTCACGTTTAAGTCAGAAGATATGTAGTTTGGAGGTTTTCTGGGCACTTCCCACTGGGAAGAGACCCTAGGGCCAACCCAGGACTCATGGAGGGATTAAATATCCTCTCTGGTCTGGCAATGTCATGAGATCCTCCAGGAGGAGCTGGAGACTGTTGCTGGGAAGACAGAGGTCTGAGTTTCTCTCTTGGACTTGCCGTCTTTGCGACCTGATCATTAACAGAAGATGGAGATGGTACATTCTTTCATGTAGATTCTCATCCAGATTAATTCGCTCTCATTCCAGGATTGGACGAACCCAAGTGGTTCAACAGAAGGCAACTTGACTTCTCGTCTTGTTTTATCAAGAACGTTCTCCTCTCATCCAAAAGATTTGCTTCAGGCATCAAAGAAAAGTCCAAGCTAAAATCTCACATAATGCATCCAGTGATGAGTTTTGCCTATCTTCTGAACCTAAACATGTGGACAAACTAAGTTACTGTATGAAGTTGTGTTCCAGTGTGGCTCAAAAACAAGAAGAAATATACCTGCAATTGGTTGAAAATCAATATGTTTATGTCTTTGAATAAATAAATTACTTCAAAGGGACAATAAAATATGTTCTATCAGATTCTATTGAATCGTAAAGTATTGTTGATATCAAAGTAGATTGTATTTAGAGGATGAATATGTCAAATTTTCTCAAATTACTGTTTGCCATTACATGCCATACTATCTGAAAGCCCTGCAAAGACAGATTTATAATTTGAGGCTCCAGACTGTGACCCCCATGCAGACATTCTCAGAAGTAAAACTTCTGACAAGAGTTATAGTTGTAAAAGAAAGAGTGAATGTTCCATTAAAAACTGGATGTGAATGTCTGAGTACAACCCCATAAGCTTTCCTTTAACCTCACCTGTCAGGCTAATAACACACCCCTAGGCCTGTGTTGAAACGAGCCATTAAAAATGGCCCCAGACTCATAGGTGAAAGGTATAACCCCCACAGAAGACCAAAAGGTCAAGTTGGGTGGAGCTGCGACTCACAGAGGACTTCAGGTTTTACAATAAAATGGAGCAAACAAAGTGAAAAAGGTGGTGGTGGGGGGGGGGGGTAAACTGCTGGACATCCCTAAGACACACATTCATACTACCACCAATAATCTATGGTCCATGGTTCACCAGTGTGCAAGGTGCAGCGTTGAGAGACGTGAACATTGGTCCAACCAGGGACACTGAGAGCAGACAATCATCAGAACAGGCCACCTGGCTGTTGGCAGGTCCCCCGTATCAGTGAAAACGCAGGTAAAAAAAATATGTTTTTATTTTATCATGAATCTGCTGAAGACAGAAGGGACAAAGATTCAGTTAATTTTCTTATTTACGTGCTTTGATTTGAATCATTTATATATTTTTTTGAGTCACCTGCTTCATGGCAAACAGGTCTGGTTAAGCAAAAATATGTTCTCACATTTTGAAGATAATTTTCACAATAAACTATAGACAGTTTATTATTATTATTATTATTATTATTATTATTACATTTTATAGGAGGGAAATTTCCTTTTTGGGGGTGCTCTTAAGCAACAAAGCTCTTGGTAATCCATTTTTACGTCCAAACCTTTTGTTTTCTCACATAAGATATTTTCTCTCAGTTTAAGCAACGGCACAGTGCTGACTCATCAAAGTTTCAAAGACAAGAGGTGGATTTTAGAAAAGCCTTTGACTGGAAACAATCCTGCAAACTCTTACAGCGCAAATAAAAGTCTTTGTGTAATTATAATCGCTGGCTCACTATAAAAGACCCTGGCAGGAAATTAGCTCTGTGTATTCCTCTGCATGTGTTTCTCCTTAGTCTGTCAGGCAGATTGTTCTCAATGCTTGTTTTTAGCAAACATGCATTCCATTTTACACAGATCTGTGGAGTCCCGAATCAACAGTTTCAGCATCAAATTTTACACTCAATAAGTTTTTTTCTACTTTTCTACTATGTAACATCTAAATCTTTACCAATTTTAGCATACTATATATATTTTTTACATATTTGACTACATTTGATTACCATTCTATCAGTTTGCATATCAGTGAATTACTTACCTGTACTCCCATAACACTACGCAACTTCTATTTACCTATAGATACAATTGATGAATACATAAAATGCAGAGAAATACCCAGTATTTTACAGTTTTGTTAATAGTCGTATCAGCCTGATGCCACTGGTGTTCTGACTTGAGTTGAAACTGTTTTATTAGTGGAGATGTCGTTACCTGATCAAAGATACATCAGTGGTTGAGGTGGTCTTCTATTTGGAGGTGTTGGTTACACGTATTAACAGTTGGGAAAACCCTGAACCCCCAGTTTGATAATTTGTGTGTAGCTATAAATAGCTCAAATTTACAATGAGAGTTTGTATTTCTGTAAATTTAAGGATTATGTAGTGTTAAGTTCTTCCATCCATTGACTATGGTGACATTATTTACATGAACGCTCCTTCAAGCACCTTGCAGATGGTGGATGTTGTCTATCATGGTGAGCTAAGATCCATAACTGGCTGTGACCACCATACCCACCACTGCACCCTGTATTCACTGGTCAACTGGACATCATTGACTTCACACAGACTCTCACATTGAAACATTTTCATCTTTAAATCACTTCTTGGTCTGCTGCCTCCATATATCTCATCCTACGTGTCATGTTGTGAGTGCAGTTACAGCGTGCGCTCCCAAGACATCATTACCTGCAGTGTCCCATCAGAGCAGACCAAATTTGGCAAAAGGGCCTTCTCCTACTCCACTCCTGTTTCCTGGAACACCTTGCAAAAAGATCTGAAACTCTCAACTTTGACCTCTCTAAGGGATTTTAAACAACCATTATGTTCACTGCAAAAATCAAAGCAGACATGTTCCTGTTTTTAGCATCTCACACCGGCTTATAATGTAGCATGTCTTTTGATTTTGTTTTATATCACTTCTTTTATATACTTTACATGTGTTCACATGAATGTTTATTGTTGCGTACCTCATTTATGTTTATTGTTTAAAACAGGTCTCTCTTGCAAATGAGTCCTCATGACTCAGTGAGACTGACCGTTATAAATAAAGGTTGCATGAATGAATGAAAATTATTCTACAAGTGATGAACAACTTGAACTGTTTCAGTGTAAATATAGTTTGTCTAATGTTTTAAATTCATTATGCTTTCTCCCATTTTAAAAAAAAAAAAAAAAAAAAAAAAAAAAAAAACTGTACATGAATGCACCTGGTAAAACACTGGAGGAGCTCTAATGGGCTTGCATCGCTGATCCTGGATAAACGTTACTCCTGTCCTCACAAGTAAGCAGGGCTTATCCCGTTGCGTTCCAGCGTTTGCCGTCATCACTAGAGACTGGGCACAATCTCATGCCTGCCTCTTGCAAGGTCACACGTCTTGACGTTAGCTAGCTTCCGCGAATGAATTTGTGTTGCAATCCTCCAGCGTAATCCCCCCAGCTTAGGTTAGACCTCAGCTCTGTAAAACCCTGACCTCTGATGTCTGACAGAAATGTTTTTCATTTTAACGCCGTCGTCTTTGTGCTTCAAGCGTCAGCACTAGCTTTAAAGATGAAATCACACCTTGAGCTCAAATGTTCATCCGAAATTAATTAAGTCAGATATAAATCAACAAGCTACTGGCTTTATGAGGTACAGAACTGGGTTTTTGATGAAAACCCTTTTGATGTTGTCTAGCAGATTTTTTTTTTCAAAGACAGACTTAAAACCAAGTTTTAATGAAGTCAGAGAATTCAACATTTAAATCCAGCCTATATAAGCTGAACTGGATGAACGAGATCAAGTCCCTCTTACATCCATCATAAGATCTTTGGCTCATAGCCCCAGCAGCTATAACCTACTGGTGGATAAACTCAGTCCACAGTGTGTTTGAAGACATCTGTCTGGATATCACAATCTCATGGTTTCTATTTGCACACTTTGCATTCCCTGTTGACTCTAACGGTGTGATTTGCAGAGTAATTGAGTCTAATTGCATCGCTGATAAATGAAGCACAGAATTAGCACAAAGGTTAGCAGAGGACATGGGGATTTGTTTGTTGACTTCAGTCGTGCCACTTTGGAGCGGGGCATGGACTGTGCATGTGGCACTTAGCAATCTAAGAACACATACACCTGCGTAAAGTGGGCCATGTCTCAAGGACTGAAATACGTAGCGCTCCTCTTAGAGTTTGTGACCCCTCGTGTTCGGGCCATCTGATTGGCTAAGAGAAGCTCTTGTGTCATCCTCGGTGTCCAGCTGGCACATGCTGAATGAAACAGCTGATGGTACAAATACAGGGAAGTGAGACACACATCTCTGTCATTTGAGACCACGCTTGGTAACTGTCTGAGAAAGGACCCGTCAAAAGGAAACTTTTTGAGCTAAAGGTAAGAATACCTGCTAAAAGAAAATAAGTGGGGGGCATGCTTCCATAAGTTTGTTGTTAAAGTTGTTTTATTTTGATCCTTTTTTAAATGGTTTTCCATGCAAAATGTGCGTTACAATTGATGGAAGCAGAATTGTTGATGTATCCAAATTATTAAATTTGATGATGGTGTTTGCCGACGAGCTTCAGTGATGCTCTAGCATGATGGCATTACATGTGTTGCATGTCACTATGCTGTGTGTATCCTAAAGGAGGAATGCAAAGCTTTAGCCTTTGTGCCCAGCGGCGCAGTGCTGAAAAGAGGTGAACCACTTTTTGTCTTTGAAGTGCACCCGTCCACAGAAAAGCTCGGCCTGCTCCAAATGAGTTCCAGACAAACATGGAGAGCACCAAGAATTTAAACAAAACCCAGATGGTAGCTCCGACGAACCGAGTAGAAGCTAAAAAATGGATTGGAAGAAGATGGGATTGCTTACCATGGATTCTTCTCTCTCTTTTTTTTTTTAATGCATTTTGTGTAAATCATTTCCATTATTTGGATCCTTGTGCATTCATTTTCTTTGAATTCTCAACAAATTGCGTATGGGGTTATTTTAATGCTTCAATTCATGCTCAAACCAACACAAGTGAAAAAGGAAATGTGATAGCAAGTGGTGCATTTATACAGACATCTAGACAGTGTGTACTTGACTGATTGGCTAAATCTTTGACTCTACTAATGCAATTAAAGTTGACCTGGCTGTACATCCTATTACTTTATCCTAATCTGTCTGACCTTGTATTACTTTTGATGACATTACCACTGGACTAGGGCTACTTTTAGAGACTGGGTGTTTTCAATAGCATCTAATTATTTTTGATTGATTCTTACGATGCTATCTGGACATTAGAAATAGTTGCATATTAACGGTTACACAACATACAACCCTAACATGACATGTTGCTCCTTTTCTACATCATCCCATATTGCTTTACTGAGAGTTTTTTTCTTTTAACAATGTTCTGTTCTATTGCATTTGACTACAATGTACATTTTCTCCCTTTTCTACCCCAGGTTGAGAAGAAAAATGGACCTCCCACAGAAGCTTGTCTTTGTCTTGTGCCTGATAGGGCTAGTCTTTAGTCAAGACATGCCTAATGAGGAGCTGATTGTTCAGATCCAAGCCTGCCCTAAAGAATGCAGCTGCCCACAAAACTTTCCTCGTGCTGTCTACTGTGACAACAGAGGGCTGAAGAGCATCCCCAAAATCCCTCCTTACACGTGGTACCTCTATCTGCAGAACAATTTGATTGAAACCCTGCCACTAGATGCGCTGATGAATGCAACGCAGCTACGCTGGGTGAACTTAAACCGTAACAAAATCACAGACAAAGGAATAGAAGGTTTCCTGAGCGCAATGACACACCTCGCACACCTGTACATGGATGACAACCTCCTGTCGTCTGTGCCATCCCCCCTACCAGCCAGTCTTGAACATCTGCGTCTCTCTCGCAATCGCATCTCCAAGATCCCTGCTGGTGTGTTCGTTGGTCTGGAAAAGCTCAACCTCCTGGACCTCCAGGGGAATAAGCTGATGGATGACGCTGTGACTGAAGTGAGCCTAAAGGGTCTCAACAACCTGGTACAGATCAACCTAGCCAAGAACCAGCTGAGCCGCATGCCCCTTGGTTTACCACCCACCACCACTCAGCTTTTCCTTGATGGCAATAACATTGAGAAGATCCCAGCTGACTACTTCAAAGGTTTGCCCAAAATGGCATTCCTGAGGCTCAACAACAACAAGCTCGGCAGCAGTGGAGTTCCCAGGGATGTCTTCAATATCTCTAGCATTCTAGACTTGCAGCTGTCCCACAATCAGCTAACGGAGATTCCCATCATTCCCTCGGGCCTTGAGCACCTTTACCTCGACCACAACAAGATCACAAGTAAGATCTGGTATTGTTGTGTATACAATCCATGAAAGGTATTCTCGTTCATGCGTCCAGTCAGTATCACATCACATCGTTTCGTTTTGTTTGTTAACAGGTGTGAATGGCTCAAAAATGTGTCCCGTCTCCGTCGACTCTCTGGACAACTCACAAAATGAAAGCGTGCCTCGACTGCGTTTCCTCCGACTGGATGGCAATGAGATCAACCCACCAATTCCCAGGGATGTCATCATGTGTTTCCGCCTCCTTAGGTCTATTGTTATCTAAACAGAAAATCAACATGTACAAGCTAATTCAATTGTCCTCCTGTTATTAACTTGGCTTGCATGCAGAACTGGATGCTGAGATTGGTAAAACAACACACATTTGCCTGTTTGTCAAATAATCTAATTGACATTAACATAGTTCATTGGTTCATCACAAATATATTATTTTTTAGGTGGAATTTGAAATATGAATCAAGATCCCGATGGGTAAAAACTTCCAATTTTGATCAATTATTGACCACCAGTTGTGCCTTATTTTATTATAAACATCCTTTGTACATGTGGAGTTATGAATTACATTGTGTTACAGCTTAGCATGCAATTAAATAAATAAAGTGACAAAATGTTTTTTTATGGAATTTGATCTTTTTTTTTAAATAATGAATTTAAGTTTACCATTGAGCATAAGCCAAACTTCTGAATATGTTGGCAAAATATTTTTGACTACTTAATTTTTGTAGGCTTGAAGCCAAGTCTTCTGTACTAGTTTTATTGTCTGTTTATTTACTTAAAAAAAAAACTATCTTCAACAATTATATGTATACTATAGGTATTTCTTATGTAATTCTATAGAAAAAAATAACATAAAATGCTAAATATTCATGCTTTGTACACAAAAGATCTGTTAATACTTGCCAACACAGTTTTTAATTCTTGTAATTGTTTTTATTTTTTTCCTGAATAAAAATAGTCTTTAATGTGAATAAAACTTCTCTGGATAAATGTGCTTTTATGTTGTCTTGGTGTTTTTTTTGTTTTTTTTTTGTTTGGTTTTTTTTTGTTTGTTTGTTTTTTATTATTATTATTTTTTACAAAGTAAGCCCTTTGCATGAAAAAGTGACTTTTTTCAAAAGCAATTTATTAAATTTAATAATTAACTTGAGGTTTCCCGCCCATTTAGTACTTTATCTATACTGTATTTTGACAGTGAAGCACATTAATTATCATCTAATATATAATATATCTGAGTGATAAGGAACACCGATTTCATGAGCTGTGCAATCATGTGTGATGTGAAATTACATTAAAAGTCTTTGTCCTAAATTAAGCTCTAGATGTTTATCCCTTTCCCCAAAATAATGCAACAATATATGAAGAATATTTATAGTTGTGTTTATGATTATTATTTTTTTAAATCTGTAGAAAATAAAACAGAACCTTCCACAACATTAAAAAAAAAATGTTTTTGTGACCTCACAAATACAGTTCTCATACCAAACCGAGCTTGTATATGTGGCTTATAAGTGAGTATATCCACTAATGAATGCTAATTAAATCATTTCCAAAGCTCATTATAGTGCTCACAGACGCAAGGTTACATCCAACAACTTCAGTAGCTTTTATTAGTTTGTGGTGTTCTCTGGCAACCTCAGTCTAAAACAGTTTAACTAACTCTTTGAACAATTTGCAGTGGTAGCTACGAGCCTCCTAACTTCATAGTATTTCATTTGAAAGTACAGTATTGTTTTCTAGTCATCATTGTCCAAAGAGGAATGTTTCATTCAGTTTGCCTCGTCTTCAACCGGCCAACAGAAGAAAACCTCTGAATAGAAATGTCAGCTCGTACAGCAGGTGCAGTCTGATTTTCAGCTTTCCCTCTCTTTCATCAAACAGTCTCGAGTTACATGAGATTAGTGAGTCTGATATGTGGGCAGGTCGGGACAAAACTACATTTCTTTTTATTTTTAATGTATATTAATCAAAAACTATCCAAGCACTCCTAATCCTGCATAGCATTCCAAAAAGAAAAGTCAGCTTAGATCATTTTCCTGCAGGTCAAACTCAACTTCGGTCACCACTGGACCCAGGTCTGTACTTCTAGCACATCGCTGAGCAAGTGGCAACTCCGAGAACGCTGTTTAATCCAAGAAGGAAGGAGGGCAGAGACCTTCCTGTGAGCTGGGACTTCCTCTCAGCTCCATGTTAACAGGGGCTTCGTACAGAGGTCCCATTGTGTACAAGAGCCCCATGGATCCCCTCGTACATGAAAGCAACACATGCCAGAGCTTCACCTCAGGAAAAGAGGGACAAATCTTTCAATCTGATTAGACCCTTAAATAAATAAAGGATACTCTTGTAAGGGATAATTCACTATTTCCCATTGGTGAAGGGAGGTGGGGGGTCTTTGAGTTTCATTTCTCTTCATGTCCGATGTGTGTGTGTGTGTTTGAAATTCTTGTGTATGTGGGTGTACAGTGCAGGGGTGGGTGCACTCGGAGTGACCAAAAGCAACCTGCCCCGGTCCAATCAGCCTCAGTGCCTACCTTCACACATAAGCGGCAGGGCACTCCGGCCCACCAGAGCGCACAGACCTACACATACACACACACCTAAAACACTTGTCACATCCACTAAACAGCACACACACTGCACACACACATACACACACTCCCACCTACAAGGTACCCTGTGCGACCTCTCACCACTGGTCAAGTCGAAGAGTCCTCAGCATCTCCATCACGTCTGCAGGGACAATTTGGAAATCAGGAGACGAGGTAAGTGCAAGGGGGTGCAAGGGGTTAAGCGGACAAAGGTGCACGACTAACCCGTTTAAAAATAATTTGTTTTAAGGTTTACAAAGGAGCTGCAACAATAAATGGTTGGGGATGCTTTGATTTATTTTCTGGTATGCTTTAAGTTAAATCATTGGCCTTTTTTTTATTGTACTTCACTGTCATGGCAGCTGTTTCAAGCAGGTGTTAGACGGCACCTAACTATTGAGCCCATTCCGTGACTTAATTTTGGTGAATTCAGTTTATCTTCTTTAGCTTATTATATCTCCATACGTTTGCTGCAAATGTCATTTACATCTTGCACAGTGTTTTTCTTTAAAGCATGTGTCACTGTCACTAGATTTTTACAAACCCTTTTTGGTGTTTTTTTTGGTCTTTTGATGTTTTTGGTGCAAAGGCACCATAATGTTCCGCATCCTGCGGCGAGAGGACATCGTGGAGTTTGCTTGTGGGTTTTTGAGAGCGAACGCTAGAATCACAGCATATCAGGCATGCCCGGTGTGTAGCCAAACATAACAAGGAGGCAGTCTGGAGGCAACACACAAACACAGTTCCTACACACTATACGCTGTGGTGGCCTGTGTAAAAGCAAACCTCTGTGCTGTCTTCAGTGTAGTCCTTTCAGTCAAACTGTGCTGGACTTCTCCTGATATGCCATTAGTGCATTGGGTTCACATTGTAGACTGAGCACAGATCGGAACAAATAAAACTATCATCCTCTGTTATCATATATTCGTGACTGCAAAGCTGGAAAAGTGTCATTTTTGCTTCAAATCTGGCCTGAATCTAAAATAGCAGCGGAGGTTTTGCATTTTCTCTCCAAGACAGACGCGTAAAGACATCTTCCCAAGTGTACGCATAAATAAATGTCTGTGTGCATCTGAGCACCATCCCTTGTGAATGGCTTTTTCCTTGCAGCAGTAACTTGCTGCCCTGTCCACAAACCTCGATGGAATTTGGAGCTTGAGTGCTGAGACAGGCAGCGACCGGCCTCATAAAGGCTCTCTGTACAGGCCGAGGGGTCAGGGTTAGCTTAGAAAATCCGTCTCTCTCGTTTTCTCACCTACTTGTCCTCTCCTATTCATCTCCCCCCACCCCCTTCGCTCTCTCCATCTCACCCTGAGGGCCAACGTCTTGTCTTCGTTGCACTTTTCTTCTTCTCTCTCCCTGCTCTCCATTTCCTCGCCCTGGCCTAAAGGACTCTCTTTAAACACTATCAGACGCCTGCTGCAACAGGGCAACACCTGCAGGCTCTGAAGACTGGCACATTGTGCTGCCATGTTGTCAAACATTTAATCCTCAACCCTAATGTTTGCAGGGGTCAGCTAATTAAGCCCTAATCAACGTACGTTAATCTCATTACTGCTTCCCACTTTGGAGTACCTCTCACAGCTAAAGGCCTGCGCGACAGAGCAAATCAACGAGATTACAAGCAGCTGCCTTCTAGGTCAGGGTAGTTAAAGTAGGTCTGTGCGCATGCACATTTTAGGCTCACTTAGTCGTTCTTGTCTGAGCCTTTTCAAAATTCTTGGTGTCAAAAGTTGATTGAATCAGCGCCTATTACACGAAAACATCTTTGACACAAGCGGCGTTTGTGCTTTTCTTTCATTATCCGGATCAGCGTTACCCAATCCGGACGCACTGTCCTGTCGGTTTCAGATCTCTTCAACAGATCTTCGGCGCGCCTGATTTAAATCAATAAATGACCTCGACGACTTGTTGTCGTGTTTCGCAGGAGCCCGTTAATGAGCAGTAGATTTTTTCCCAGGTGTGTTCAAGCAGGGAAGTGTCTCAAATGCGCAGATCGGTGTAACCTGAGGACTGGGAAATTGACCAAACCGATAAGACCATCCTTATATTTGATCCTGTGAAAGTACAGGAGTATAAGACAGTCTTGTAGGCTGGATAGAATTATCTCACAATAGTTTGTAATGCGCCTGTGAAATAGGTAAACCCTTTTTAAGTGGAGCGCTTCTCTGAACCAAGCCAGCTTCTCCTTTAAACAGGGAGACTCTGGTTCAGTGGAGCAAGAGCGCCTCGTATTTGGATCCCTCAGCTGTCAGCACCTGTGCAATGAGACCAGTGACCTTGGTGGGACACAAAGTCAAGCCTTTGTCTTCGGAAGCAGACACGGTTTAAAACGGCAAAGTTGGCGACTTTGTTTGGAGCAGGCATCATATGATGTGCACTAAAAGTACATGCAACTGTAGTTGATAAATACTGTAGTGCATACTTGTTCCTATAACACATGCTTTAGTACTATATCAATTTGCCAGTTCAAAGTTTAACTTCAATAGTTTGTTTTTTTGCATTTGCTGTTTTTTTTTTTGGTTTAAAAAAGTCTGGACTCTAAAAACCTATGCCAATGAAAACAGTATTATCCCTCACAAACTCATCTTGTGAAAATAATCATTTCATTTCTGCATCTTCTAAGCCAGTGGTTCCCAACACTGCTCCTTGAGGAACACCATCCTGGATGTTTTAGTTGTTTCCCTGCTCTAACACACCTGATTCAGTGACTGAATTACTTCCTCTTGTTCTGCAGTTAGTTAATCACCCATTTCTTAAAATCAGGTGTGTCATAACACAAAACAACTAAAACATGCAGGATGGTGTTCCTCAAGGACTAGAGTTGGGAATCCCTCTAATCAACAGATTCCCTCCGTTTTAACTCTAACTCTGTCTCTGTCCAGGTGGGTTATGAGGATGCTAGTACGGCTCGTGTTGGGACTTTTTGTCCTCAAAGCAGTCTCAGCCAATCCCAGGTTTTCCCGGCAATTGGACTTATACGACAACGGTAACTATGGCGTTGAGGAGGACAACTTTGAAGACACCTATGATTATGACGATGGGCTGACTGTTGATGAATCTGAGGTAGGAACATTGATGGGTCCTTACATTTTGCACAAGCTTCCAGCATTGGGGCGTTTAGGAAATGAGGTAAAAATAAATTATAAAGAAATAGGGGGAAATAATGTCGGTTTGAGATACACTGTAAAATTGAATTACGGTGATTTGTTATAAAAGGGTTTATAATTGTGTGAATGTTTATGAAGCATTCACACTACTGTGATCCATTTTTCTTCTGTACATTTTTCGGCATCTTTCTCGTTCCACAATTTTTGTGTATTTCAACAAATCATAAATCAAAACGTTCAGCTCTTTCGGGACAATCCAGTTATGACTTTTGGTATTGGTGCAACTTTAGCTTTTTGAAATATTTAGACTTTTCTGACTTTTTTTCTCATAGAAAATGAATTGAGCTCATTTTACATCCGTCAAATCTTTAGATCTGTTCACAACCTTTTGCTGCTCCTTTCACATGTTGTTCTAGTTCAGCTTCTTTTAGCTTTTTTGTACAAATTTAAACTTTTTTCAGCTACTTTCAGCTAATTTCAGCTGTTTATTCGGGTGTTCTGCTCCTTTCAGATTCAATCTGCTAACTACAACATTTTTTGAGCTTCTTTTAACTTCTTTCTGCTAATTTTATTTCTTTATACTATTTCAGCTACTATTTAGCTGTTTTATACCAATTTAAACCTTTTCAGCTAATTACACATTTTTGCAGTCATTTAAAAATTTCCAGCCTAATTCAGCAAAAATGTGCTCTTTCTACTTCCTTCTTGTAATTTCAGCATCTTTCTGCCTTTTTAGCTACGTTTTAGCAGGTTTGTTGTTGTTGTTGTTGTTGTTGTTGTTTGTTTGTTTTTGCTGATTTCAGCCTTTTTTTTGTCTAATTTCAGCTTTATTTCTGAAATATTCTACTTAATTGTGCTCATTTTTGCTTCTGCCTTATTGGGCAAACATGTTCTTTCTTTTTTCTTATACTAATTTAAGATGTTCTATCTTTTCAGCTACTATAAAAATTTTTTTTTTTTTTTTTCAAATTTCAGCTTTTTTCAGATAATTTCCCATGTTTTGCGGTCATTTTTGCTACCTTAATCCTATTTTTTTTTTTAAAGTCTGCTAATTTCAGCCTGTTACAGGCCTTTCAGCTATTTTTCAGCTAGTTCCAGCTTTTTTACTATTTCAGCTACTATGTAGCTGTTTTTGTTCCAGTTTTTGCTTTTTCAGCCAATTCCACATTGTTTAGCTCATTTCAGTTCTTTCCACTTCCTTCCTTAAAGCTTAACTCAGGTTAAGCTTCTTTCTGCCTTTTCAGCTATTTTTTAGCTGTGTTTTTGCCAATTGTAGCTTTTTAGCTGATTTTCTTGTGCAAATTTCTGCTTATTTAAACCTATTTCAGCAAATAAAGGTTAATGCTGCTTTCTTCTACTAATTTAGGCGTGTTCTTCATTTCAGCTACATTTCAGCATGTTTTTTTTTTTTGCAAATTCCAGCTGTTTTTCAGCAAGGTCTTCTGCAATAAGCATGCATTCACACTGACTTTTTGCAGGAAATGCAATTTCTCTAGTTTATATTTGCACCTTTAAAATGCAAATTTAAACATAACATAAAAAGTTAAGTTCATGCAGTCATTGCAGTAAAACATATGGAGACGAACTCTCAATATGTGCTCGATTCCCCCACATTTCACTTAAGTTTGTTGAATGATACAAATGATGGTTTTAATAGATTCTTATTTGTTAAACGTCTGTTTTCAAACTGAGGTCACCAGGTTTACTGAGCACTTAGAAGTTCCGAGTCACTCAAAAGAATCAATTTGGGTGCAATGTAACCTGCTTTCCAGTTTTCTGCACCATTGTGTTTGAACGTCTTGGCCTGCAGATGGATGAAGCAGAACATCCATGGCCCTGCATGCATCTGGAGCAGTTCTAACTGTGTAATCAATCAGTTTAGGCCTCTGTGTTCTCTGGAAAGACAAAGAAAGAGCCATTTTAACCACTTTCCTGATGAACATTTAGATCTTTTTTTTTAATTTTATTTGTCTGCGTTGATTCATGTTTGTTAAACAGCTACTAATACAAGCACAGCATTGCCTAAAATTGAACTTTATCATTTTTCTTTGTATGCTTTGTTTGCCACCTTCTCAAGTTTGAAATGTTCCATGACAGATTCAACTGACTGTGACACGGCAGCTTTGGTTTTAACCACATTAGTGTATCCAAGTAAGAAAATTAAGCCGGTTGTGGAGAAAATAGACCAGGAAATCATCTTCACACAGCTGCCGTCTCTTGGGGCTTTAAAACTGAACATAGGTTAAACTCTCCACAGCTGCTGAAAACACTTAAATCATGATTTTTATGGCCAAAACCAACCAATCTTCCTCAAACCTTATGAAACACTGAAAGCTTTGACATAATCATGACAAGGCAGCACTGAGGAACATTTACCGCTCCGTATACAATTTAGTTTTGCCTGAAAATTATTGTTTTACGTTGAAAGTACTCTAAAAACATTTATCTAAAGTAGATACAATGCACTTGAGACTCTGCGGGAGTCTGCGTTCCCATCAGAATAAACACGCTTTGAGTCATAATTGCAGCGCCATAAGGTCAGATTTTCCAAAAATCGTTTGTTTAGCTTGGCTGATAACCCGATAAAACACGCGAGGACGCAATTCTTCAGCCAAAAGGAGATTAAACGTGTGTTTTATACGCAAACAAAGAAAGTCTCAGGAGAGAAATGAGGCGGGGAAGAGCTTCATACCTCTGGAATGCTGAGTCTTTGCTTTTCAAGGTTTGGTATGCCACCTTTCTTTCTCTTCAGGGCTCGTCTCTTTAGAGTCAAAGAAAACTCTTCTCTGTTGTTGTTTAAGCAAATCATCTTCAGTCTGGTGCATTCAGATACTTTAATCACCGTCTTTGGGTCGATTCAAGAAACTTCAGACTTTAAATATAGTTTAGTTTGCCACACTGCTGTACATTTGTAATCGTTTCAACTACCCCGGAGGTCTTGGATGGAACTTTTAAAGTCATTTCTGCATCTGTTTGCAAACCTGCTGCACTGATATTCATTGCATTATTTTTCCCAAAGTGCTTTCCGGTTATCCCCGAAGTTCTCTGTGAGAGTCTCTGGGAAAGCCATCATGTTTAAATGTTAACATTGTCATCAACGGTGAGTTGTCGTCTCACATCGGTGTTTAATAAAGACGGTAAATAGCCTGGCACACCAAAACCAAGAAAACCAAAGTTTTAAACAAAGACGCTGCCAGTTAACTTCCAGAGTATGTGTTGAGGATGACTCTCAGCTACTACCACATCGAATTTTCCAAGGTTGTTTATCGGTGGTGGTCTTATTTGATTGATTACTTTCTGGGTGTTTCATTAAAGTCGGTTCAGTGCATCACAAGATATTTTCGTAACAGACAGAATATGCATATAACTGTCTGGCCAAGGGGGCTGGACCACTATACAGATGTATGGAGGGCCATACCCTTCCATTTATCTGTGAACTATAAGGGGTAAATATATAGTTTTGACTTTGGACTTGGTGGTTTAATTTGAATACAACCTTTGAGAAATAGTTTAAGTTTTTGGAAAATATCCTTATTTGCGTTCTTGTAAAAAGCCGTATAGGAAGACCAACGCAAGACTTTTGTTGTGGAAAAAAACAGAGGATAAAAGTGAGAATAAATATTCTAAACGGCACCTCTAACATTTACCCAAAATGTTCCATCTTTTTTGTTTAATTCATACAGAAAAGTATGTTTGTCCACTCTATAAAGAAATGAAGAACCCTAGAGGCCTAAAAGGTAAACGTGTAAATATTTTAAAGCCAGTCACCAGCACACTGATTTAAAAGACAAAAGTTATCAATTTCAATAAAGACATGCCTTTTGGTCAGTAAAATATCAAGTTTTTCTAGAGTAAACTCAATGTGCTTGAAATATATATATATATAAAAGTACTGTACAGAATATTAAATTCATAGATTTAAAACATTTAAACTACATGTTGTTCTAACATTAACCTGTGAGCCAATTTGCATTGGTTTTCATAGGATATACGTATAAAGAATTTAGTCCGATTTAAACTACATTTGTAGACGCATGAGTTTAGAAGATTTAGTCATTACACAATATGTAGTTTGGTCTTTTTGTTAATAGTCTGCACTGTGAGTCAATGTAGCATTTATTAACTTTTATTTATCCTGGCAAATCCCATTTAGATCACAGGTTTTGGACCATTACATGTTCTGGCAGAACTGGTCAAAGCTTGTGCCTAGTGGACAATGTGGGTACTGCATCTTCAGGAGTATTACCAGTTTAATTTTTTATTTATCTGTAAATTCAATTCAGTTTATTTAGACAGCACCAAGTCACAACAGAAGTCATCTCAGGGCACTGATCATAAAAATGCATAAAAATGCAAGCATGAAGGCGACAGTGGAAAGGAAAAACTCCCTCATGAGGAAGAAACCTTTAAAAAACTATTCAATTTTAAAAATTATTTTAAGGAAATGAGGTCAATTTGTCCTCCAGTAGTCTCAGTCTATAGCAGCACAACAAGCCAACTCTAACTATAGAATTTATCAATAAGGAAAGTCTTTAAACTGGACAATGTGTCAGCCTCATGGTCACAAACTGGAAGTTGGTTCCACAAGAGAGGAGCCTGATAACTGAAAGGTCTTCCACCCATTCTGCTCTTGGAAACTCTAGAAACCACAAGTCCCACAAGTAAACCTGCAGTCTGAGAGCAACGTGCTCTGTTGGGAAAATATGGAACAATAAGATCTCATATATAAGATGGAGCTAGGTTGTTGAGGGTTTTGTAGGTTAGAAGTAAGATTTTGAATTCAATTCTGGATTTGACAAGGAGCCAATGGAAAGAAGCTAAAACTGAAGAGATATGATCTCCTACTAACTCCAGTTAAGACTCTGGCAGCAGCATTTTGGATCAACTGAAGACGTTTTAAATAATTAATTGGACACCCAGATAATAAACCATTGCAATAGTCCAGTCTAGATGTGACAAATTCATGAACCAGTTTTTTTTTTGCATAATTTTTAGATATACCAATATTACGTTTAAAGACTATACAAAGCAAAAACATAAATAAATACAATAAAAAATAAATTGTATATGCAATATGAGAATGAATTCCTAAACCGGTTTGTTTTAAATGCATCAACCTGACCCGAATGAAAGAGGGAGTGAGCAGTAAATATCACCCCTGATGAGCGTGTGAAGTGGTTCATATGCTTGCATGAATTTATTGCATTTCCCGTGCTGAAAAATGAAAACCCTTGAAGGAAAGTGTGATGTTTTGTAGCATTCTGTCTCATTGCAGATCTTCTCGTTGTGATTATCGGCTGATATAAAATACAGCAGCAGCAGAACTTTTGGTTCTGGGCTTCACATTTTGTACCTTTTTACAGTGTAATCTGTTCTTCTGCTTTCTTTTTTTTTTTTTTTTTTTTCTTCTGCTTTCAGAGATTGTATTTATTTGTCTGTTTATTTTTGGTTGCCAGCTTTTAACCTCTTCTTTTCCCTAAGGTATCCGTGTTTGCTTTGGAGAAAAAGGTGGGGGAAATGTAGAGGGGGGGGTTGGTGTGAACTAACTCTGTGCACGACTTTTCAAAGGCTCACCTTGTTGCATCCAAATCTGCATCTGAGCCAAACTTCAGAAAGTGACATTCAGTCCTAAATCTTTCTTCACTGCTGCTTTAAAAAAACAATTACTCATGACCTAAGTGTGCTACATCAACTATTTGCAGTCTCCAAGTGCATTTTAATTATTATGTCACCTATTGGCTCATCAGCATCTAATTATTTTTGGTAAAGATTAGTTGCATGTACTCAAATATGGATCTTTTTAGCCACCGTGTGTGTCTTGGTTCCACATGGACCATTCCTTTTTTGGTGTTGAGTCATCCCAGTGTCAGGTTCTACCTCAGGCGGAGTGTGGGAGTTCATTACCCTCCTCTGGAAAATGATAGAACTGCAGGCCCCATCAAATCCCAGAACATGAAAGGACAACTGCAGTGAGTTATTGCCACTAAAACCAGCTGGGTAGACCAGAAGCTTTTCATGGGATGACTCAAAAGCTGGAATTCATACAGGTTTGCTGGTTTTTGCAACATTGTTTTATATTAAGCAACATAAAACAATGGTGTGAAGCTTTTTACTGCATCAGTTTGTTCAGTATCTTGAAACCAGTGGAGAAACTTCCATAATTTAGGGCTTTGAATGTAACATTTATTATCACCTCAGAAAAAGGGCAATGACTCTCATTGCAGGTCAGTACCTAAATAAAACAAGAGTTCTGAGCTGGATTTTTTTTAAAAATTGACAGAAAATGTGTTTTATTTGAAACATGATTAATCCAGACATCTGTAGATTTGCTTTTATGCACTATATTGTCATTTATGACGGATCTTTATTTTAAATATATGTGTTCTCTGTGATAATCAGCTACAAAAATATTAATGAAGTTCTTTTGGGCCAATTTTCTCTCTTCATTAGACCATTTCTGACAGTTTGCTGTCATCTAGTGGTGACACATATAAGACTTTACTTGTCCAGGATTAATGGTCCAGTTTCCAGTTGCAACATCAAAATAAACTTTTCTTGGAGTTCTGTTTTAATTTAATTAAAAATAGAAAAATAAAGAATCTGAGAAAAGCACTAACAGGATATGAGGATGTGTTTAAAAAAAAAAAAGGACGTTATGTTTCTGCAAATCTCCTTAAGTCTGGTCCAGGGGGATTTTTTAAGGAATAATCCAATGATTGTGAGTAAACTGTACGGATGTAAAAGTTAAATTACTGGCATAAACTGAAATAAAACTTGAATAAAAAGATAAAAGAATATTATGCATAAATGTGTTTTATATATGGAGATTTTTGGTTTCTTTTGAGCAATTAAACAGAAAAGAAACGTATCTAAAAATAAAAGAAAAATCAAGTGGATTTGAATACTTCCATAATGATGTGATGTAAAAAGACAGATGATTTTATTTTATTTTTTATCTAAAAATGCATTTCTAAAGTCAAATTTACTAAACAATTTGAGCAAAATAGGAGTTGAATAGTGAACTGATCAAATGAGACAAAACAAAGGGCTAACACTAGAAACTATGATGGATGTAAACTACTAGAAAAAAGTTGGGGGTGTTGATGATTTAATATGAATCAGGTGTGGAGGGATTATTCTACAGGACTTTGCTGCTGAAAACAAACGTGGAAAGATAAGAATGCAGAAAAAAAAGGCAAAACATTAATTTATCCATCAAAACAAGTCAGCTTACTCTGGATACATGCTCTTCTTGTTTCATGCTGCTTTCCAGATGTCAATTCTTCATGTTTATGGTTTCTGGAAGCCGAGCACCTGTTAAAAAAAAAAAAGAAAGGCAAAATAAAGTTGACTTTTTTTATGTTTAGCCACATCCTGAATGACCAAGTGTCCGACTTTGTCTTATAAACTGTTAAAACTGCATTTCACGCGCTCTCAAGCCAGACGGACGCTTTTATTCCTTCTCCTGTCCCCCTCTTGCTTTTGCTCTATGTCTTGTGTAACGGAGCTTCTATTTACACATCTTCCGAATCGTTATCTACTGTCATGGATCTGGTCAGCTGGACTTTCAACGCAATCGATAAAATTTTCATCAACAAAACGACAAGGTCCTGGAGAACCCTCATGCCCAGTTGAAATGCACGCGGCAGGATATGTCATGGATCCGTGCGGGGATTGGAAGCTGATGTGCCTTTCCGTATTGTCCAAAGATGTTTATATAATTGGAATCATGATAACAGGGTTTCTGCTTTTTGGCACCGTCGGACACCTATGTTATTGGCTATTAAAGAAGACAGCGGCAGCAGTTTTGGTCATGGCAAAGCTGCCAACCTTATGTGAAGGTTTGGTTTGTGCTTTGAGTACTAAAAATCAGCTGATTTACGAGCTAAACCGTAAGACGGAAGCGATTTGTGAAAATTGCAGGCCACTTGCAGCTTCTGGGACTCGCCAGCATGTTGGGGAGGACCTTGGAGGGAGCTAATAAGCACGGACCAGTAGAATGCCCACAAATCTGGCCATTTTGGATCAAAACTCAAGGCTGATGAGAAATAACAATCTGTCGAAAAAATCAACTGTAGTTTGGCCTCAAAGCAGGCCGACTTATCAAATTTCTCCTATGTGTAAACTCTGCTCTATCGCAACGCTTATCAGAGCTGTACCAGCTGACACCAACATCTTATCAGGACTATGGTGCTATCTGGAAGTACTTCACGAACAAATCTCACCATCTTGTCGTCAAATGTACATATATGTAATGTGTCTATAATGCGCTTGCTAGTAGAGTTGTTTTATGTCTTAAATCGTGTCCTGATAAGGATAAGATGTGAAGAGATATTTTTTGTAATGCCACTATCCTTTCCTCATGGCCTTTTCCCCTTTTCTGTCTAAAAGAATAAGGGGCCGCGCTCTTAGGAGCAGCAGCAACGTGCACCATCTTTTGGACGACTGCACGAACATAATCTCACTGTACTTCAGTGCAATTATAATAAAGCTTATTCTGATTCTAACACCGAAAACAGCTAAATATCAATTAATATTGCTAGCATGCTTTATCTAGAGTTGGACAGGTTTTTTGTAGTTTTAATTAGCAAGTTATATTTGTTTTAAACCTGTGAACGACCTGGCTGTTTTTAAAATGTCTTCATTTGAAAAAATAAACTTGCACTTGTATTATTTTTAGTTAAATGCAGAATAATCATTATGTATTTGTTTTGTTTACAATAGAGTAACATTTTTCGTCTTTTTAGTACTGGATTAGAAATAGTTATCCTGGATGAGTAAAAAGTACGCCCTTGTTAATGTAGGAGACTTTATTTTGTTTTATTAGCTCTTTTTTTTGGCTACTTGTATAGTTTTCACTCACGGCTGGTGCTTTTTTCTCAGACAGAGACTGAAACACAGAATGAACTGGACTATAACTACCCACCAGAGGACGTGTACGAAGAGGAAAAAGTTGAAGAGGAGGAGGAGGAAGCAGCAGAAAAGCATGTAGAGGAGGAAGCAGAAGAGCATGTAGAGGAGGAGGAAGAAGTAGTAGAGCATGTAGAAGAGGAGGAAGAGGAGCTGCCACTAAAACCCCAACTTGTCCCGCAGGGTTCTGGGGGATCTGGTGTTCTCATGGGCCCAGAAACACAAAAAGGTCTGAAAAAGCACAAAAACTTTGGTCTGTACGTGTAAAATCAGAATGTTACTTGATAAAAAAGTGCAGTTTGAGGGAGGGCCTTGCCCTTTTAGCTTGTGGAGTTGTGAAAGCAGCTTTAGTACCAAAAACACCACGGGTCTTCTGAACCCATCTTTAATAAGCATGCCACCCGTTTACCAGTGAGTGGTTAAATGTGTTGTGTTCGTTGTGTCTGCCCTAACCTGATCATCAATGTCCCAAACCTGATTAATGATCTGTTTCAGTCTCTTCTGTCTGTTTATCACTACCTCATCTTGTCTCTAACAAGAGGTGGAGCTGCGTCGGCTGTCTGTTGATACTCTTCATGTCCCTGGGGATTTTGGAGGTTCTGTGGGATCAGGAGCTTCAGGCACTTCAGGAGCCTCAGAAGCTTCAGGAGCCTCAGGAGCTTCAGGAGACTCGGGAGCTTCAGGAGCCTCAGGAGCTTCGGGATTTTCTGGGGCATCAGGAGCTTCCGGTGCCTCTGGGTCTGAAAGCTCGGGAGACATACTGGTTTCTGGTGCCTCTGGGAGCTCAGGTGATATTATCCTGATGTCCGGAGCCTCAGAAGAGCTGATTATTTCTGGTGGATCCGGGGAATTCTTATCTGGAGATATCCTGATATCCGGGGATTTTCCAGGATCTGACTATACCATTGGATCAGGATCTGGAGATATAATTGTCTCAGGATCTGGAGATATAATTGTCTCAGGATCTGGAGATACAATTGTCTCAGGATCTGGAGATACCACCGAATCAGGCATTTCTGGATTTTCTGGAGATGCTACATCTGGAGAATATGGGATTGTCACTGAACCCCCCATTGGCTCTGGTGGATCTGGTGACCAGTCCGGTTCTGGGACTTCTGGGGATCTTTTGATCTCAGGGGGCTCTGGAATTTCTGGAGACCTGACCGAGTCTGGTCAATCAGGGATAACGTTAATATCTGGAGGTTAGTACCCCCAACAAAGCTTTTAGTAAAGCTTGAGATCTTTTTCTGTCAATAACTTAATCGTGTGATTTTTGTCTTGAATTCCATTTAACTTAAAATGTGGTTAAATGTTGATAATCATGTGTGCTACATAATGTTGTATTTGTTTTTTCATAATTCTAACATCCTGTCTCATCTAAAATGTGCGATTGTCTTGACCTTTCACCTCCTAACACCAACCCTCGGCTCTAACAAGAGGACGAGCTGACCCTCGATCCTGAAACTCGTCCCCAAGAAGTATCGGGTGTTTCAGAGGAGATCTCTGGAGCTTCAGGGATCTCTGGGGCTTCAGGGGATATTGACACCTCTGGAGGTTTAGAGGTTTCTGGAACCTCTGGGACTTCCGGTGTCTCTAGTTCTGAAGACATTGATGTCCCTGAAGTAGTAACTCTTCTCCCTAAGCCTGATGAAGGTCAGTATTGATACTGGACGTTTGTGTGGCACATTAAAGACAGGGCACACAATAAGTTGTGAGGTTAATTCAGTTGCACTATTGCCCCTCCCATTGACTTCAAAGTGTCTGCTTATGGTTCATAAACGTGCACAAAGAAACAGACTACAGAAATATAAAATGGCATCTTGAGTGAGGTGTAGATCCAAAGAATGTGTACAGGTTCTGGTCATAAAATTAGAACATCATGAAAAAGTTTTTATTTTCAGTAATTCCTTTCAAAAAGTGAGAAGTTAGAAACATTGGCCAACTGAAAAGTATGAACATGAAAAGTATGAGCATGTACAACACTCAGTACTTAGTTATGGATCCTTTTGCCTGGATTACTGCAGCAATGCAGCGTGGCATGGAGTCTATCAGTCTGTGGCACTGCTCAGGTGTTATGA